>JAJQQW010000018.1:58774504-59244504 GCA_025583905.1 Ia io | reverse complement strand
GGTCGGCCAGGCGGCCCAGCACGTTCTCCCTGCTGGCCAGGGGCCTCCTGGGGGCGCTCGGGGCCTCGTTCTCGGGGGCCAAGGGCGCGGAGGGGCCGGCGGCCGGCGGGGGCGGGCGGCCCCGCAGCCCGTGCGCCTGGGAGAGCCGGCCGCCCTCCAAGGCCCGGTCGATGGCCGCCGCCAGCTCCTTGCGGCACCTGCGCAGCTTCTCCGACATGTTCCTGGAGGGCCCGCGGGCTCCGGGGTGAGCCGGGCGCACCGCTGGGGGAGGGGACCCCTCCCTCCCTCCCGGCCCCGCCGCCCACCCCCCGCACCCGCGCCCCGGGGAGCTCCTCACCCCAGTGCCGCCGCCGCCCCCAACCGTCAGCGTGGAGGGTCGCACGTGCCCAACCTCCGCGGCGCAGGTTAAAGGTCAGACAAGGCCCGGACAGTGTCCCGTCCCACCCGGAGGGAAAACGGGCGAAGCCGCCCGACTCGGGCCTCGGGCCTCGAGGCCGCGGTTGGGGGATGCGAGTGTGGAAGGGCCCGGGCCGGAGGGGCAGGGGCCTCACTTCTTAGCGAGGTTGGGGCTCCCTCCAGCCCCCCCACACTCCCGGAGGCCGGTGGATGGGCAGGTCCCGCACCTGTGCTGACTGGAGTGACAGTCGGTGCGGGCCACAGGACAGCACTGCTAGGCTCCCCTGCAGACAGGGCAGGAGACCCCACAACCTTCACTTGGGTGGGGGAAGCCAAGGCGACTGACGGCTGGGAACACAAGCCCGGCCAGAGGGGTGTTCGCTGGGGCAGCTGCGGCCTCCCCACTCCAGGACAGCTGTGCCTGTCCATCCACGCGGCATTGTGTCCCCCTCCCCCCGCAGCTCCGCGGGTTCTATAGCAATCTCTCACCACCGATCTAAAAGGAAAATAATTCAGCCTCTTGACATAACCCTTCTGAACAAAAGGGCTTTTTTTTTTTTTTTTTTTTCTTCTGCTCATAAAAGAAGGGAATTTCCTCATCTGGTTTTTAGACCAAACACTAGTAGTCTTCAGGGGGGTCAGAGGTGTCCCCGGGGTTACATGGTGGGGGCAGGTCAGTTGGTGTCCATGCTGCAGGCCGCCTCCTCCCCCAGGCCCTGCTGGGAGCTGCTGGGTTGCATCCCTCCATCGGAGGAGCCAGGAAAGCCGGCGAGGGAAGGCGTCGTATGAAACTCGTCATCTCGGCGTTGGTAGAACAGCACGTAAGCTGCTTTTGTCTAAAACACGAGAGGGGAGAAGTCCATTATTGGTGGAAAACCACCCATTCTGCCCAGTTTCTGTCTTGCTGTTCCAATCACACTCAGGGATCTGCCATGCTGTCACGGATTTTGCATTGTTATAAATACATGAATATCTTTGTGCATAAAGCTTTCCCCAATGTCATTTCCTTAGGATAGATTCCCAGAGATGGGATTGTTGATTAAAGAATATGAAAATCATAAAGAGGAGGAAGCCGCTGTCGGGGCTTACTCACCACTATCTGATCCTCCGAGGCCAGGGACACGTTGCTGTCGTCAAAGTAATACCATTTCCCGTTCAGTTTGTTTTTCGCGTACGCAGTGTCTGCCAAGGCAAAAGGAAACACGCTAGCCGCCACCAGAGAGCTGATCTGGCCAGCTGATGAGGCTTGCACCAAACCAGACTCCAAAAAATGAAAAATACAGACCCTGACACTAGAAGTAATTCACAGCTTGTCTTAACAGCCAAAATAACTCATCCCGTTTTAAAAACCTCAAAAGGGCTTGAAGAGGATAAAATGGAGCTGTCAGGAACCACCAGCACTTTAAACCGATTTTGGGAAACAATCTTAAAAAATGGCGAGTCCCCGTCAATGTCCAGGATGTCTACTGCTGCCCCACTGCCTCTGAAGCCGGTGGGCAGACCCGGGGAGGGACACTGGGCATCTGGGCTGTTGGCAGAGCTCGGATGTGGATAGACTTCCATCTATCTTCTCGACAGCTGTGAGTCCAGAGCTGGTGGCTGGTAACAGCTTCTCACAGGGATCCAGCAGCCCCCACAGCCAACACTTCCGGTCTTGATTTTGTACTATTTCTAAGCAGGATGTGTTTACAATAGCAATGCCAACAGCAATGCCAATTCCTGCTCCACCCAGGCTCCCAGAAATGACAGTGCTGGAACGGAACTGACGCCTCCCAGGGCGTCATCTCGGGGTCCTCGCACTGGCTGTGGTGGCAGTAAAGGAGGGGAGAGGGAACCCAGCCCCTCACCTTACCATTACCCACACTTTCCAGAAACAGGCAAGAAGATGGACGAGCTCTCTTTGTTAGAAAGGCAAACCCATGCACGATAGACATTTTGGAAAACACAGTAGAGCAAGGAGGAAAAGTAAATTCACATTTTGGTGTGTCCTCCGAGGCTTCCCCAGCCCCATCAGTTTCCTTGCTTTTGGTTTCACATAGCTTTGATCCTGCCTCCTATAATGATGCCGTTCTGTGTGCTTTCACTTTCACTGCATTCCCCCCTCAACTGCGTTGTGCAATGGCTGTGAGCTCTTCCACCAAGTAGATGGACAGCCGTACCAGCTCCTGATTGCCATGCTGTCACTGATTTTTCATGGTTATAAATACCCTAGGGACCTTCCCCTGCTGCCAGCACCGGCTTCCCTCGTAGCCCGGCTTTGTCCGGAAGGACGTCTGGTCTAATTAGCATATTATGTTTTTATTATTATAGATGAATATCTTTGTGCATAAAGCTTTCCCAATACCATTTCCTTAGGACAAATTCCCAGAGATGGGATTATTGGATTAAAGAACATGAAAACCAGCCCAGCCATGGTGGCTCAGCGGTTGAGCATTGACCTATAAACCAGGTCACTGTTCGATTCCAGTCAGGGCACAAGCTCAGGATGCGGGCTCGATCCCGTGTGGGGCGTGCAGGAGGCAGCCAATCAATAATTCTATCTTATCATTGATGTTTCTCTCTCCCTCTCCCTTCCTCTCTGAAATCAATAAAAATATTTTTAAGAAGAATCTGAAAACCAAAAAGAAATTTTACAAATGAAGGGGCAACCGAATGGAAAGGCCTGAGGCCCATGGCGCTGCGGAACCAAGTGCTTCAAGGCCACGCCTGGCAGCAGGAAGTGGCTGCAGAGAGCCGACGGGCAGAGGGCACTGGGTGGTGTGAGGGAGCGGATGCGGGTACTTACAGTGGCCAACCCCCATGGCTCCATAGTGATTGGACACGGCAATGAGGTCATACACACAAGGCCTTGCTGACGGGTCACAGACAAACTCGGACATGTTCAGACCTCTAAGCACAAAACACAAAAACGGCCGTAACTACATTAAACTTAGAGGAAGTCAGGGTGACCCAGCAACCCCTTTATGCAACAGACTAGGCCAGAGGGAGGCGCTCCGACCCCTGCTGCAGAGGAATGACCACACACAGGACAGGCCTGGTCCTGTTCTGACCGCTGACCTGTTCGGGCTGCAAAAGAAAAGCCTCCTGGGAACCCCAAGCCCAGACCAAACGGCGAGGAAGGCTCTCGCACCGCCCAGGCTGCAGGAACTGGGCAGAAGTGACGGTTACTCTCACAACCACGAGTGGTGCCGTAAAAGTTTACGCTGCACCAAAACAGGCCCCATAAAGCTTTTATTCCCATATTTTATTTTGAAAATTTCAAGCATACAGAAAAATTAAGTTTTCCAACAAATATTTAATACCCACCACCTAAGTTCCTCCATTGACAAGCCTATGTGTGGGCAAGTACATGTATCTAACCCCCCCCCCCCCCGCCGCCAAAGCATGTTAAAACTGCCTTTTGTGGTGGAAACCCATCTTGTTGACTGACGCTCCTGTGTCAGTCACACTCTGGATCTGGCACCGGAGGACCTGAGGAGACAGCCAGTCCCCTCCCTAGCCTGGGACAGGAGCATGGTGGGCTGCGACCCCACCTGCCGCCCGAATAATCCCCTTTGACCCGCAGACTCCTTTCCAAACTGTGGGACGAGGGGGAGGTGCAATAGCTGAAGCCTCACCTCCCAGAGCCCAGCAACGCACCCCACTGCAGCCAAGTCTGTGGTGGCAAACCCTGTGCCCCTCGGTGCCCAGCTTTCCTCCTGGTTAATGTCCCAGGGACCCTGCAGCCCAGGACCCACCTGACCGGGAATTCCACGACTGTGTCGAGCTTGTCCCTCCAGTACCGGCTGTAGGAGAAGCGTTTGAGGTGCACCACCAGGATCTTGGGCAAGGACCACAGGTCAAACTTCTTCGTGGCCTGTTGATGCCTCTTACAGTTGGGACAGTACCTGAAGGGAAAAGAGAAACCGCCATTGGGGGGAGGCAGGGAGCGAGCGCCACCGGGGCACACCGCCTGGAGGCACCGCGCAGCCCACTTCCCTTCCTGCACGCGGCAGCGGCTCTCAGTCACCTTCCCCAGCGGGGATGGCGTTCTCAGTCTGCAGAACACAACCCACAGGGAAAGATCGGTGTTGTGGGGTCGGCGACCTGAGAGGGACGTGCACACACGAGGGGATGCGTGTACCCGCGGGCCCCGGGGTGTCAGAGGCCCTACCAGGGGTCGTGCTCCCCGAGCGTCTCCATGGTGGTGAAGAGCTCGATGCAGTCCCGCAGGGCCATGGCGGTCTTCTTCTTCTTCTGGGGCTGCAGCATGCTCACGTGCTTCTCGAAGGCCTGTGGGGACAGAGCGAGTTCTGCGGGGAGACGAGGTCTTCCGGCAGCTGCGGCGGCACAGGCTGTCATGCGCCTCTTTGGTGCTGTCACTCAGCCCGAAACAGAAGCTGCTGTGGAGCTGACGACCCCGATGCCCAGTCAGAGCAGAACCTGCACCGCCGCCCGGGCCCTGACCGCCTACCTCGGACTCCTGCTCATCGTAATACAGGCTCCGGGTCTCGGTGTCCCAGTCGATGGCCAGGGTGGATCGAGCTGTGGAGGACCGAAGCGTCACTCATTAGTGAAGGGCCAGCCACAGGAGCAGCTCCCCAGGGTCACACTCAGGCTGCGCACCGGCACGGGCCGCCTATCACCAGCCCTGCCACGAGCGATGCTCTGCCTTCAGCCAGCCAGCCGCACCCCGGGCCCCACGTCCTTCGGCAAAGATTTCCTCAGAGCACAGACAAGCTCCAAGCTGCACTACACAGAATTGTGAAAGGATGGAGAAACAGGGGCTGGATTTGCCTCCCGCCTTAACCCGCAAGAAAACCTGACAAAGTAAGATTCATGCAACTGTTTCAGACGGCCCTCCCTGAGACGGGAAACACACAGGAGCTGCACGTGGCCCCCTCACTGCCTGGAGGCATTTTCCCAGGCCCCCACGTGGGGTGGAGCGGAAAGCCTACAAAACCCATGACCACCCTCTAGCTGGGTCCGTTCAGGAGCACCCTTAAGGAACAAGAGAAACGCATTCTTGGCCTCAGGGAGCCGAGTCTGGGAGAAGACTACCACCCAGGAGGGAGACCGGGAGCACAGGCGGAAGGTGGGATGGCGGGAGGCTCGCTCCCTGAACCATCGAGGTCGGAAGAGAGGTCGGAAGAGAAGAGGCTGACCAGGAAGGGGGTGTGTGTGTGTGTGTGTGTGTGTGTGTGTGTGTGTGTGTGTGTGTGAAGGGGGTGTGTGTGTGTGTGTGTGTGTGTGTGTGTGTGCGCGCGCGCGCCTATGTGCACAGTGTCTCTCTGTTCACAATTTATTTATTGGTTTTCAAGAGACAGGAAGAGAGGGAGTGAGAGAGAAACACTGATTTGTTGTTCTACTTACTTATGCATTCATTGGTTGATTCTCTGTATGAGCCCTGACTGGGGATCGAACCCACAACCCTGGCACACTGGGACCCACTGACCTACCTACCAGGCCTCCGTGTCTCTTAAACAGCCTTTGGGGAGCTTCAAGAGAAGCGGGACACAAACGTCTGCTCCCGGAGACACACGGAGGCCAAGGCGCCCAAAGCAGGAAGTACCGAGAGCAAGTCCTTTCACACGGACCCGGTCCCCACAGAGCCCGCCTGAGAGGCAGGCAGCTTACAGTTGAGTTTCAGTAGCTTCCCGTCCGTCGCGAGTGAGTTTATGTCGGCCGTCCCGTAGGAGTTCACGAGGCTGAAGGTGAAAAGCCTTTTGGGGCAGGGCCGGCCCGTGCTCTTCCTTTGGGTGGTCTCCCCCCGGTCACCTCCCAGCTCATCCTCCCAGCTGCCCTCGGGCTCCGAGAGCTGCTCTTTGCCTTCCTCCAGGTGCTCCATCTCCTCCTCGTCTTCTCCTGCACACAAAGGAAAGGCTCCTGTAACACGCACCACTGTTAAAACGTTATTTAGTGTCTAACCGTCGTGTTTCCTTCCAGGTTTTTTAAAAAACCTTTTTATTGATTTTCAGAGAGAGCAGGAGAGGGAGAGAGAGAAGCAGCAACCAGCTGCCTCCTGCACGCCCCCTACTGGGGATCCAGCCCACAACCTGGGCACGTGCCCTGACCCGGAACCCAACCAGCAACTTCTTGGTTCACAGGGTGACGCTCAACCAACTGAGCCACACCAGCCAGGCAAGAAGCACCCACTCTAATCCCAACGGATCAGAGTTAAGCCCTAACTCTGTCTCATGATCTTGGGCAGTCACACAGCCCCGCTCGGCTTGTCTGCCTGAGCGGAAGCCAGGCCCACCTGCCTAGGAGGATTCCTCGAGGTGCCAGTGAGACGGCGGGCGGGCAGCAGGGGCCTCCTGGGTCTGCTCTCCAGGCAGAGCCCCCCCCCCCCCCCCGCCAGAGCCCCCTTCTCCTGGGGTACCCCTCTGGAACAGGGAGGCCCGGAGGGGCTGGTCAGCCACAGCTCCACAGCGTGGCGAGCGCTCACCTTCACAGCTGCCTCTGGAGCCATTGCAGGCCCCGGGCTCCAGGGGCGAGCTGCCCGCCTCCTCGGGCAATGGCTGTTTTATGTAGCGGCTTGAAAAATGAAAGAAAAAACTGTCAGTTGTAACATTCATGTATTTTCCCCACTCCTCACCTACAGGTAGTTCATAATGTATATAGTTACCCACAAGGCAATTTAAATAAAAGGCTTTGAAATCATGTGATGGCTCAGCACTTCAAGAAACTGAGAGGAACCCAAGAGACAAGGTGTCAGCTACCACATCCCTGAGACTCCAGGAAGGTGTTTCAAGCCTTCCGTGTCACGGGGCATCATCACTGTCAAAAGCCTCTCCAGGGACATTAATTACCGGCTTCAGAATGGTAGTGGAATTCTTCAAAAATGCTGTTCAAATACAAAATGCAACCAAAGCACTAGGCTCCCTAACGCAGGTGCCTGACAGCTGTGACAGACAGGCCTCCAGGGACGGGAGGAGGCGTAGGTGCCCTGAGTCATGGTGCTTAAGAGGTGCCCCACCCCCACGGCACCTGCCCGGCCCGCCCAGGGGCTGGCACAGCCGTTCCTAATGGAAGCGGGCATGCGGGAGCACCACGTGCCCTGCAGGGAGCAGTCAGCGCCATGACTGCGTCTGCACTGATCTTAGGTAACAAGCGAACCGTCGTCCTGGACCAACCTGATCCGCTCGCACACAGCCCGGTACAAAGACTCGAGGGTCAGCGTGTGCTTGGGGACAGACACCAGCAGGGGCTGCCCGTACAGCACTGCCCCGGAGGAAGGGCTCGACGGCCGGGACTTCCTCTCCCTGAAGTAGACCGGGAGCGTGACGCATTCCGAGCCATCCGCGCAGGTGCTGCAGACCTCGTACCTGTCAATCACACAAGAGGAACGGTCAGGAGCAGGTCCCCATGAGCGACAGAGATCTGAGCTGCAGCTACATGGTGGCCACGACAATGGTGACTGGACAGCACACTTTAGCACGAAGGCAGAGAATCCACGTTCAAGACAATTCCAGAGGCTGGTCCCAAGGAGGGTCACTACACAGCCGGGCCTCGGGGGCTCATGGATCCTCCTTCCCCACCACAGCCTGTGGTCCTTCAACGGGATCAGCACAGCCGCCAGCTGTCATCCGGCCCATCACTCCACACAGACACACAGGGGCCCGGCCACCAGACTCATCCTTAGTCACCCAGGAATTCAACTTTTAAAAAAGCATTCTCAGTGCTCTGTCCTTTAATAAAACAAAATATTATACAAGATGTACACCTAGAATATTAGCCAAAGACCCTTTATTTCAAATGAAGAAGCAAATTTATAAAACAAATTGCTTGTCATCTTTGTTCAAAAACACTGAAGTAAAAGAATCATTATCTAAATTTTTTAAAAATCAGTGATAACCAAAGAAACTGGTAAATACAAATCAATGATTTTGAAAAATGTGTCTTACTTAGTGAATACATGGGACTGAGGAGATTTAGATGTTTTATCCTGGAACAGATGTTACCAAAATTGCTGGCAACCGACTGTAGTCTTTCCCTCTTCCTATAGGGGGAGACACAAACTTACTGATTCAATTTTTGAAAACTATAAACACAAAACCACACACACACACACCCCTCCCCAGGTGCCTGGCCAGCAGTTCTGACTACAGTAAATGCAGGAGTTTTTTTTTTTAATCTCACAAAAATGTCTGAGCTGTGCTCTAGGGCAGCGGTCGCCAACCTTTCGGACCTCATGGACCCCCAGTGGTCCGCGGACCCCCGGTTGGCGACCGCTAGACCGCTACTCTAGGGTAAGGCCCTGGTGGTCTAACATCAAGGTCACGAACCAAGCCTTGGAGTGAGGCTGGCCCCGACTCCACGTCCCTCCTGCCAGTTTCTGGCTGCTGTGACCAGGCCACACCCCTAACGTCCACGTCTGTTTACTCAGTGGCCACACACCACCCGCCTCACAGTGCCAGCCGAGCAGGCAGCCGCTCAGCAGCACCCACCACATGCTCAGAGTGCCAGGTGCTACTCTGGTGTCTTCATGAGACTGTTCCCCATGCACCTTGAAAACAACTGGCTTTCCTGGTGGGCGGCCCTCAGGCCTGTGAAACCCCTTCGCTGATGGTGGGCTGCCAACCTCCTCCCCGGGCAACACCCAGTTCTCGGCTCAGCTAGGCGCAAGCCTCGGTTTCCAGGAAGGAGCTGGGGTCCGAGATGGACGTGCCCTAGGCTGCGGCCCAGGCTGAGCCTCGGGGCCTCCATTTGCAAGGTGAGGGAAGATGGCTCTGAGGAGGGAGCTGCCTGGACCAGTGGGAACAGAGCTAGGGTCGTGGGCGTGGTCGAGAACCATTCGTTTTAGAGTGACCGAGGAGTCATAGGGCAAACATACAGGGAAGGAATGGCCTCTTTCGTGGAGTGCATTCCTCACTCAAAAACAAAACCCTAAAAACCCTCTCCACCAAAGGCAAGTTAGCGAGCGAGAGGAAATGAGACAGCAGGCAGGAGGCTGGGGGCGCAGGCCAGCTTACACTCTACCCCCGCCCCCTGGGCAAGGGACGGGCACAGAACTGCTACCAGGGCAACCCTGAAGCAGGAGTTGGGAGGGCCAGGGGACCAGCTAGGGTCGGAGTGTGCTGTCCCCACAGGAATGCGGAAATCAGTCTCGGAGCTCACAGCATCGACCTGTCCCTCGCCACAGCACCAGCCCAGGGGCCAGGCCTGTGGCCTGGAGGAAGGATGAAACCCTCCCGGGACTGGACGTCCTGTCTTCCCCGGCTCCTCCCACGCGGCGCCTGTTCCTGAGAAAGGCATCTCTCACAGCGGCCCGCCTGTAGGACCACTGAATAGAAAAGGCCTCCTTATCAGGAAGCAACTGCTGACAAAAGGCTGTGTTCACGCTGAGAACGATCTGGAATGTCTAGCTCTGAAGGCCCGGAGGTGCTTAGCACGGGTGGCTGCCCGCAGTTCCCTCACACCCACCTCTGGCACCCAGGGGTGAGGGCAGGTCCACACGGGCCCCAACGGCCAGAATGCTGCTCTGGAGACACTGAGAAGGGACACCTCTAGCTGTGTCCTGGACCCCGCAGCAGACCCCGCTGGGTACTCACACAAAAATGTCATCCCGAGGCATGATGTGGTTTAGCCCTTCGTCCATTTGGAAGATTTTGTGGAACCGGTGATTATACACATCTGTGACCACCATCTAAGAATCAACAGGAGCAGAGAGATTACAGGAGGGATTAAGAGCTCACTTGCTTCAAACCGAGGGACAAAGGAAAGAAATGTGCGTCCAGAGAGCGCACCCTGTGAGCGACCCTGAGCTCAGGGGCTGAGCCCGAGAGGGAGCGGCATGGCTGCGCCAGCTGAAGGCATGCTGGCCACGTCTGACCGCGGTCCGCCCTGGGCTCGGCCCTACAGAGGCAGGGGCGGTGAGTGCGCGCTGACAGAGACTGGCAGTCACCCAGAAGTCTCTGGCGTGTCCTTGGGGCCGGAAGTCTCCAAGCCACCCTCAGCACAGGGCAAAACGGACCAAAACCCCAAGCACAACTGCCTGGAACCAGCAGCGGTGCAAGGGGAGTGGGAGGAGCAAGGGCACTGACCGGGGCTGGGAGCATCCGGGAAGCCGGGCCCTCATGCCAGGGGGCGCTTCACTCTGCCCACCTCCAAACCAGGCCAGGTTCAGCAGAAGCCCAGCTCGGGCAGTGGTTCTAAACACAGATTTCTATCCAGAACATCACCATGTCACACAGACATACAGAGTTCCGGGCAGGAAGGACTTCTGCCTCCTCTCATCATAAGGGAGGTACAGGAAGGGGGGGGCAGAGGTGAGTGAGAGCCGAGCCCTCCTCCCGGCCTCGGACCGTGGCTAGTGCGACCCCAACGGAGGAAAGCTGGTGTCCCCGGGCGGGTCTGGGAGGGATGGCTCAGCAGCAGTGTGCAGTCAGCAGGGCCAGGGTCCTGAGCATCCAGATGCAATCACACCCGTGCTAGCCAAAAAGAACCACCCCCCAAAAGGGGCTACAAGGCTGAAGACAAACTCCAAAGGACTGTGAAGTGCCCCCACCAGCTGAGGGCACTGCCCGCCCTGCCTTACGTTTTCTGCAGCAACGCCAGACAGCCTGGAGAGCGCCTCACACAGGTCCGACACGGCGCCCATCAGCGGCACAGTCACGCGGTACTGCAAAGGCGAGATGGGGGTGAGGAAGAGGCAAGGGCGCTCCCCAAAGGGTGGGAGATGAGCGGGAAGAACACGCATTTGGGAGGGCAGGAGCATCCTTCCAGGAACCCTCCAGTGAGGTCAGGGCCAGACAGGCGACCAGCAGAGCCAGCAGGCAGGGCTTCTGCACCAGCACCCGCCTCCCTGTCCAGACAGAGCACAGGCGCTGGGCCAGCTTTCCCTCGGAGCACGGCTTTATTTACTCATTTATTGTGAATATATTTCTTATTGATTTCAGGGTGCGGGGGGAGAGATAGAAGCATCAATGATGAGAGAGAATCATCGACTGGCTGCCTCCTGCACGCCCCACACTGGGGATCGAACCTGCAACCTGGGCATGTGCTCTTGACCAGAATTGAACCCAGGACCCTTCAGTCTGCAGGCCAATGCTCTATCCACTGAGCCAAACCAGCCAGGGCAACACGGCTTTATTTTATTAACTGTGTATACTTAGAAGAACTATTAAAACTATACAACTGCCAACCAGCCCTCATGCATCCTTCCGTACAGATGAAGACACGAGCACCAGGAGGCTGCAGTGCAGGCACGCAGTGAGCCATCTGGCTGTGTGTTCCGGCCGAGCTCTCCTGGCTGCTGAGGGGGAACCGGACCAAGAAAGGGCCCTGCTTCCGAGGCCCAAACATTCCGATTCAAGGACCTCCTGGCAGCTGAGCCAGGCTCCTGCAGCTGGTGAGTGCAGCCTGGGAAGGTGGCAGAGGAGCCCTGAGTGACAGGGGTTACACGGAGCCCTGATGGAGGCCACGGGCTTTCCGTGCAGCTGATGAGCTGCTGATGAGGGAGACGGGAGAGGCCCCACTCTGGGTCTGGAAACCACTCAAAACGGAGGTGCCAGGAGGGTGCCACGGCTCTCACCTGCGCAGGCCTGCAGCGAGGGTCAGCGGGAACCAGGAAGACCTCCATAACGCGATCTTTCTTCAAGGGCAGCGGGAGAGTTAGATAACAAAATGGGTCAAAGGTCACAGAAACCTTAGCACATTCTGGGCAAACCAAAGTGGATTTGAAGAGACCATGGAAGGTGTCCACAATCACAGAGTCATTCCGCAGCCGGTGATTCTCCCAGGCCTCCTTCGCAACCACCTGGAAGACAAGAGGAAGGATGAGTGAGACGCCGACAACACCCTCAGTCCTGTGGCCCCGCGTCCAAAATGATTCACAGCGAAACCCGAGGCGGAGCCCGGCCGGCGTGTCCTCCCAGGCACCGAACGGTTGAGGATTTGCCTCCCGGTCATACCAAGGGTGCAGGTTTGATCCCTCATTGGGGGGCATGCAAGAGGCAACCAATAGATGTTTCCCTCTCACATCAATGTGTTCCCTCCACCCCCACCTTCCTTTCTAGAATCAATGAAAAACGTATCCTCAGGTGAAGATTAAAAAAAAAAAAGCGGCCGAAACCGGTTTGGCTCAGTGGATAGAGCGTCGGTCTGCGGACTGAAAGGTCCCAGGTTCGATTCCGGTCAAGGGCATGTACATTGGTTGCGGGCACACCCCCGGTGGGGGGTGTGCAGGAGGCAGCTGGTCGATGTATCTCTCTCATCGATGTTTCTAGCTCTCTATCCCTCTCCCTTTCTCTCTGTGAAAAATCAATAAAATATATTAAAAAAAAAAAAAAAGAGAAGAAGAGTTCTTCAGGTTTCATCTGAACATTGGGAGAAATAACTTTAAAAAAATATATAAATAAACATATGTTTAAAAAATAATAATAATAAAATAAAATAAAAATAAAAAAGCGGAGATGGACAATGAGGCAGTTTGTGCAGCCAAGAACCTGGTCCAGGTCAGCCAGAGCTAGCACTGCTTAGCGGGCCCCGCTCACAGCACATGCCAGCTCCACGCCATCAAACGCTTAGTGCTGACAGAGCAGCTAAGGAAGCCAGGCCTCTGCCTGCCCTCTGATGGGAGCCATGTGCACTGAGAGCATTGTGGGCGCACAGGCCTGACGGGGCGCGCACTGCCTGCGCACAGGGCTTCCCCGCTCCAAGTCCTTCAGGGAGGGGTGAACTTCTAGGGGCTTTTCCTCTAAGAGGTAAATCTACATCAAAGTATTCATACTGGCCCTTCCACTGTGGCAGGGTAACTTACTAGTGTACACCAAGTCCCTTTTCATGGATCAGAAAAGCAAGGTAAGAGTGTAAGTGCCCCAGTAATATCATAAAAACTATTTTGATGATCACAGATGGATTCTAACGAGAGCAGCCACAATCTCAGGAGCCCACACCACAGGCACTTTACAGTCTCAGCGTGCCCCGTCTCTGCATCACCAATGAAATGCCATCACACTGACTTCGATCTGAAGACGCCACGAGGGAGCTGCAGGAGTGACCCGAGTTAACCCTCTCCGCTCTCTGACCTGGAATGCATTCTCTACCAGCAGCCACAGCCACATCACCAACGACAACAGACCACCAGGGCCCTGGCACCAACACTCCAAAGGACAAAGGCCTGTCCCCACAGCTCGCACTAGGAGGAACGTTCCGGAAGACTGTGTTCAGTCTCCACAACGCACCGCGTCTGGCCGCCCATTGGCGTCCTGCAGCTCCAGGTAGGGCTTCTTCTTCACGCGGTTCAGGTCTTCGTGCAGCCCGTCCAGCAGGAAGGCGAGCAGCTCCTGGGAGTCTTGCTGCTGGTAGCCAGAAAACTGAGGGGCGAAGCGGCCCACCTGGGTCTACAACGAAGCAAGGGCATGAGAGGGCATAAGACACACGAGCCTTCTCATCAGAGGGGTCAGACCGGAAACTGTCATACAAAGTCACTTTGCAGCCCTGGCCGGGTTGGCTTGGTGGTTAGAGCATCCACCCGAGGACCGATGGGTTTGATTCCTGGTCAAAGGCATGTACCTGGGATGCAGACCCAGTCCTGGCCTGGGCATGTGCAGGAGGCAACTGATTGATGTGTCTCTCTCACATGGATGTCTCTTTTTTCTCCCACCTCCCTCCCTTCCACACTCTCTAAAAATCAATGGGAAAATATCCTGGGGTGAGGATTATAAAAGGAGAGAGAGAGAGAGAGAGAGAGAGAGAGAGAACAGAACGCTTTGCAGTGAGCTGGGACAGTAAGGGACATATGATTGAATAGCCCAATTAATTCCTCAAGGGCCGAAAGGGGATAGCAGTTCTCACCAGAGAGAGGGCTTGGTCAGAAAGCCAGGAAGACAAGGGCTCTGGAACTTGGCCACTGCCCTAACGGAGAGCAAAGGTGGCACCCTGAGCAGCCACCCCCTCAGCACTGACATGAATGCCACTCCAACCTCTCTGGCTCAGTCTCCGTAAGAGCCTGACAAAGGGCGCACACCGCCCTGCTGCCTAACTGAACACCGTGTGCCGTGCACCGATCCACGCCGGCGATCCTCAGTGTGCTCTCACCAGCGACGCCAGCCTCACCGGGCAGCGTGCTGGCGATGCCATCCCAGGCCCACCCAGCCCTGCAGGAGCGAGATTCTGATGAGCCACTGCTCTCCCTGTGCTACCAGCAGGGCCACTCACCACATGTGCACTTAGACTTAAATTAATTAAAATGAAACACGATAACATTCAGCGCCTCGTTCACCCTGACCACATGTCAAGTGCCTCGTGGCTCCCATACCGACAGCGCAGAGAGATGTCCATCATCGAGGAAACGCCGCGCTCCCCCACTCTCTCTGAATACTGCCTGTCAGTCGTCTGTTTACATGAGCATCAGCCCAATGTGTTGTTAACCAATTCTAGTCTCTTTATGACTTACTATGTGAAAGTAACTTAATTACATTTCCCAGGAATTAATATGACCATGGGGATGAAAAGAATTAGTTTTCAATTTCAATGAACCATCTGAGATTGTAACGTTCTCAGTGAACTAAGGTGCTATTCATTTTTCCTCCCGGAATAAAATCTGCCGATCTTTACCAGGTGCTTCAGGAAGGTTCCTGGAAGCCCAGCTGTGCAGGCAAAGAGCATTTCTCAGATTTCACAAGATGGAGGCAAGGCACTCGCCCTCAGCAGGAAACACATTCAGGCGATGGGAAGACCAAGTTACTCCAAGCACCCATCTCCTCCTCAATCTTCTTTTTTTTAAAGATATTTTTATTGATTTCAGAGGAAAGGAAGAGAGAGAGAAGAAGGAAGAGAGAGAGAGAGAGAGGGGCGGGGGGAACATCGATGCGAGAGGATAATCAATCCACTGCCTCCTGCACGCCCCACACGGAATCGAGCCCGCAGTCTGGGTATGTGCCCTGAGTGGTAATCGAAACACTGAGCCACACTGGCCAGGCCTCCCCAATCTTCTTTCACTGCCTCTCACACCACCTTCCAATAATGCCAACCCAATTCCTAACTCAGGAGGCTCAACTCAAAGCACTGTGGGTATAGGTTCCAGGCTCAGAGAACTGGGAGCAGCCTGCAGATGATACTGGAACTTAACTTGAATTTTTGTGGTCCGGCTTAAGCTGCTGGCTGTTTAAAGGCTGGTACCACAGAATACAGCATTCTGAGCACCCAGCTTCTAAATGGCTTCTCAAGTACCCGCAGCCCAGTGACAGGGCTGAGGCCACTTAAGGTAAGTGCGCTAAATGGCTGACCAACAAGAAGGACCTGATAATGTGATGTTTCTAGTCTCAGATTGCATCTTTTTTTTTAAATATATTTCTATTGATTTCAGTGAGGAAGGGAGAGGGAGAGAGACAGAAACATCAATGATGAGAGATAATCATAAATCAGCTGTCTGCTACACACCCCAGATCCCGCAACCCAGGCGTATGCTCTGACTGGGGATCGAACCATGACCTCCTGGTTCTTAGGTCAACACTTAACCACTGGCTCACACTGGCCAGGCTCAGATTCCATCTTAATCTCAAAATGCAAGCAAAAGAAGGCCTCATCACAACATGAGACTAGTCTCCCCCCACATGGGGGCAGGGAGTATATACATCAACCGACCTTGAACATGCGAGGCGCCACGTGAGCGTCCCTTCCAGACCACATCTGCTTAATGAGCTCGGCGTAGGCCTCTGCGATTTCACCCTTCATCCCCAGAGGGTTGTCTCTGTTGATCTCGGCCTCATACTCATCTTGGAGGAAGTAGTCCGTCAGGGGCGCAGTATTGCTCAAGCACTGAAAGAGAACGGGGTCGGAGCGGACACCCTGCTGGAGAGCCCTCGCAGATACAGGCAAACCCCGTTCTAAAGGGCCAACCAGGGCCAACGCCAGCCACAGGGAGTCCTCAGCACGTTCCCTGGAAGGCTCACCCAGTAGGCACAGCCTCCCAGAAGGCCACGCTGGTGGGCACCTTGCAACTAACCTCCCAGGGGATGGTCTCGGGCCACTCCTACCCCAGTCCACTCAATGTCACAGACGGACGCGCTCCCCTTTACCTGCAAAGCAGAGTTCATGAAGCAGGTGTTGCCCAGGTTTCCGAGTCCACAGAGCCCGGGCTGTACGTGAGGCGATGGGGGCTCCTGACAATTATACGAAGCGGAGAAGCCAGAGCCGCTGGAAAACACAATCCACGTCACCAGTGACAGCGAGCGCCACACACGCCCTCAGGGTGCCTCAGGGCTGCGCAGGGCCTCTCGAGCTGTCTGCTAAGAACCCCACGATACCAGCTCGCTCTCCTCTCTCTGCAGCCCCAGCCCCCGATCCCGCCCCTGCCATTGGTGTGGCAGGCTAGCAGGTGGTCGGCACACCCTGAGGAGAAATGCTATTTGCATTCTCCCCTTTCAGGCTGTGGCAAAGGCTAATTTTGTATTCCTCCGAAGGCCAACTGCCAGGTGACTTCAGGAAAGAACACCGTGGCTACCACGATCAAGAGCTCGCAGCTGCCACCACCTCCAGGCCCCACTCAGTCTTGCCTGCGCCTGAGAGCGAGCCCGCCCTGTGTGTGCTGTGTGGCAGAGGCTCCTGGATCGCGTAGAGAAAGGATCGCAGCCATCCCGAGGGGAAAGGCAGGGCTCTCCCACAGCGAGTCACCCCTCAGAGCTCCTCTGCCACAGGCCAGCCCTTCCTTTCCCAGTGACCCCGTGACCCCCAGTGACTTAGGCTGTGCGACAACGCCAGCGGGTGGGTGAACAAGCAACTTAAGTCAGTGCTAGGCGGCACCCTTCACTGTGAGCATGAAGTGGAGTAAGGAGCCACACGCAGCAGGTCCCAGTGGGAGCCCTAGTCCCCTAGCTTAGTGCAGCAGCGAAAGAGCTCAGAGAGGACTCAGGGGGGGAGCCGAGTGAAAGGGCCTGCTCTTACCCCCTGCTGACACCGGAACTGTGCATCCCAGAGGTGTTAGTGCTATCACCATTTGCAATGGGAGAGGCAGACACAGAGGAATAGGGACTCGCTGATGATTTTGGAGAGGTAGTGAAATTTCTGCTAGGCGCAGTGCTTGATCTGGGAAAGAGAAGCAGAAACAATGCTACTGACTTTTAGCAAAAGCAAGCCCTATTTAACGCCTAGGTCTCTTCTCAAGAAATAAACGTCGTCTTGCCCGCTGCTGTGGCTCAGCGGCTGAGCACCAATCCATGAACCAGATCACAGTTCGATTCTCGGTCAGGGCACCTGCCCGGGTTTCAGGCTGGATCTCCATAGCGGGTGTGAGGAGGCAGCCCATCAATAATTCTCTCCCATCATTTGATATTTCTCTCTCTCCCTTCATCTCTCTAAAATCAATAAAAACATATTTAAATAAATAAATGTTCTCCATATTCAATTACTTAAATCGCAAAAAGCCTATTTTCAAGAAATTAATTGGTCATTCAACCACCTGGTCATATACTGAATCTTTCAGTAGGATAAACCACAAGTTTGATCTTCAGGGTTCAGTTTGATTTATAAATCATGAGCTTCCCTGAATTTTAAGAGTTACCAGTGAAAGATATGGAAAAATAGCACAGAGATGAATTACCCCAGAAATACTCATCCCAAACTAAACAGCTGGCCCTAAGTACACCAGAACTAAAATGGCAATTTGCTTTCACTAAGCAAGGGGGAATGCTTTGGTTTCTGCAAATTCACCAAATGTGAGGAGCCTATTTCAAACTCATCTTACCTAATAATATATAAACATGTAAACTGACTGTACCTCTGCTACGCCCATAGCCAATCAGGAGTGAGTATGCAAATTAACCTGCCAAAGATGGAGGGTTAATTTGCATATGCAGGCATGGAGCGGCCAGAGGGGACACCTGCTATGGGGGATGGGGGGGCGTGCGGAGGGAGCTACAGGAGTGGTGCTCTGGCCGGGAACGAAGCCAGGGGAAGGAAGGCCTATTCTTGCACGAATCTTTGTGCAACGGGCCTCTAGTATTTCAATATTTCTCACAGCATCTTATTTTAGATTTATTCCCACTTCCAGGTTAATTCAAGAATTGCCCCAAATAGTCAATAGATACCCATTTTATCAATTTTCTACTAAAACCCACATAAAAATATGCTGAAGGAAAGGGAGCCATTCTGCACTGTGTCAAAGTGTACAATGATGGCTCTCCTTCCAGATTGGGGTTATTTTTAGAGTACAGAAACTGATGAGAGCACCCAGTCACAGCATGCTGCCCAACTCATGGGACCTGTTGCCAGCCAGGGTTCCTATGAGAAGAAAGCAAAATGTGGCAGCAGAGATAAGGAGTGGTCCTGTCTGTGCCCTGGCTGCAGTGGGCAGAGGTCAGGAAGCCACCTGGGGGCCTAAAGGGAACTGAGTTCTGCTCCACAATCTGAAGTCACAGCGAGAGAGAGGGGGAGAGGGGGCCCCCAGCCTCTCACCTCCCACCTTCTCTAACCTGACAACCACCAGCTGTGCTCAGAGCCTTATCCTCGTGCTGCAAAGGAGTCCAAGAACTCAAGCCCGCTCGTGAAGGGAGACCCAGCAGAGCCATGGGCACTCTCTGCCACCACACAGGTGCCCAGGCACGCGTTTCAGGTTTGTCCCCGGGATGCAGGCACCCGGCTCCTATGCCAGCAAGAAGTCCCCACCCAGGGCTGGTCTGATGTGGCAGCCTCCGTTACCTCAGGGTAGAAACAGGTACCATAGGAGAGCTGAGTGCAAATCCTGACATACACAGCCTCACAGTGTGTGGTCTAACGCTCCCCTTTCTAGTAATTATTTACTGGTTATTCCCTTTAATTTTTTTTTGTTTGTTTTTAATTTATTTTAGAGATGAAAGAAGGGAGAGACAGAGAGACAGAGAGAGAAAAAGAGAAAAACACAGATGTGAGCGAGTTACATTGATTGGTTGGTTCCCATACACACTCTGACCGGGGATCAAACCTACAACCTAGGTGCATGTCCTGGTCAGGAATCGAACCCGTGGCCTTCTGGTACGTGGGATGACGCTCCAACCCACTGAGCTACACTGGCCAGGGCTATTCCCTTGAACTTCAAAGGGCAAAAATCCTTATAAGCCAATTACACATATCCAAGACCTGTCAATTTTCTAGTTGAAATGAAAGAAAAAAAAACACAAAATTTTATTTGACATTTGATTAAAATGGTCTAGAAAATATTGTCAGTAATTTTCAGAGTAAATTCAGTTGAAAAAAAACCCAGTGATGAATATACATAAGGATACTGTTTGATTTGCTCAAAAATGTACATGATACAAAGTTCTTGCAAGACCTGTGTGCAGAAAAGTGACTTGTGTCTAGAAAATGCTGGGGCACAGTCCTTTGTCCTCAGGCCCTTCAAAGCACATGCGGGGGCACTGCAGCGGGGACACAGGCACCGTGGGACACCTGACTCTCAGGTGTACATATTAGGTGAGGGGAGACCTCCCTCTCCGTGTGCGTCCCCTGCCACCAACACGCTGAGACACAGGCTACACCTCCCAAAAAGGATCCCTCTGCTCCCTCAGGACACGCGGGCCAGGCCTCGGGCCTCCCGGCCCTTTCTACCAGGTCTGCCCTGCTCCGGTCCACGTCCGTCGGTCTCAGCTACACGCCGAGCGTGCCCCGAGCCCAGCGGGAGGCCGTGACATGCGCAGCCTGCACCCCTTGCTCTGCTGCCCGTTCGCTCCTCAGATGCCCTCCAGGCTGCACGCTGCTCGCAGGGTGAGCCCACCCTGAAGACTGACCTCAGCATCCAGAGCCCAGCACGTGGCATTACCACTGCCTTCACAGCGCCCTAAGCTGTGCCCCCCACACCAGCACTAGTCGCCCCCATGTGCGCGCTCACATCGCCGCTTCAGGAACACAGGCCCTTCCCCTCTGCGCAGGCAGCCCTTCAAAGGGGACTGCGAGTCGGTTGATCTGGCTCCGTGGTTGAGATCAACCCATAAACCATGATTCTCAAAGGAGCTATGAACCCATCACTATGCACCAGTCACTGTCCAAGGCCTGACTGAGGAAAGGGAGCAGGGACCAACACTGTCCCCTGACCATCAGAACACAGACACTGCTCCCCCATCCTATACCATAAGAAAAGTCCACCCTTCTTTCTGCCGCCCTCTTGGACATGCACAGTCCCACACCCCGCATCGGCACCTCCTGAGACAGAGGTGCCTGAGCCCTTGACAAAAACAAAGCCACCTCCGGCCTCCCTCACACCCCCTGCCAGCTTTCCTGGGGACGGCTGCCCAGATGCCGCTCAGCAAAGGCCAGTGCCTGCAACCAGGACCACAGGCTCGGCTATAAAACCAAATGTATTTTCCACCTAAGAAGCATTTTTCTCAGCCTAAGTAACTGCCTTAGGAAGTGTCTCTCTTACACCGTGTGCCCAGCCACCGGGAGAAACGTTCACTTACTTTGACTGCACGGTCTGCCTCGGCCACGTGCCATCCTCATTTTGGGGCTCAATGACTAGCACCTGAGAGAAAAGGAGAGCCACGTGTGGAATGTGCGAACCACCTCACTTCGGACACGCTCAGAACCGAAGATGCCTGGCACCTCCCCCCGCCCCCGGGCTGAGCTGCCTGCTGGCCATGCCTGGGCCCTCCTACCTGACCCTGGTACAGCCCAGCATCCTGGACAGTGTTGTCTAGCTTGCTCAACTGCTCGTAGGTGTTGCTCATGTACTTGTTCCACAGCCGCGTTTCCCGCTCCGCAGGGATGTTGAACAGCTTCCGCATCTCCTTCTCGATGGTCGCTGGGGACAGGCCGGAACAGGGCTCAGAGCTGTCTCCAGAGGGCAGGCTACAGACAGCCGTGGCCAGCGAACGCCCACCCTCCTTCCTTTTCCGAGGGCCACGGGACGCTCCGGATCAAAAGTTCTGACTGACCTCAGGCCAACATCTTCCATGGGGGCCTCTTGCCTCAGGCCTGGAAATGTTCCCTGCGCTTGTCCTTCTCTGATGACTGGGTCCCATTTATAGCACAGAGCAACCCCGAGAAGGGAGAACACTTATCTTTGGAGCTGAGGCAGATCTGGTTTCAAACACTCTGCTCTGTCACTTTCTCACTGAGACTGTTTAATTTAAAGTTACGCTAAGCTCTCTGAATCCGCGTTTCTTAATCTTTACCACCAGATGTCGGATGGGCAGGGACCATGCCTGGTGTTCTGAGAAGATGACTCTCAGGCTTAGCTCCCCCCAAGAACACCCTGGGGCCAAAACCGGTTTGGCTCAGTGGATAGAGTGTCGGCCTGCGGACTCAAGGGTCCCGGGTTCGATTCCGGTCAAGGGCATGTGCCTTGGTTGCGGGCACATCCCCAGTAGGGGGTGTGCAAGAGGCAGCTGATCGATGTTTCTCTCTCATTGATGTTTCTGACTCTCTATCCCTCTCTTCCTCTCTGTAAAAAATCAATAAAATATATTTTTAAAAAAAAAGTTAAAAAAAAAAACACCCTGGGGAGCAGCTCCCGGTCAGGACAGGTAACCACAACCCGAGATGACCTGGTGATACGTCTGAAGAGGGCACCCCAGCTTCCCTCCCATCAGCCACAATGCTCCGCAATCTCTCCCATGGGCCCTGGAGCCCGGCCCAGCGCTCACCGATGGTGTCTGCCTTGCTGAAATGGCAGCTCAGCATGTTGGTGGGGTCACTGTTCTCACAGAGCTTCAGTTCCAGCAGATACACCTCCACCTTGCAGTGCTTGACAAACAGGCCGTACTCCACGACCTGGGGGAGAGGCACAGGTGAGGGCGGCCCTGCACACCGCGCAGTTGCAGAAGCAGCATGGCTCCGCGGAGGCGAGGCAGAGTGCCACATGATAAGCACTTTCCTCAAGTGGCCAGGAGAGCCAAGGTTCAGATTTTTAAAGCCACTGGCATCTGGCCTAGGCGTTAAAAAACGCTTCTCCACTCATTAGGGCCAACCAAGAGCTCATGACGGAACCACAGCTAGCACCATCACCGCGCAACGGGAGCTACTGTTCATCGCTGAGCGGGGGTCACGGTGCTTCCCTGGAGTCACGGGCGCCTGTCAGTCAGAGGACTAGAGACTGTGCTAAAGCCCTTGGCGGCACACTCGCCACAGGGCAGCACTGGGCAGTAGGGGCCTTCTGCAGGAAGCTGGCATGCACCTAACTTTTGATCCTTAACCCCTTTCCAGGTTCCAGGTTTCAAGCTGGAGAAAAAGAAGGGAGCTCTGGCCTCCTGACTCTCAGAAGCATGGCTTCGGGACGACAGCTCTTTCCCCCTCTGCTAAGGAGGGAACACACCAGGCAGAGAGAGAGAGAGTCACCCAATGCCTACTAGCGCCTCTCAGCAGGCATGGCTCCTGAGGCTTCCCCTCTGGTAGGACAAGCCAACTCCAGGTGGGCGTCGGAGGGGAGTCTTCCCCTGAGTCCTGTCTGCCAGAGGGGTTACCAATCTGGGTTTTTGTCCCAGGGCCTGCCTTCCTTCAAGAGGCTATTCCTCTCTGGGTTATAAAAACCTGGTTTTTGAGATAGTCAACAGTGTGGCCAAACACGCGTAGGCACAGCGGAAAAAGCAGAAGGATCAGCAAGGCTGTGAGATAAACAAGAAACAGTGCATTCCAGCATGCCCATATGACCCCAGGTGAACTTCCTCTCATACAGAATGTTCCCATGGCACCGCTGAGCACAGCCCACGCCACTGCAGCTTTGCAGTTGAAGGCCACTCACTGTAACATCCTGGGTGAGCACTCACTCATCACCACTCACAACCACAGGTCCCTACAGAACTAGTACAAAGGCCTCCGACACTCCATCCAACCACTTAGGCACACCCAGCCCTGCAGACCCCGACACCAGTGCCCCCAAGGAGTAGGCAGACACTGACCAGCTCGTGTGATCATGCATGTACTCACTTTTCTGACAATGGGCTGCTGGCCTTCTACGCAGCCATACCAGTTCAGTAGCTTATTCCAGGCCTCAGTTGGGACCAATACATAGTCCAATTCATCAATTAAATGTTCTTTCAGGGTCTGACTCTCAGGATCTGAAAAAAGAAAACAGGTTATAATTCACTGCTCTTCTCCCCAGAAATGTTTGTTTTACATGATTCTTATGTCTTTCAGAAACCAGAAAAGTATTTCTAAGAACAGAAAAACTTACAAAATTCTGTCACTGGCCAGAATAGAGCAGACCTGACTATCCTTGGTCTCTAGCCATGTTTTCTGAACATTTTATGAGGAACTGGTATTCCTTCTAGGAGGTTAAAAGAGAAAAGCTCCAATTTACATTTCCAAAGTATTTCCACAATCAAAATGGCTAATTATTATGAATATTTAACATAATATTCTTCATAGTGAAACTGCATTAAGGTCAGATATCGTCTTCCCCTAAAGACTTACTAAGAAAGCAAACCAACAAGTCACTGAAGTCAAGTTTATTTACCAAGAGTCACTGAGCACACGCAGTTTTCTTTATATATATATATTTCTTTTTTTTTTAATTGATTTCCGAGAGTAAGAGAGAGGGAAAAATAGAAACATCAATGATGAGAGAGAAGTCAATAAAAACATTTTTAAAACATATTTTTTAAAAATGGTTAAGATGATAAATCTTATGTGTATTTTACTACAATTTAAAACAAAAGGGGGGGGGGGCCCTGGTTGGGTAGCTCGGTTGGTTAGAGATTGTCCTGATCCGCCAGCTGGGGATTCGATCCCCGCACATATAAGCAATCAATGAACGCATGAAAAAGTGAACAACAAATCAATGTTTCTCTCTCTCTCTAAAAAAAAAAAAAAAAAAAAAACCCCAATCAAGAAATTTCTTTTACAAAAGTCCTCAGCGATGAGCCAACCACTTTCCACAGCAGCTGTGGCTGAGTATTAACACTGACAGACCACACACCTTTTCTGTTCATCAACAGAAGGGGGTCCAGGGGTTCCAAGAGATTCCTCCCAAAAACTGATACCCACCCGGCCAGTTTGGCTCAGTGGATAGAGGTTGGCCTGCGGACTGAAGGGTCCCGGGTTTGATTCCGGTCAAGGGCACATGCCTGGGTTGCAGGCTCGATCCTCAGTGTGGGGCATGCAGGAGGCAGCCAATCCATGATTCTCTCTCATCATTGATGTTTCTCTCTCTCTCCCTTCCCCTTCCTCTCAGAAATCAATAAAAATATTTTTTTAAATTGATACCTAAACTTCAAACCTTTGTCTAATTTATAAATTAAAAACTTATGAAAGTTCAAAGTTATTCACTTATTGTCTTATTTGGAAAGATACACCTTCATTTCTCACACCAAGCACCATGCAGATCTGGCCACCCAAACTGTGCCAACAGCAGCCAGAGCCTTTACAATGGGAAAGAAGCCCTGGTCAGGTAGCTCAGTGGTTCTGGGTTTGATCCCCAGTCAAGGCACATACTGGAATCAACTAATGAATGCATGGATGGGTGGAACAGTGAACTAATGTTTCTTTCTCTCTCTCTCCCTCTCTAATCAATCAGGGAACCAACAGCTGTCAGCATCACCAACCCCAAGTACCACAGTCATAAAGGGCTCTTTTCCCTGAGGTCCAGTGACCATTTTCCCAAATACGTCTTTCTTATGATGCTTTAGTGCCAATGTAGGAAACTTAACTGGAATTTTCAATGCAGTTCACTAGTTTCATTTAAAACTGGACCAGTTCAAGGGCATCATGCTAAAAATCACACGGGTTTGAAATGAAGATTTAGCCTCTGCAACTGTCTTCAACAGAGAGGCAAATAAGGAAGAAAGATGAGAGCACGTTAGTCGAAGCAGAGGCGTCCATCTGATGTCTAGCGGGAGCACGGGGAGAATGAGAGAAGGGTGCTCTGTAGACAGCACCAGCCAGGATATGCTCTACCCTCAACTTCCCACACTTTCAAGAGCCCCTTCCAAGTCACTCCCATGAGCGTAGGTGGAAGGCAGCCAGACAGGGACTGGCAAGTGACTGAGAGCCTGGGAAGGAAGGGGTTACCCTCATTTGCCCTAGATAGGTCATTCCTGCACTGTCAGTGTTACCGAGTTTAAACAGAATGTACTTCTCACTTCCCAAGTACACAGCAAATATTTCAAGCCAAAGCCAAATTGGGGGACCACAAAAGGAATGTTTGTCCTTAGATAAAGGTCATGTAGCACACCTTTCCAGAGCACCTCCAGCTCTAGGATCTCATCACTATTACTATTAGAAGCCGTATGAGTTCCCCTTTAGCCCTGGTTGGGTAGGTCAGGTGGTTGGAGCATCGTCCTGATATGCCAAGGTTGCAGGTTTGATCCCCAATCAGGGCATATACAAAAAGAACCAACGAATGCATAAGTGGGTGGAAAACAAATCAATGTGTTTTTTTCTTTCTCTCTCTCTCTCTCTTTTTTTTTTAATATATACTTTCTTTATTATTATTACTTCAGAGAGGAAGGAAGAGGGAGAGAGACAGAAACATCAATGATGAGAGAGAACCACCCATCAACCACCCTCCACACGTCCCCAACTGGGGATCTCTCCCTTCTCTCTCTAAAAAAAAAAGATCAATAAATTTAAAAAAAAAAAAAAAAAAAAGCATTCTCCTTTTAAAAGAAGAGAAAAAAGGACCAAGTGCAGACATTTTTGCAATGATCCCCTGAGGCAACTTCACAGTAAAAAGCCATTCTGTGACCTCCTTCAGGGAACAAAGCACCTGGCAGTGTTTATTACGTAACTTAGGCTCCCCTCGGTGAGGTGTGAGCCCAAGCACGGCTCATTTGTAAAAGCACCCGGTTATTAGTACGAGGTCCCTGATCAAGCCTCACGCGTTGCCTGCCTTCCTGCTGCCCTGATTCTGGGCACAGGAGACAGGTGCCTCTGTCCTGCCTGCAAGGGCGTCTAACGCCGGGCAGCACAAAGCCAAGGGAAGGCTGCCTGCCATCTCTGTGCAGATCCAGGTGCCAGCTGAGCTCAGGCGAGTCGTCCATCACTTTTCCAATCCAGCCGCTTCATCCACTAGGAGCTGAATTGGATCAGAACGCAGCTGCCTCCCCACCTCTCCTCATACTCCCTCTATAACAAGCAGCCATCACAAGAATGCTTGGTGAGCACCAACGGGTCTACAACTTGTTCCACAGTTAGGGTAACAAAGAAAATTCTGGTTCTCAAATTTCAATTCCAGATGTAATTTCAAAATACCGTTTCTTTCTATTCCATATACTAACCTAAAATCTCTAGCAGGGCTTTGCACAGTGGCAGTATCCTAGCCAATGGGGTTTATCCGAGGCGTGATTATTGCTAATTGAAAAAAATTAATAAAAATAAAATAAAATCTCTAGCAGAACTAGTTTGCAAAAAAAAAAAGAGAGAGAGAGATTTTAAATACTAGAAGCATGCTCTTGTTAGAAGCAGTTAATTGAGGATGAAACCAACTTAGCTTCTCCCTGAGGGTCTGTGAAGACCTACTATAGACATAAATAGAAGACACTGTATCCCCTCGCAGGAGGAACCTCAGGTTCACACTGTCCGTGTTACACATAAACATGACCCCAGGCCACTGCCCAAATGACGCCAGTTAGAAAAGCAACAGGAGCTCGGCTGGTGTGGCTCAGTGGATTGAGCGTCGCCCAATAGGCCAAGAGGTCCTGGGTTCGATTCCCGGTCAGGGTACATGCCCAGGTTTCGGGCTCCATCCACAGTAGGAAGCAGCCGATAGATGTCTCTCTCTTATTAGTGTTTCTCTCTCTCCCTCCTCCTTCCTTTTTATCTAAAAATCAAAAAGAAAGAAAAGCAACAGGAGTGATCTCCCTCCCGGGAGCACACCCACACTCTGCCTCCCTCTCAGGTGAGCAGCCCCTAAACTCTCATAAGGGTCCCCACGAGACTTACAACCAGGGAAGCAATGGCAGTGGTAGCTTGTCCTGGGCTGACTCCCTGAACCTGTCTCCAAGGCCCCCTTTTCTCTGACTTCCCAGTGAGGCATCAGCCGCGCCTGGGCTCCTCTCTTCCCTATGTCATTTCCAGAGTCAAAGCAGCCCTGCCGAGGCTCTGCGGCTGCTGCTTCTACCGTAAGCACGTCCTTCGTCACTGTCCCCAACTTTAACAAATGTACTGTCAAAACAGAAAGTAAAAAGAAAAGAAAAGCAACAGGATACTGTACCTGAGAAGAGTCCGGAGTTATCTATCGGGCCAGGAAACATGTTGTGTTCACCCACATTGTACATATCCCAGCTGTCAAAGCCCACATACTTCTTCCACTGTTTGAACCACCGGTTGTCAATAAGATACCTAGAGAGAGACAAAAACTTACTGCACCAGAAAAGCTGAGGTTGTAAGTTTCTGCAGCTGATCCCTTAATTTTTTTTACGGTCTTTCCATTTGAGGAACAAGCCAATCCCCACTAAAAAAATACATTCTCAAACAGGAGTAGGGCCAGGCCCCACACAGCACAGAGAGCTAATCGGTACTATCCATTAACTGAAATGATTGTTGAAAGAGTGAATAAATGAAAGGAAGGAAATGATTGGTTTCAAAAGGCCTATTTAAAGGAAATATTTCTATAGATAAAATCTTGTTTGCTAATAATCAAGTCACTAATTTCATAATGATTAGAGGTTCTTATCCAGTTAGACAATTTGGTTACACTGCTTTGCTTGACACAAATGGCATTAAACTTTCTTTCTGAAAGTGGGGTAATAACATCCCGCACTTCAGAAGTCCTTTGAAGACCAAACAAGATACACTTTTTTAAGAGTGTGTATGTCTGTATATGTGTAGACATATATACACACACACATACACAAACAAGAGTGTCTAGGGACATTTACCTTGCCAAAAAGCCAGTTGATCTGGTTATATTTTAAAAGTACCCCTGTGCTGTTTTACAAATAAGACAGAAGGAGAGGAAAACATCTGTGATTAAACAAAGCACATTTATATTGGTGGGCCCTTCAAGTTTTATTTATGGCCGGAAGGATCCATAAATACATCCAGATCTCTAAAATGCTCTTTTCCCTCCAAGTGCTGTGTGAGTTTAGTCTCTCTCCAACTTCCTCTGCTTCTGCTGAGCATTCTTCAGAAATCACCCCTACGCAGGGTGACTTCTAAAAGTGACTCTGCTGCCCTGGCCCTGCGGCTCCCTTGGCTGGAGAGCCGTCCTGTTCACCAAAAGGTGGCGGGTCCCATTCCCCCGCAGGGCACAGAGCCAGGCAGCCCGGTCAGGGCCCGTGCAGGGGGCAGCCGATCGGTGTCTCTCTCACTGGCGTCTCTCTCTCTCTCTCTCTCACCCTTCCTTTCTCTAAAACCAATAATAATTTAAAAAAATAAGTGCCTCCGCTTGCCCTGTCTTTCAAGAACACTAGAGCCGTATGTGAATTCCTGCTAATGCCAACGTCTCTCCCCTCCCAACTCAACTCCCTGATCACCAACGCCGCCCCGGTTCCTGGAGGGCCGCCCGCAGCGCCAGCCCGGTTCTGCTCCCCCAGGAACACCACCCAGAAACCTCTTCCCTCGTGGAGGTGCTGTCCCTTCCACTAAACAATTTCTTCGGGAACTCCTGCCTCCGGCTTGCTCTTCTAAATGCCGGGCGTTTCGTCGTCGTCTTATCTAGGCTCCGAAATGCTGCTGCCACAATGGTTTTTACATTTGCTACTAAAATCATCTGGAGCTCGCAGACAGGGCTCGGCTTCTGACCTTGACATCTGCTCTGCAGTTTACAAGTTACAAAGTATCTCCTCCTGATCGCCGCTCAGCCCGCGGGGGCGGGGGGCGCTCCGAATAGGCAGGCCCGGTCTGTGGGGTGTGGACGCCTCCCCCAAGGTCACCCCGCGAGTCCTCAGGGAAAAGGGCCCTCCTCACCCTGAAGGTCCGAGAGCACTCACTCCCTTTCCCGTCCTGCAGCCCTCTCCCCGCTGGGCCCGCCCCTGGGGGTCCCGAGAGCCGGGACGACCTTCAGCTCCGCCCACGCTTCCCCCAGAAGTGACCTCAGGGCCCCCCTCCCGAGGGGCCGGGGCCAGGCCGCTCTCCTCAGGACCGCCAGCATCGCCCCCGCCGGGCCCCTACCCGAGCCGAGAAAGAGGGGCCCGGCCTGGGCGCCAGGGACGACCCCTGACCCCACGCGGCGGCAAGGGATGGCCGGCGCTCACCACTGCGCCCCTCGCTGGAGCGTGGTCCTCAGCAAGGCCCCGAGTTCGGATTTCTGGGTCTCCGCATCTGGTCGCTCACCGGAGCCTCCGCCTTCCGCCATCTCGTCCGCGGCCCCGGCCCAGCCGACCCGGACATCCGCCTCGCGCACAGCGTGCTGTGGGCCACGCCCCCTCGCGCGCGCGCGCGCACGCGCGCTCCTCCTCCCCCGGCGCCGCGGCCCGGAGCGCCGGCCCGCCCCGACTGGTCTCCCGCCCCCACGCGCCGGCCTCTCCCGCGCTTGCGCGGTGGGGCAGGCAGGGGGCCGGAAGTGGGGACGCGCGGCGGGGTAGGAGCGGCCGCTTCCTCCCGCCCTGGTGTCCGCTCCGCAGGGTCAGCTCCCTCCCTCCTCTGTCCAGCCCCGCGACCTCAGAGTCAGGCTGCAGGTCCCACGGCCCCTCCGCTGGAGGAGGTCACTGGGAGGACGTGATGGCCGGCTGACCGGCGAGCTGGGCCCGGCCAGCCCCCGCCCTGTCTGTCCTGGGAGTGCGTCCCGCTGGCCTCGGAGCGCCGGAAACGGCCCGAGGGCGCCGCTTCGAGAGGGACGAGGTGTGGGCATCTTCCGGACGGAATTGGTGACGGAGGAGTCAGGCCTCTGTCCACACGGCAATGTCCTGGCGCGCACGTAGGGACCTACTGCGTCATCAGCCGCCCAAGCCGGGTCTCTGACCACGGGGCGGCCGGCCCGGGTCCCCACGCCCTCCGCCGCGTTAGGGGGTTGCAGGTGGCACCGGAAGCTCCAGAGCCCTCCACCCTGAGCTGGCGACTGGCTTTGTCGCAGGGAGGAGCCGCCAGGGAGGGGTGGCGGCCGCGGGGGGGCGCGGCCCGGGGTGTCCTCCCCCGGCGGTGCCCGGCTTCTTCCTCGGCTGCGCCAAGTAGCGTCCCGAACCGATTTCCGCCGAAGCCTGCGCTCAAAGCACAGCCCCCGGGGGCAGGCGGACTCAGCGTTAGCGCTGCTGGCGGTTCCGCAGCTGGGAGCCAACGCCGGAAGTTCTGCGAAATGGTTAAAAACGTTATAAAGTGGGGAACACTACCGTTAGTCCTACTATTTATGGGAGAAGAAAGTTGGGTGACCGAAATTTCGTCAGAACCTACATGGGAGAGTGTCTGGTTCCCGCTTCTTTTTTTAGCAGCTTTGTCTTAAGGAATGAGGACAAGTCCTCAGCACCACTAGAAAGGAGGACAAAACCTAAGTATGAAAGTGAAAACGCTGGGAAATCTTCTTAAACCGGGGTCTCTTCAGTGCTGTTAAAAGGCTGTGAAAAGAGTGTACTGATTATGGGTACTCCTAAGGTTTCTATTAAGTTACAAAGTGCCAGTAGTTAACATTCAAGGAAGAGGCGAAACCGGTGTGGCTCAGTGGATAGAGCGTCGGTCTGCGGACCGAAAGGTCCCGGGTTCGATTCCGGTCAAGGGCACGTACCTTGGTTGCGGGCACATCCCCGGTAGGGGGTGTGCAGGAGGCAGCTGGTCGATGTATCTCTCTCATCGATGTATCTCTCTCATCGATGTTTCTAGCTCTCTATCCCTCTCCCTTTCTGTGAAAAATCAATAAAATATATTTTTTTTAAAAAATTCAAGGAAGAAAGCGAAACTTGGTAGTCAGAAGATCATCATTGATCATCATTTCCAAAGTTTTTAAAACTGTTTTAAAATTTGTATGAATTTCAGAGTGGAAGGGGGAGAGAGAGAGAGAGAGAGACATCAATGATGAGAGGGAATCATTGATTGGCTGCCTCCTGCACACCCCACTCTGGTAATCAGGCCCACAACCCAGGCAAGCGCTCAGACCTAGAATGGAACCAGGACCTCCTGGTTTATTGGTCGACGACAGCTCAGCCACCCTGGCCAGGCTTAAAACTTTTTAAGTTAGTTTGATTAAAATGTAAAAAAAAAAAAAAAAAAGTTAATGAGCTTCTGGGTGTGTACCTGCCATTGTGGGATGATCTGTACATTTGGGAAGAAATGAGTGATTCAGCTCAGGAGACACCCTGGCCCCAGGGCTGTGCTCTTTACGCCATTTGCTAGGGAGAGGTTAGGCCTACTGGGGCACTCACTTGGCGCCATAACCAAACCCCAGAACTTAACTCGTTGCCATGGGAACGTGGGCCACAAAAACAAAACAGGAAGGTAAGCAGGAAGGGAGCTGGAGGAAGGAGTCCTGGCTGATGATTGGTCACGTACTCTTGGATCTAGGTCAGGGATGATCCGTTTGAGGATGGTAAGGTCTGGGTGTGTGAACATGACGCTTTATTTGGTCCCGAGTCATAACGTTCTCACCTTGGCGGGTGCCATGGCTTGCTCTACACTTCACTGGCGTTGGCACTTCCAAGTCACCCCAGGTCCGTGCTTGGCTAGCAGTCAGAGTGCATGTGTGGTGTTCACAGATAACGGGCACCTTTTGATAAGAGGTGGCATCAGGAGAGGCATGCACTTACTTTCTGCTTGCCTGTGCTTCCTTACCATGCCCAGGGGACTGTAAAGAAGTTAAAAGCTAGAAGTACATTTTAGAAGAATGAAAGGTCCTATCGGTGCCATTACAACCTCTGTTATATAAGGGTTAGGTTATTGCCCAACTGGCGTGGCTCAGTGGTTGAGCATTGACCTATGAACCTGGAGTTCATGGTTGATTGCCGGTTGGGACACAGGCCCTAGTTGCAGGGCGTGCAGGAGGCAGCCAATCAATGATTCTCTCTCATTGATGTTTCTATCTCTCCCTCTCCCTTCCTCTTTGAAATCAATAAATGTGTCTATATACACTGAGTGGCCAGATTATTATGGCCACCTGACGTTTGTAGGCAAATTAGCCGTACACTGCATCGTATGGGATATGGAAGCCGAAGGCCTGTGCGAACACCTTTGCTGTCTGCAGTCACCAAGATAAAAACGTCTCCAATTCGCACAGGAACACAAGGATTGGACAGTCGAGCATTGGAAAAAAGTCATGTGGTCCGATGAATCACGTTTCCAGTTGCATCATGCAGATGGCAGAGTGAGAATTTCGCGGAAACAGCATGAAAGCATGTACCCCACATGCATGAGTACAACCCTTCAAGCTGGTGGGGGCAGTGTTATGGTTTGGGGCATGTTTTCCTGGCATGATTTGGGCCCTTTAATTCGTGTGGAACAACGTCTGAATAGCACAACATACCTAAGTATCGTTGCTGATCAAGTTCATCCTGTCATGTTGATGGTGTATCCCAATGGAGATGGCTTCTTCCAACAAGACAATGCGCCATGCCACGGTGCTTGTATTGTGCAGGAGTGGTTTCAAGAACATGAGGGGGACTTTACCTTGCTTAGGTGGCCCCCACAATCACCAGATCTCAATCCAGTTGAACATTTGTGGGACGAAGTAAAAAGAGCCATCAGGCAGCTGGTTCCACAACCATCAAATCTCACAGAACTGGACAGTGCTAGTCATCAGGCATGGTGTCCGATTCCTCGCATCACCTTTCAACATCTCGGGGAGTCAATGCCAAGAAGAATGGCTGCAGTATTGAAGGCAAAAGGTGCCCCAACGAGGTACTCATGGGGTGGTTATAATAATCTGGCCTCTCAGTGTGTGTGTGTATTTTTTTTTCATTTTTTTTAAATATACACTGAGTGGCCAGATTATTATGACCTCTGAACGCATAATAATCTGGCCACTCAGTGTATATCCTATATAATAAAAGGCTAATATGCAGCCCTGACCGGTGTGGCTCAGTGGCTAGAGCGTCGGCCTGTGGACTGAAGGGTCCCAGGTTCGATTCCGGGCAAGGGCATGTACCTTAGTTGTGGGCACATCCCCAGTGGGGCGTGTGCAGGAGGCAGCCGATCAATGTTTCTCTCTCATTGATGTTTCTAACTCTCTCCCTCTCCCTTCCTCTCTGTAAAAAAATCAATAAAATATATTTTTTTAAAAAAAGCTAATATGCAAATTGTCCCCTGGACCAGGAGTTCGACCAGCAGGCAGGCCGGCCAATCGCCCATGTCCCCTCCCCCTGGCCAGGCTGGCCAGAGCCCACCCATGCACAAATTCATGCACTGGGCCTCTAATATATAAATATATATATGTACACACACACACACACACACACACACACACTGAGTGGCCAGATTATTATGTGTTCAGAGATCATAATAATCTGGCCACTCAGTGTGTGTGTGTGTGTGTGTGTGTGTGTGTGTGTGTGTGTGTGTATGTATGTTTTTTAAAGAGTTAGGTTACTGGGGAAGGTGACAGAGGCAAAAATCTGAAAGAATTTCAAGGAGGAAGTGGGATTACCTTCCTACCTTGGAGACTCCTGCTGCTGGCGGACACAGTCCATCCTGGTTATGTCACTGTCCGTGGCCAGCGCTGACCGGACAAGGAGGGTGTGGCACCCAAGGCCCAGGTGTGACTGGTGTCTTCTCTTTCTCCTCCAATTCTGTGGCCATCACTGTCTTAACCATAAACAAGTATTTGGATACTAATTGTGTATGTCATTTGCCCTTTGCACAGAGCAATTCTCAGTAGACATTTCTTGGATGAATGAATAAAAGAATTATCCCGATACTAGTCATTTTTTCATTTGACTAATCTATTATGCACTCCCAGTCCTTCCCCTGCAGGGGTTCGCAGCCTGCGTGGCTGGGGAAGATTTCACATGTAATGATAATGTCCTGTGTTGTGTGATAAAAGTGCTACAGGAGCCCGGCTGGTGTGGGTCGGTGGATTGAGCATCATCCCATATAGACCAAGAGGTCTGGGGTTCCATTCCCAGTCAGGGCACATGCTTGATCCCCAGTAGGGGGCGTGCAGGAGGCAGCTGATCAATGACACATTGATGTTTCTACCTCTCTGTCTCCCTTCCTCTCTTTCTAAAAATCAATAAAAACTTTTTTTTTTAAGTGCTACAGGAACATGGAGGGAGATGCTGCAGACACTTCTCTGGGAAGGAAGCTTAAGCAATTGGTGTAGGGAGCAAAGGCATGCTTAACATCCCCCTGGGCTTTGGGGGTGCATGATGTGTCTGCGAAGGGATTCTCAGAGGACCAGGGCTTGTCTAGAGTCACACTCACTGTCACGTGCTAGGGACAGAGGACGCTGGGGGAGGGATGCCTCCTGTACAGGAGACTCAGGCCCCCTTCACTTGTCCCCCATGGAGCTGGGAGGCCTGCAGCCCTGGAGGATACCACCCCCTGTGGGCTGCCCCTGGATACTGCTCAGAAGCTAGGTGTTTGGATTGAGTCCATGTTGTGGTCTCCTACCCTGGCCTTGCTGGCCACAGCTACGCTGGACCTGGGAAGGGCTCGGGGGATGGGGTTTCTGTCTGCAGAATGCGTGTTGGACAGGCTGCTGTGCCCCTGCCCAGCACATCACTGTCATGTCATGTCAGTCTTAGTGCTTTTGATGCAACTACCAGAATACCCACCAGCACGTGGCCTACGAGCTGGTGATTTTTGTTTTTCCTTTCTCACATGACAAGTCTGGAATTAAGTTCTTGGGAAGGTCAAAGCTCAGAGTTTGCGTCAATGTTACCTCCAGGGCCAGGGCACCTGAGAACTCACTCATTGAGCCAGAACTTCGCTCATTTGTGCCCCCAGCTCCCAGCCTAGCTGCCCCTGGCTCCAGGCCTATGTCCAGTAGCTGGCTGACCGGCTGGAGCAGGGCTTGCTGTGGTGCCAGCCCAGGTGTGTGGGACCTCCATGGGACAGCTTGCTCTGCCAGCCCGTTTGGAGATAGTCAAAGTGCTCGGACAGGAATCCCCACCCATTCTTGAAAAACGCACGCCGTGTTCTCTCGGGGGACGTTTTAGCCCGGTATTTTTGTGTTGGTTTTTTCCAGTCCAAAAGTTAACATTCATGCAATTTATTAGGCTGATCCGACCAGGAATGTTTCTCTAAAAATAATCTTGCTGTAAATGTTTTTTTGAAACTACGTTTTCACAGAATAAGGAAGTCATCCGATAAAGGACTAATTGTGCAAGGAGTGCCTGACCAAATGTTATCAGATTATTTAAAAATTGAGGTGTAACTAACAAAATTGTAAAATATTAAAATATTGTACATCGTAGTGACTTAAAATACATATACATAATCTTATCAGGCTTAACATTTAAAAAAGGCAAACAAACAGCATTTCTGGGAAGAAGCACTAAAATGGAAGTTTCTGGTCCTCGTTGAGTAAGAGCAGGGTCCATCCCCTTCTGAGAATAGCTGGCCTACAGGCCACTGCCCACTCCCAGAGCAGCCAGTCCTGCAGCCACTTCTACGCAAGGCAGCGCCTCAGGCCAGCGCCCTGGGGTTCCTCCCATTTTACTGTTTATGCTGAGTCACCGTGGGGTGGGGTGGGGTGGGGTGGGGTGGGGTGGGGTGGGTCAGGCCGGAGCCAGTCAGTTACATGGTTGAATGATAGAGAATGTGTGTGTGCAGGAAAGTGTGTGTTTGTCTGTGTTGGGGGAAGGTGTCCAGCTTCCCCTCGGTAACTGGCTTTATTCGGAGTCTTCCTGAGAATAGAGTGGGAAAGGACTGTCCATTAAGGGAGGGAGGCAACTTGAAGTCTGAGCAGGAATACTCACCCATCAGGGTCAGCTCAGAAGGTCCCCCCCTGGGTAGCCCAAGGCATAAACGGAGAGGGGAAAGAGTGGGTGAGGAGGGGGAGTCCCCAGCCAGCCTGGGGAAAGGCTGGAGGCAGTTCGGAAAGCTCTGGGTTCCCATCCTAGAGCCGCACCAGGTTGTGGGCCGGAGCCACGCTGACCCTTTGCAGGAAAGGGGAGAAAGGAGCAGGCATTCTCTCCGACCTTCAGCTGTAGGTCACTGAGTAGGTTTAGCAAGAATCCAGGTGATTCTTTTTTATTTTTTAAATATATTTTATTGATTTTTTACAGAGAGGAAGGGAGAGGGATAGAGAGTCAGAAACATCAATGAGAGAGAAACATGGATCAGCTGCCTCCTGCACACCTCCTACTGGGGATGTGCCCACGGAATCGAACCTGGGACCCTTGAGTCCATAGGCCGACGCTCTATCCACTGAGCCAAACCGGTTAGGGCAGGTGATTCTTTTTAAAAAAAATTTTTTTGGATTGATTTCAGAGAAGAAGGGAGAGGGAGAAAGAGATAGAAACATCAATGATGAGAGGATCACTGATCGGCTGCCTCCTGCACGCCCCCCCACTGGGGATGGAGCATGCAATCCCAGTATGTGCCCTGACCGGGAATCGAACCGTGACCTCCTGCTTCCTAGGTCAACAACGCTCAACCCGAGCCACACCGGCCCAGGTGAGTCTGGCGTGCTAGAGGGCACTTGGCTCTCTGGCGTCAGCTCCAGCTGCCTCCCAGGAACCACACTTGCTGGGGAACACACACAGTTAACACCTGACCCAGCTGAACACCCTTTACAGAGCATGCCTTCCCTCCGTTCCCTGTTCCCCCGCCCCCGTGCGCCACCTCACCCGGAAGGGCTGTGAATCAGGCCCACACACCTCATCTTCTTGCTGCTCTCCCCCAATCATGCCATCCTCCCCAATGCCCTCACTGTTCCCCTGGCCAGACCTCTGTCTCCAACATCCTCCTTTTCTGAGCCGCTCGTAACCACCAGCCCTGAATATTGCCATGGGGATGTCTCATGCACCGCACCTGCATCCAAACACACCCCCTCCCCCAACCTGCTCCTCGTGTTGTGTTGTCCAATTGTTGATGAGGCCACCTTCCCACCCCAGGCCCCTACACACTGCTCGCCGCCAGTCTAACCTCCACCAGCCTGTTCCTCGCCCACCTTCGTGCCCTCCCTTTGTGGCTTCCTCCAGGAGGCAAAGCATGATCGTCCCTCCCAAGCCCGGCCTCAGAGCACCGGGGCGACCTCACAGAGCTGACCGTGCCTTCAGTAACGACGCCGTCTTTCCGCCTGAGGACTGTGACCCTGCCACCCAGCAGAGCCCGTGGCACAGGACGGAATGGAGTGGCGGGCTGGGGGCAAAGGGCTTTAGTGAAGAAATGGGGGGTGTAGGAGGTCACAGGTGGGTTGGGTAAACCCAGACACACCCAGATGTATAGGTTGCTATTCTCCATTCCAGGAATCAGATTTGGAGGCCACAAATGATCAAAAGGCCCTGGTCCTGCTTGAGGGGGAAGTTCTCTTCATATTGACAAACATTTGCTGATTCACATCACATGCCAGGCCCCGTGGGCCCTGAGATGGCCAGCCCCAGTCCACCTTCCAGACTCTCATCCTGGGGGGAAGCAGATCCTGAGTTCTGAGAGGACAGGTAGGGTGGGATCCAAAGGAAAAACGGAACAGATGCAGAGGCCTTCACCCCTAATGACCTCAGGGCAGAGGAGAGGGGGAGGGCGCAGCAAAAAGATTGCTGCTTAGGGCTGAAGGAGTCCTGAGAGTTGGTTCGGACACAGAAGAGACCTGAACCACCACCGTGAGCGTGAATGCCAGGGCCCCAGAACCTCTGGCCCACATTCTGGCTGGGCTGACACTGCCAGCGTGCACCTGGGTCCCGTCTGCCCACGGAAGCTGCATCCGAGCCCTGGAGAGGCCCTCACACTTTGACAGGAGGTGGTCCCAGGGCCGCAGGGGAGATTACGGAAGCAGGACCCACAGACGGTGAGGCGGGACTTGAGCCACACCTCAGAGGCAGCAGCTGGCCTCCAAGATAAGTTCCTACCCGGAGCCTGGCCCTGCATTTGCCACGAACTGCCAAGTGCCATGCAGGGCGCGGCCAGAGGGCCAGCGGTATATCCTCTTCTCCCTCTGAATACACGAGAGGCAGCACAGGTGAGGGCAGCATCGGAGCAGACGGAAGCGCTGGGTAGCGAAGTGCAAAGGTCTAGCAAAGGAATGGGCAGACTTTGTCATGCTGCATGAGCTCCCACCCGTGTAAAACAGGCTGGTGTGGGCCCAACGCTCGGAGAAGCCACAGACTCGGCGAGTGGGAGCCTATGAGGGAGCGATTCTGTGTGAAGGTCCTTTCGCACCCAGCAAGCACTCAGGGGAGGCTCACCGCTGGGTTAGGCGTCAGCCCGCCTTCCTTTTCGGAGTAAGGACTTTCTCCTCTAACGGGTTCCTGGGATGGCCCTACTGCATGGCCTGGGAGAGGGAGAGATCCTGGGCCAGGAGCCAGGTGCCCACCCGGGAGAGGGGCCCCCACACGCTGCAGAGGAAGGAGAGGAAGCTCAGGCGTGGCCAGGAGTGGAGGGTGGGGGGCTCCAGCTCCCAGCCCTGTGACAACGAGGCGAATGGGAAAGGTGTCCCCGCTGACGCTGACACAGACACAGACAGAGTTCCGCTGACACCGGACAGTTTATTGGGGAAAGCCATGGCGTGGGAGGGGGAGGCTGGGGCGGACAGGACCAGGGCCCATCTGGGGGGATTCATGGACATCGGGCATTCCTCCGTGTAGGTTTAGAGGCAACACCTTCATGGATAAACCCCCCAGAGGGCCGGGTGGGGGAGTGGGGGCGCCCTAGGCGCTGCTGGGCGCCTTGGCCAGCAGGGCTTCTATGTCGGGCTCGATGTCAATGGTGGGAAAGCGGCGGCTGTACCTGCGCACAGGCACGCCGTCCGGGCCCACCAGGAACTTCTCGAAGTTCCAGGACACGTCGTTGCGGCACACGGGGGACCAGATGATGAACTTGGGGTCTGTCATGAGCGCAGTGGGGTCGTCACTGGGTGCGGGCAGAGCCTCGCGCAGGAAGGCGAAGAGGGGGTGCGCCTGCGCGCCGTTCACCTCGCACTTCTCGAAGAGCGTGAAGTTGGGCTCGAACCCGCCGCCGGGCCTGACATACTTGAGGGAGTTCAGGATCTCCTCGTTCTTGCCGTTCTCCTGCGGGAGGAGAGAGCAGCTGGGACCTGGGCCCTCGAGGGGAAGCCTTCCGGCCGCAAACGGGGGTTTGGGATGACTCACCGGGCCCCGCCCACCTTGCACAATCTTGCACCACCCGGGGCGGGCCCGCACCGCAGCCCGGCCCAGCGCCGCGGGGGAAGCGGGCCTGCGGCTGCCCCTCCGCGCCCCGGGCGTGAGGCTGCACAGGGCGACCGCTGGGCAGCGCTCCCAACCCCGCCGGCGCCGCCCCCCAGCCCGCCCCGCTCCGCCCCGCCCCGCGCACCTGATGCCCGAACTGGTTGCACGGGAAGCCGAGCACGACCAGGCCCCGCGGCCCGAGGCGCCGCTGCAGCTCGTTCATCTGCGTGTAGTCGCGGACCGTCGTGCCTCAGAGCGAGGCCACGTTCTCGATGAGCAGCACCTTGCCCCGCAGGGAGCCCAGGCTCACGGGCTCCCCGCCGGCCAGCGGGCGCGCAGAGAACGCGTGCACCGAGCGCGGGGCCGCAGCCGCCTGCGCGGCCGCCAACAGCGGAGCGGCGCACATGGCGTGGGGATCGCAGAAGAGGGTGCGCGGGGGACAGGAACACAAGGGGACCCGGGGTGCATCGCCTTTTAACCGGCAGGCCACGGCGTCACGTGGGACGGGCAGCTCCACCCCCTCCGCCCCGCCCCATCCGGCCTCCCTGGGCTGGTGACCAGCGCGGCGGGAGGGGGCGACCTGGCCGGATGCAGACACCGCCCAGACCCTGCGGAGTCGCGGGCAAGTCGGGTCGGGCCCGGGCAGCACAGCCGGGCGCCAGGGCACAGGTCTCAAAGGCTCTCGCTAGAGGCTGCAGTTGACAGCACCTGGCGCTGCTCCTGGCCCACAGCCCTCCAGCCTCTGCCATTGCTATTCCCGCATGTGTCCTACTGCTACCCGGTGCCGAGCAAGTTGTGCTTGTGGTGACGGCGCGGTTGGCAGCACCTGCCAAGGCAGGTTCTTCCAGGACGAGTTTTAGGAAGGTTGAGGAGGGTGGGCAGTGCCAGGAGCAGCCCGCCGGGGCTGTCCGCGGGGTTCAGGCCCAGCCCTCTAGCCCCCCTCCTCCTTGTACAGCCTATAGGGAGGGCTCGCCCCAGGTCTGAGAACAGAGCCCTGAGCATGAAGGGCCAGGCCGTCCTCCGTACCCAATCACCTCCATCTGGAGCTCCGTCCTGGAAACTGAAGGCACCGAGAAGGGACAGGGAGTAGGAGGAAAAGCCTGGTCTGCGTAGTGACTGCTTGGCGCGCCCTCCTGTCTCCGCAGTAGACTGCATTCCCCACCCCCCCACCCCACCCCACCGCTGAACTTGAAGGACACAAGACGACTGTCTCCATGTTCTAGGAGCCAGGTTGGTGGCATCAGAGAAGGGTGGTGGGCCCGCTGGTACTGTGCACCCTGCAGGAAGCTTCGGTGGTGAGCTGGGCCAAGCCCACCCCCCACTCCCAGCCCTGGAGAGAGGAACACAAACACCGGATACAGGAAGTTTAGAAAACTGCCTTTATTCTATTAGTAGTTGGAAAAGTTAACTGGTACAGAAAAACAGTTCAGTCAGCTGGAGGAGAGAGCCCGATGCCACAGAGAACTGGTGGCTCCCCCGGAAGGAACCTGGCACAGTGAGGAGCGGGAGACCTAGAGCCAGACCCGCAGTGCAGGTGCGGCAGCTCGTGCCGCCTTCGGAAGCGACTACATGCCTCAGGCACGAAACCAAATTCCTACTTCCTTAGCCCAGCTCTGGGGAGGGTATGGGGATATGTGGGGCTGAAAACAGGTGACATGGCCATCTTTTATTAGAGAAACCGACAAAGCGGGAATTTTAAAAATGAATTTTCCATCTGACTTTATTTTCAAATACACTTTCTTTTTTAAAAAAACCAATACACTTTCTGTGGGGATGACAAATATCAGTATTAGGAAATCCAATTATACAAAAAATACTACATCTAGTTTGGGGTAGATATATTTATTTTTTGGTAACATACATTAAGTGGCACTAATTACACAGTAACTATAAGGTAACTAACATGAAACCACAGAACTGTAACTTTGCCACAGCTGCATGAACTTGGCCTCTGGCTGAGCATTTTGAAAAAACCGGATGCCCACTCCAGAGGCCGGACAATGCATCTGCTCAGGAGTGAAGCTCTGAAGCGGTAGCTCACCAGAGCACCTTGCAGCTGACAGATGACAGGAAGGCGTGTTAGTTATGAAGTAGTTACAGCCTAACTCACAAAAGTTACCATTTCTCTTTCTAGAAAGAAGCAAGAAGTTAAGGAATTCCTTGAATTAGCGCCTGGTGTGTCGGGTGGGAGTGCAGAGGAGGGCTGTTAGAGCGGTGTCAGAGGACCCGGCGGGCCAGGTGGGCTGGATCATTAATAATCATGGTTGGCTTCTAAATACTGGTAGCAAGATGACTTCTGATTTGTAATCTCAGGTAAATTATAGGTAAATGAAAGGCCAGGAATCATACGCTAGGATTAATGAACAGCACTTCAGAACGAGCCGCGCGAGGCTGTGCTTGGAGCGGCTCACAACACAAGGCACCCGGACTTCTTCTTCCCACGTCTGGCTTGCAGAGCAGCTCTCGTGGCCATTTCGAAAACCTCCCTCACTCCATCTTTGGTCTTTGCTGAACACTCCATGTACCCAAATGCGCCAATCCTGTTTGCCATATCTCTGCCTTCTTCCGGTTTTACTGGCTCCTAGCAGAGAGAAGAGGGTTACAGACAGTGAGTAGTCACCACTGTGACATACATACAGTGAGTAGGTGTATTTAAATCCAGCTAAGACCTCTTTTAAAAGCTACCACATCCCCAAATTGGAGTTTGGTCTATGAAACTCATATGCAGTGAGCCCCAACCCAACATAATGTCCCTCTCCAATGAGCTCTTCTCTGGGGAGAGGCCAGAGAAGCCCCGTAGGTTAACGTTAAGGAGGGACTGAAGGGCAAAATGACTCAAGCTGCCGATCCAGGTTAGCCCCTGGTCCTCCCGCAGCTTCCCAGAGAGAATGCCCCTGGGAGAAAATAGATCCTGACCTTGACATTCAGACAGAGAAACCTCAGTGGGAGAACCTGGGGTGAGGACCTCGACTCTCCTCCTGCAACGGGGAAGCCCTGCCATGGGGCCACCTCCATCATCACTTTTTAAAGGCACCAGGGCTCTTTGCCTAGACCAACTGCCCTCAGAATTCCCCAATCTTTCAGTTGCCACCAGTTTATTTTTGGCCTCACATACACCAAGGTAATAACTGAAGAGGGAAATCAAGAGCCCGATGACGTTCCTGCATTTGGAGCATTGGCGACTGCGGTGATGGTCCCTTCCGAGGCAGGCAATCCGTGGGGGCACAGCACCACCTCACAGGGGAGATTCCGTCTCACATGACTAGACTCCAGTCAGTGGGGGCCAGATGGAGAGGTTTCTGTTGGGCTCCCTGAACCTCCCCACGGGTCCTCGGGTTCAAGAATGCTACAAGACCTGCCAGTGTGGCTCAGTTGGTGGGAGTGCCGTCCCATGCACTGAAAGGTGGCGGGTTCGATTCCCGGTCAGGGTGTGTACGATCAATCAATGTCTTCTCTCCACCCCCACTCCCACCACTGCCCACAATCAATGACAACACATCCCCAGGTGAGAATTGAAAAGAATGCTGCACGAAGAGAGAACCCTGCCCCGGCCATGCCTGCTTCATCTTGGCTAGCTCCCGCCTTGTGTGCTCATCATTTCGAAGATCCTTCTTGTTCCCAACCAGGATGATGGGCACATTGGGACAGAAATGCTTGACTTCCGGAGTCCATTTTTCTGGGATGTTTTCTGAAAATAGTGAAATGCACATAATTCAGGGATACATAAAGTTTTATCTTCAAGAATCTCCAAGATCCCTAATTAAACTACAAAGAAACGACTTGAGAATTATGCTGGACATTTAATGGAATTTCACGACTTTTAAAACTAGTTTTAATTGTGCCAGGAAAAGGCAAAATTTACCCACTACCCTTAAGCACAGAACCACCAGCTTCTGTCAGTCCCACCACCAAGCACAGCTCCTGTGGAGGGGGCCCAGAGGAAGACTCCGGAGCAGCAAAGGATCCAGTCAGTGCCCAGGGGGATCCGCAATGGTGCCACCTGCCCACGCAGGGAGGCTCCCGTGGCCATCACCGTTTAGCTGGCAGGGATTCTGACCACACCCCATTCGGGGGCTGCAGCTGGCCCAAAGTCCACATGTTCTCTCCACCTTGCTCATGGACCTCAGCATGTCCCTGCCCTGTGGGTTATGGTATTTCCAATGGCTCACGAGCCCTGAACGTGAGTGACAGCCAGCTCAGCTCCTTGCGGCCCTGGAGTATGGCTGTATGGACATCAAGGTGGCTGAGCGGGCTGGGTTCAGCCTCCACACCCTCCCTCGGACACCTCAGTGTCAGGGATGACTTTATAAGATGGGGAAGATAGTAATACCTACCTTACACTGGGTTACTCTGAGGCAATGCAAGTAAAGCACTTAGTGCGATGGTAATGTAAATGGTGCTGATTGTGATTTGAGACTGTATTTTATAAGTAAGCTGCTCACTCTCTGACTTTAAGGCTAGTGCCTTGTTTTATCGAGTGTGAGGTCAGCATTAGTCAGTCATTTTCTGAAGGAAAGTGGCTTCTGAAACATGCGACCAACTGAGCTAATATGGCAGGTCCAAGTCTCTCATTATTAGCTAAGACGCGTTGGAAAAGGGCTGAGAGAGGACTTGAAAACACCACCGGAAATAGCAAGTCCCCAGTCTAGATACAGGGAGGCAACACGAAGCACTAAAAAAAGGTACAGGCTCCCTGAAAACCTTCCCCAAATCTCAGTCCAAAAGCTAGTTCTGTATTTGGAACTCGCCTGCTTTACAAAGTGGACGCAGTGCAGCCACGGGAGACCCAGGCTGAAAAGGCCCAGGCCCAGTGACACAGACTCAGGCTCTAGGACTCTGGCCACTGACGATTCCTTCTCTGATGCTCATGTCTGCTCGATGCCCAGAAAGGACCTGGGGACTAGGTATCAGCCAGGCACGCAGGCATGGCAAACGGCAGGCTGCAGAGCTCCTCACCTAAACTATCAGGGCTGTCGATGGAGAAGCACATCAGGATGACATCCGTGTCCGGGTAGGAGAGGGGCCTCAAGCGATCATAATCCTCCTGCCCAGCTGTGTCCCACAAAGCCAACTCTACCTGTGGGAGAAGAATGAAGGACAAAGGGCCAGGTTAATCCCACTACCCATTTTTGTGGCTTGTGTTTTTTAGAGGGAGGGAGAGAGAAAAAGAGGGAGAGGGGGATAGGGATGGGGATGGGAGGGAGAGAGAGACATTGATTTTTTTGTTCCACTTGTTTATGCATTCATTGGTTGAGATTCTTGTATGTGCCCTGACTGGGGATTGAACTCGCAACCTTGGTGTATTGGGACAATGCTCAAAAAAAAAACAACAGAACTAATCTGGCCAGGGCCCACTACCCACTTTCAAAAGGGGATGTTGGCCCAGCCAGTGTGGTTCAATGGTTGAGCGTCGACCTAATGAACCAGGAGGTCACGGTTCAATTCCTGGTCAGGGCACATGCCTGGGTTGTGGGCTTATCCCCAGTAGGGGGCGTGTAGAAGGTAGCTGATCAATAATTCTCAATCAACAGTGACCATCCGGATGACCTTCCGGAAGAAGCCGGCGGCAAGGGCCAAGCCCCTTGCGTGAATTTCGTGCAACGGGCCTCTACTTTAATTATAAGTAACATTCAGTGGATGAACGAGAGGGGAAATCAAACTGTAAATAACATTCTACCAGGTGTACAAGGCAAGACAAGTAAAAACCGAACTGTCATTTGTCGTCTCACGCAACCATCTCCATTTGTCTGGTCATGCTGCCCCAACGGGAAAACATGGAGACAAGTGTGCGTGTGAGTTGGTGGGTGAGGAAAGACACCAGCTGGGGTAGGAGTCTAAGCTGAGAGGAAGGCGTCTGGCTCCGCCTGGACTACTCACAAAAACGTCGAATGAAAGCGTCACGTAAGGTGGGAGGACACGCCTCTCACGCCTGGGCTCTGGGCCTGGGTCCTCTTCCAAGGTGCCCAGCACTGCAGCCGCCTTGCGACCTCTTCTGACCAGAGTGGACTGTCACACCCTCTGGGCAGAGGCCCGTCGGGCCCAAGGAGCTCTCCCTTCGGTGCCTGGAATATCCCTTTCTCCCAGCACCTCCACACCCTTCTTTCAGTCTCTAAGTGCCATTCCTTCTCTAAGGTCGACGGCTAACTGTCTCTTCAACCCTCCGCCCCCGCCCCGGGATGCGTCTCCTGCCACCTCCGTAGGCTCCTTGCTCTTCCATCTGGACACACTGTCAGCCTGGTGTGGGGCGAGGAGATACTGACCCCCATCCTCACAGCTGGTCTGACCTCAGGGTGGTGCAGGTCATTCACGCTCTCCCACATCCCACCGCCTAGCCCCTCTAAGCCTCCTGGGTGTTCAGTCTGGCTCCTGACAAATGGTTCCTGGGTGTGGATGCTTCCGAAGGTCCGTCGCATGTCGAAATGGGCCTCCCCACTTTGGTAGACATGTTCCTGGGACAGGGTCACCTGGACTCTGGATGCTTCCCAAGGCGCTGTCGCAGGAAGCTGGGCTGTGATGCCCTCTGCCAGATCCAGCACCTTCACTGAAGGGGTCCCTCTCCCTGCTAGGAGGGCTCCCCTATCTTGCCAGGGTCAGCTACATTCAAAGCTGGCAGTGCAAGAAAAACTCAGACCATTACGCAAGGTTTTAAGTCAAGGTCCCTACATTTCTTGTGGATAAGATCCTGGTTGTTTCAAGACCTCCAGGTACAGAGAGTGCTCCCAAGAGAACAGAAAGGCCGTGACTGGCTCCAAAACACGCGTCCTGACTTTCCCAACTGAGGTCACGGCACAGAGCACCCAACAGCTACTCTCTCTGGAGGGGATGACAGGATAAAACCAGCAACATGCATGTACCAGGCATTGGAGAAACCAACCTGGCCCTGCTTTCCGTGCTGTGTGGCAATCTAAGCTGGACAAGGGGGCCATTACATGACAACAGGCGCAAAGATCTCAGCACATTTCAACCCGTTTGTCACAACTGGGCCAGGTGTCTGCACAAAACCAGTCTCCCAGGCCCCGGGAACACTTGTGTCCAAGCTTCAACACAGAGAACGGACTCAGGTTACAGTGGCAGCACTCTGCACTGATGGACTCCGTGCAGGACAGGCCCCAATGTGCTGCCGGCTGAAATGCACTGTTGCCCCCCGCATCTTTTCTTTTTTTAAAAAAATATTTTTATTGTTTTCAGAGAGGAAAGGAGAGGGAGAGAGAGATAGAAGTATCAATGATGAGAGAGAATCACTGATTAGCTGCCTCCTGCATGCTGCCAACTGGGATCGAGCCCGCAACTGAGCACGTGCCCTGATCAGGAATCGAACCAGTGACCTCTTGGTTCATAGGTTGATGCTCAACCCCTGAGCCATGCTGGCCGGGCCCCTCATCTATTCTTGACCAGAAAGGTCCCTTGTGTTTCCTAAAGGCACGAGAGCAATCACCGTGACCCCCACTGCAACAGGATAAGAAGGACTGCAGACTGTAAAAGGAGGTTTTGAGTTCAGCCCAATGTGTAAAGTGCTTTGGTGCTTCCAAATGCTTTCAGTAACTTCTAGAACCCTGATGTCACCTGCAAAATGAAGGCGACTCAAGAGTCAGGTGGCTTACTCATGATCACAGCACTCTCAGGACATCCTATGAGAAACCTAGAATTCTGAGCAGCTAGCCTAATGTGTTTCTAAACAGGTGCCGCATACGGGGGCTAAGTAACACTGGACAGAAAGAGATAGTAGGTAGCTGGAAAATGAGAAGGGAGAAAGGAGATGGAATTATGAAGCCAATTGATTAGGTGCTAGCAACACAGACATGTGACTGAATGCCCAAGAGGACTGACTGTGTTGGAGAAGAAACCCTTGTTCTAGTTTTCTTTTCAGCTGACCAGTCTGTACTGAGAATTTCATTCCTCCCTGCAAGAAAGATGTAACTGAATCAACAGTGGCAGCTTGTTTATGTTAAAGACAAAATATTTTAAAAATTAAATGTGAGCCGAAACCGGTTTGGCTCAGTGGATAGAGCGTCGGCCTGCGGACTCAAGGGTCCCAGGTTCGATTCCGGTCAAGGGCATGTACCTTGGTTGCGGGCACATCCCCAGTAGGGGGTGTGCAAGAGGCAGCTGATCGATGTTTCTCTCTCATCGATGTTTCTAACTCTCTATCCCTCTCTCTTCCTCTCTGTAAAAAAATCAATAAAATATATTAAAAAAAAAAAATTAAATGTGAGACCTGGCCAATGTAGCTCAGTGGTTGAATGTCAACCTATGAACCAGGAGGTCACTGGTTCAATTCCCAATTAGGGCACATGCCCCGGGATGCACGCTCAATCCCCAGTGTGGGGTGTGCAGGAGGCAGCTGATCAATGATTCTCTCTCATCATTCATGTTTCTATCTCTCTCCCTTTACCTTCCTTTCTGAAATCAATAAAAAAAATATTTTTTAAAAATCTATAGACTTCCAATAAAAATAAAAATTACATATGAGGCCGAGGCCGGTTTGGCTCAGTGGATAGAGTGTCGGTCTGTGGACTGGAGGGTCCCAGGTTCGATTCCGGTCGAGGGCATGTGCATTGGTTGCGGGCACATCCCCGGTGGGGGGTGTGCAGGAGGCAGCTGGTCGATGTATCTCTGTCATCGATGTTTCTAGCTCTCTATCCCTCTACCTTTCTCTCTGTGAAAAATCAATAAAATATATATAAAAAAAAAATTACATATGAGGATGTTTGTTGCCTACATGCCACACTGCTGATGGTATAACTCTTTGAGAGTCATAATAAATAAGGACCTCTCAACCTAGTAATCTCATATTGCAGCACTAAATATAAAATCAAAGCAAAAAAAAACCCACATATACTAAGGTTTTCCCAAATGAAATACATATGAATATGGACAAAATGTACATGCTAGCAATTTAACAATGAACAAAGTTGGGCTGTGATAACAGGATGAGAATCGATTTCTCATTCTAACATTTTTGCTATTGTTATACTAGAGGCCCGATGCACGAAGATTTGTGCAAGAATGGGCCTTCCATCCCCTGGCTGCTGGCATTGCCTTCGCTCCGGCCTGGAGCCGCCTTTCCACCTTCCCACGCTGCCCAGAGGCCCGGAGCTGCTGGGGTGGTGCAGAACGCCTGCATCCTGCCCTGCCCCCGGCCGCTTGGTGCTTGCATATGCAAATTAACCCACCATCTTTGTTGGGTTAATTTGCATACACACTCCTGATTGGCTGGTGGCGTCACAAAGGTATGGTCAATTTGCATCTTTCTCTTTTATTAGTGTAGCTAGATTGTGTACTGAAGAGACAAAAAGGCCTAATTCTCTTTGACTACACGAATAGCCTAACATGTAAAATTAGTACCAGTTGTTATGGAAAGTGTCCTCACCTGCTTTCCGTCCACTTCGATGTCTGCCACATAGTTCTCAAACACAGTAGGTACATACACCTCTGGGAACTGGTCCTTGCTAAAAACGATGAGCAAGCAAGTCTTGCCACAGGCTCCATCACCAACAATCACCAATTTCTTCCGGATGGCAGCCATTGCTGAAACAGACAAAGTATTATCTAGACTGCACAAGAAGCCATGATAGCTTTAGGCTATGAAACACTTTTCCAACCATGGGGCACAAGCCTCTATTAGCACACCCAAATATAAAATGTAGTACATCTTTCCAGTTGGCACCAAAATATCACCCCAAAGAACTTATACAAACACTACAGGCCCAGTGCACGAGATTTGTGCACGGGTAGGGTCCCTAGCAGCTGCCGGCTGCCACCTCCCTGCCTCCAGCTGCCTGGGGCCTCCCCTCCCTCAGTTGGCCAGCCAGCCGGCCCCACCCCCTGGCCAAACTCCCGGTCGAGGGAACAATTTGCATATTAGGCCTTTATTATACAGGATTATACTTAATGGTAAAAAACATGAAATCTTTCTCCCAAGATCAGGAACAAGGCAAAGATGTCCATGCTTGCCTCTTCTATCCATCCAACATGACACTGGAGGCAATTAGGCAAGAAAATAAAATAGAAGACATACATATGGGAAAGGAAGAAATCAAACGATCTCAACTCAGATGACAGATGTGTACAATCCACTAAAAACTAATAGTGCTAATAACAAACTCAGCAAGGCTGCAGGGTACAAGATGAACATACAAAAATGAACTGTATTTCTATACCCTAGCAATGAACAAATTGAAAATGAAATTAGGAAAACAATTTCACTTACAATACCATAAAAAAGGAATAAATTTAACAAAATAAGAAAAATATTCTGAAAAGTACAAAACATTGTTGGGAGAAATTAAAGGAGATCTAAATAAATATTACAACACATGTAATACTTCCAAAAATAAACATTAAAAAAAAAAAGATTCATGTTTATGAAATGGAAGACAATATTAAAGAACCAAGTTGCAGGACTCACACTTCCTGACTTTAAAACTTAATCCCCCCTACACACACAACAACAAACTACAGTAATCAAGACAGTATTTCACTGTCATCTAGACAGACACAGATCAATGAATAGAACTAAGTCCAGAAATAAGCCCTTATATTTGGAGTCAAATGATTTTCAACAAAAATGCCAAGACCAATGGAGAAAAGAAGTCTTTTAACTCAAGATGGATTAACAATTTTTATTGTCTAGTTTAGTGGCATTACATATATTCACATTATTATGCAGCCATCACCACCATCCATCTCCAGGACTTTTTCACCTCCCAAAACTAAACTCTATACCCATTAAACACTACCTCCCTAACCCCACTTCCCCTCCCTCTGCCCCTGGCAACCACCGTTTTACTTCCTGTCTCTATGAATTTTACTTCTCTAGCGACCTCATATAAGTGGAATCATACAGTATTTGCCTTTTTTTTCTTTTTGGACTGGCTTATTTCACGCAACATCAAGTCTTGAAGATTCAAACGTGTAGTATGGGTCAGAATTTCCTTTCTCTTTAAGACTGAGTAACATTCCATTGTATGTATATACCACATCTTGTTTATCCATTCATCTCTTGATAGACACTTAGGTTGCTTCCACATTTCAGCAACTGTGAATAATATTTATTACAATATATTATAAGTAGTATATTCACAGATATATTTATCCCAGCAACCAAAGAGAAAAAAATAGATAAATTGGATTTCATAAAAATTTTAAAAGCTTGTGCTTCAAGAGATACCATCAAGAAAATGAAAAGACAAAACCACAGAAGCAAATGTTTACAAATAACATCTGATAAGGGGCTTGTATCTAGAATATATAAAGAACTCTTACAAATCAACAACAAAAAAGCAGTTTAGGAGGTGGTCTGGCTCAGGATCTTTCTTTTTTTTCAGGGTCTCTCTTGAGGCTGCAGTTAAGATGTTGATTTGGATCCAGAATATATAAATAACTCAATAATAAAAAGACAAATAACCCAATTTAAAAATGGGTAAAGGATATGAATAGATAAGACCCAGCAATTCTACTCCTAGATATTTATCCAAGAGAAATAAAAACATATCCACACAAAAACTTGTACATGAATGGTCACAGCAGCATCTATTGTAGTAAAAAAATAGACACAACCCAAATATCTAATAAGTGGTGAATGGATAAAGATGTGACATATATACAAAATATTACTCGGCAATAAAGAGGGGAGAAAGGACTGATACATGCTACAGTTATCAGGATGGATGAACCCTGAAAACTTTACACATGTGACAGCAGCTGGTCACCAAGAACCACATCCTGTGTGCCTCTAATGTAATGACATGTTCAGGGCGGACAAATGCAGAGACAGAAAGCAGAGCACACTGGTGGTTGCCTAGGGAAAGCAGGAAGGAGAGGAAAAGAACAGGGAATGAATGCCCTTTAACACATTAAGCGCCTGCCAGTCACTGGTGACTGACACTGTACTTTCTGTCCCGGAGACAAAACAGGCGGGGTGCTTAACGTGTTAAGGGGAATAATGGGGTTTCATTTCTGGGATAATGGAATTTTTCCAAAACAACTGTGAAATGGCATACCACTCTATGACTATATACCACTGAATTGAATTGTACATTTAAAAAAATGTTTTCACGGATTTTTTTGTTTTTCTCATGCTCTCAATTTCCTGTCAAGAATTTTTACATGTACTTTATACATGTATATCTCCTCAGGACTAACTTGTATTGGTTTGTGCCCAAAGTCAAACAATCAAGACCTTACAGGATTCAAACAAAATAATTCATCAGGAATTCCCTTGTTCAAGAAGAGGCTGTCAACTTTGAACAGTATCTTTCCAGAAGGCACTCGATTCTCAAGAAACAGTCTCGCAATCTAACACGGTTAAAGACATACAAACGGAAAACGCCAAGGAGCAACCAAAAAGGCTCTAGAAAAATTGCCTTGGCCCAGGAAATGTGTAAAATCCTTCAGCCTCCATTGATGACAAAACAGAAATTCAAGTGATTATGGGACAACACGAAAACGAAAGCCTATAATGACAAATGATTTCTGGGTGCCGGGGTCTGGCAATACAACCAGAGTTATCAACAAGACATGAACAGGACAGCCACCCAGTGTGGTCATGAGTGAGCATTGACCTCTGAACCAAGAAGCCCCTGGATCCCTGGTCAGGCACATGCCCGCGTTGCAGGCTTGATCCCCAGTAAGGAGTGTGCAGGAGGCAGCCGATCGAGGTTTCTCTCTCTTTCTCTCTAAAATAAAATAAAAAAACATTTTTATCTTTTTTTTAAAAAGAGAGTCTCTCTTTAAAAACAAAACAAACGGTTACTATCAGCAGGTTCTGCCCAGGCCTAACCTAGGTCTCTAGCAACTTTCAGTTCACAGGGCACAGCCCCTGTGGTCGCCCACGTCCCCCTCCTCTCTTCTCCACTGGCTCCTCTCTCAGGCTACTAGCAAGTGCAGGTGCCATTTTAAAACCATGACTCTTCCCACATCCATGCTCTCCTCTAGCGACCTTCCTCTCTCTGCTTCACAGGAAGAATAGATACATTTCTACTGCTTCAAACCCACTCACTTGCTTCAATTCTTCCAATCTGCCTTCTGCCCAAACGTTTGACACATACTCTCAAGTCACCCAGGAGACTCCTTGCTCAGAATCCAGTCCTCCTCCTGCGATTTGTTGTCACAACCTTACCTCCCAATCCGTGGACCTCCCTGACCCATGCTGACTTCCACTTCTTCGGTCTCCTCCGCCACAGCCTTCACACATAATTATTCCTTCCAAGCCCCCGCCCCCCAATTCTCCCAGTACCTATCTCTGAGGATATCGATTCTTCAAATACCCTTTCCATTCCCACAGTCATCATGCCAGCTCAAGTCCTCAGCACTGCCCACCTGGGAAAAGCACCCTGGTCTCCTGACTGCCCTTGTATCCTGACCTCGGAAATCCCAGGGCAGGGCTGGGCCTGACGTACTTGCAGGCAAATTCCCGTTCCTATGCCTGAGCTTCAGTCCACCCTGCCTTTGCTCCAGGGCCTTCAGAAGGTCCTCAATGCAAAATTAGGTCAAGACACCTTAGCCTTGCCTTTAGGGTCCTCTAAAATTCTAACAGCAACCAATCTCTCCCCCCACCCCCAACACACCTCTCCATTCCTTATCACACACCAGGTGCCATTAACTGGCCTCGTAAAACTCTTCCACCTCAACTCAAAGCAATGCCCTCTTTGAAAATTTGTTCCCTTTCCCTAGAAAAGAACACTTCACCTGCCCATCCAAAACCCGTACCAAAGCTCATCCCTCATCTTACATCTCCCACACTCACACATCAGATATTGGCCCTAGCTGGTTTGGCTCAATCCCCGGTGGGGGCATGCAGGAGGCAGCTGATCAATGATTCTCTCTCATCATTGATATTTCTCCCCCCCCCCCCCACTCTCTCTTCCTCTTTGAAATCAATAAAAATATTTTTTAAAATAAACATATCCTCAGGTGAGGATTAAAAAAAGACTAATTCGCCGAAACCGGTTTGGCTCAGTGGATAGAGCGTCGGCCTACGGACTGAAGGGTCCCAGGTTCGATTCCGGTCAAGGGCATGTACCTTGGTTGCGGGCACATCCCCAGTAGGAGGTGTGCAGGAGGCAGCTGATCGATGTTTCTCTCTCATCGATGTTTCTAACTCTCTATCCCTCTCTCTTCCTCTCTGTAAAAAATCAATCAAATATATTTTTAAAAAAAGAGAAAGAAAAAAAGACTAATTCAATATCCTACATTTTTATTCCTTTAATCATTACTTTGCAATTAATATAACCCATTAACCACCCCTCCGGTGATTCTGATGCATGCTAAATTTTGAGAACCCAAGACTTAGTGTATGAGCAGCTTTTATTTCTAGGGTAAAAGGAAGCACGCACCCTCCTTCCCACCAGAGACCAGGGAGAATTTCTCTGAAATCCTTTTATTTGCTTCTTAGTAATACTCTGACCTACTCTGGCTTCTATTACGAAATCCCAATCTACATGTTAGTATGTTTCACAGGTATCTTACTCCCCCCCACAGTATGACTGAACTTCTTAGTCCAAAGTACATGATCCTTTCTCACAAAATGAGCTTTCTAAAATGGCCAATAAACACAGGGAAAGGTGTTTAACCCCTTCGTCATCAGGGACATGCAAATTAAAGCCACAACAGATACTGCTGCATGCCCCCAGCGTGGCTGAAATTTAACATGTGCTGTGGGGAAGCACTGGAACCTGCACTGCTGCTGGTGGGAGTGTATACCTACTCTGCCGAACTTGTCGAGTCATGTGTACTAAAGCAGAACATTCCCTTTGGCACAAACCCACAGAAATATTTAATAAATAAGAATACCAAACACACGTGCAAGATTTGTTATAGCAGTATTTCTAACAGGCAGAAATAATCACCAGTCAACAGCTGAATAGCTATGTTGTCAGACAAATTAAGACTTTAAAGCCGAGACCAGTTTGGCTCAGTGGATAGAGCGTCGGCCTGCGGACTCAAGGGTCCCAGGTTCGATTCCGGTCAAGGGCATGTACCTGGGTTGCGGGCACATCCCCAGTAGGGGGTGTGCAAGAGGCAGCTGATCGATGTTTCTCTCTCATCGATGTTTCTAACTCTCTATCCCTCTCTCTTCCTCTCTGTAAAAAATCAATAAAATATATTTTTTTAAAAAAAAAAGACTTTAATGAAAAAAAAATTATGAGAGACAAAGAAGACATATATTGTATATATTGATGAAAGGTTCAATACTGGAAGATACATTATAAACATATACAGACCGAACACAGAACAACGAGCACTGGTGGAGAGGGAGGGGGATGGGGAGAAACAGAAACATGTGAAAGAGATACATCCACTGATTGCCTCCAGCATGCACCCTGACAGGGGGGCTGGGAGGGAACCTGTAACCCAGATGCATGCCCTCGACAAGGAATAGAAATCTCCACCCTTCAGTGCTCAAACAACTGAGCCACACAGGCCACGGCATCATTGGTTGATTCTTTTATGTGCCCTGACTGGGAAATGAACCCACAACCTTTACATACTGGGAGTGGGGGGCACAATGCTCTAACCCAGTGGTTGGCAAACTCATTCAACAGAGCAAATACCAACAGCACAACGATTGAAATTTCTTTTGAGAGCCAAATTTTTTAAACTTAAACGTCTTCTAACGCCACTTCTTCAAAATAGACTCACCCAGGGCGTGGTATTTTGTGGAAGAGCCACACTCAAGGAGCCAAAGAGCGAGCCGCAGTTTGCCGACCACGGCTCTAACCAACTGAGCTACCTGGCCAGGGCTCAAGCACAATTTAACACTGGCAAGGGCTGACTTCCCACCCCCATACACTCCACTTCAACACCTTCCCAGCTAAGAGTGACCCCTCCCCAGGAAAGCCTCCCTGGCTACTCCAGGACACATGTTCTTCGCTCCTCAATTCCTACAGCACTTAGTCGGCTCAGTGCTGCTTCCCAGAGAACTATGCCACTGGGCTCCCTCCTCTCTGGTTCCAGGTGCATCCCCCGAGAACCACAGCTGCCAAGTCACCGCAGTTCGGCAGCTCCTGCATTGAGCATCTGCCCCCTGGTGGTCAGTGCGTGTCATAGCCACTGGTTGGACGGTTGCTTAGGCTTTTATATATATACTAGAGGCCCGCTGCACAAAGAGATTTGTGCAATAGGCCTTCCTTCCCCGGCTGCCAGCACCGGTTTTCCTCCGGCACCTGGGACCCAGGCCTTTGCTCTGGCCGCCACCTTCAGGCTTCGCTCTGGGCGGAGCACTGCTCCTGTAGCTCCCTCCGCCCCCGCCCTCCACCTCATAGTAGGCGTCCCGCCTTGCCCGGCCTCTCAGCACCTGCATGTGTGCTGCCCAGAGGTCTGGAGCAGCTGGGGGGCGGAGCCATTGCCATCTTTGTTGGGTTAATTTGCATACTCACTCCTGATTGGCTGGTGGGTGTCGTGAAGATACGGTCAATTTGCATGTTTCTCTTTTATTAGTGTAGACTAGAGGCCCAGTGCACAAAATTCATGTACAGGATGGGGGGTGTCCCGCAGCCTGGCCTGCATCCTCTCCAATCTGGGACATCCCTCTCACAATCCGGGACCGCTGGCTCCTAACTGCTTGCCTGCCTGATCGCCCCTAACCACTCCCCTGCCAGCCTGATTGCCTCCAACTGCCCTCCCCTGCCGGCCTGATCTCACCCCTAATTGCTTGCTCCCCCACACAAGCCTGATCACCCCTAACCACCTCTGCCTCAGCCCTTGCCACCGTGGCTTTGTCAGAAAGGAAGTCGGACGTCTGGAAGATGTCCGGTCGACCTGGTCTAATTAGCATATTACCCTTTTACTAGTATAGATACAGACAGATGGTACATCATTTGATATTGTTTGCACTTTTATTTTTTAAAATCTTTTAAATATATATATACACGTGTGTGTGTGTGTATATATATATATGTATGTATATACACACACACACACATATGTGTATATATACATATATATATATATATAGATTTGAGAGAGAGGAAGGGAGAGGGAGAGATTGAAACATCAATGATGAGCCCTAGCCGGTTTGGCTCAGTGGATAGAGCATCAGCCTGCGAACTGAAGGGTCCCAGATTCGGTTCTGGTTAAGGGCACATGCCCGAGTTGTGGGCTCAGTCCCCAGTGGGGGGCTTGCAGGAGGCAGCCAATCAATGATTCTCTCTCATCATTGATGTTTCTATCTTTCTCTCCCTTCCTCTCTGAAATCAATAAAAATTTGAAAAAGAAAAAAAAAGAAACATCAATGATGAGAGAGAATCACTGACTGGCTGCCTCCTGCACATCCCCTACTGGGGATCGATCCCGCAACCCGGGCATGTGCCCCTGACTGGAATTGAACCCAGGACCCTTCAGTCTGCAGGCTGATGCTCTATCCATTGAGCCAAACCGGATAGGGCCTGTTTTCACTTTTAGAGAGAGGGCTCTGGAGCCAGGTGTTAGGGTTCAAAGCAGCTGTGACTCTTTGGGCAAGTGGCAACCCCTCTGTGCCTCTGTCCCCATGTACTCATCTAGACCAACGGGGAAAATAACGGGTAGAGGTAATTATTAAATGAGGTAACACAGGAAAGCATTTGGAATAAATAATCCCTAGCACATAACAGCTAATGTGTAACTGTTGGGTACTATTATCCATAAGCTCCAAAAAATATATCTTCATTTCTATATTCCCTTCAATGCCTGGCAGGGTCAAAAATAGTCTCGTTTGTTGATGGAATTAAAGATAAGGAACCTAGCCTTAAGTTAATGGGTAAAAATGTGTTGGTGTAAGAGAGTTAATTTTCTAACCTTTTGGAAGGAAACTTTCAAAAGCTCAAGTTACTAAGATTAGACACCAGCCTTCAAATTGACTTCCTCTAAATTACTTCCCTTCTGTTCTGGATTGGCCTCAGTCTCAGTCTTCAAGTAGCCAATTACTTCTTTTCAAACAAGATTTACAAGTAACAGACCACTGCACATAAGCCTTCTTCGTCCCTACATTCACGTATGTACAGAAAGGGGGAGGGGATGGAAGGCCTACCTTATCGCCTCAGACAGGGCAAAAGCCTGAAGACAACACTAGTCTGCCTGGAATATTTGAGAGAGCAGCAATTGTCAACCACGAGAGAGACTCATTATAGGATCAAAAATAATGTTACCAACAGCTAAAGTACTAAAGTCTGCAAATAATTTACTTTCTCCATAAATGAGAAGATTCAAGTTTAAGTGAACACAGTGTTTTCCCTAAACTCCCCCCAATCTAGCTGGTAACTCTTTTTTAAGGTCTCTTGCATTGCAGCCAGTGTTCCCAGGCAGAAGAGGAGGGGGCCTAAAAACTGTGCCCCCCATCATTATCTGACCTTGTGAATAACCCTGATGCCTCACTGTAGCTGGGGAAGATGTAATCCCATGCCCTCCAATCCCTACCCCGGCCACACCTTCGGGACGGGCCAGCTGACTGACACGTTCTCTGAGCTCCATGGGTTCCTATCCACCGCCCCGCCCACCCTAACCCTACCACCACCTTAACCAAACACTACATTTGGTTTTCAAAATCCGAGTCCCATTCTGGGTATGCCCCATGAGCATTCAGCACCTACCATATGGAGCCTCAATAAAACCAGAAATATTCGTTACATGGATAGGTCCCATACAGACTCCCAGAGTACAATGTTCCACTAGAAAGCCTTTCAGTTACAGGTGGCAACAGAGTAGAAAGAAAGCCATCTACAATAGTGGTTAAGGAGCAACACTGCCTGAGAGTTAATCTGGGCTCCATCACTTACTAGTTTTGTGCCCCTTTACAACCAGTTTACTTACCGGTCAAGTGGAAGGTGGAACCTTTGGGATAGGATGGTCTGAAGATTAAATAAGATATTACACAAAAAGAGCTTAGACTAAAGTATTACACAAAAGAGCTTACCTATACTGAAAATAGGTCAGTATTCGATAAATGTTTGTCATTATTGTTTAGGTCTTATTTGGACAAAAAGCAACTCCCTCCTTCAAATTGCAACTGTCCAGAATTTGAAGACTGGTTTACAATATGGCCTGACCTCAAAAGAATTGTTTTCCCTAAAATGAAACTTTTACCAGTCTAGCAACTAATTATTTTTCCAAAGTGCATGTCCCATGCATGCCTCATCCTACCCTCTTCTTTATTAAAATATAAATGTACATATACACACGTAACTTCTCTTCCACTGCCCAGAACTACAGGCCCACAAATGTTTCTAAATTCAGAAATTTTCAGATTTTAGAAGGGTAATGTGGTGCAAATGCCAAATATTCTGTGACATAACCAATAGGTTAATATTCTTCAGTAAAATAAATGAATACTCACACTATGTAGTATAAAGACTGAACAACCTCATCAGTTCAGTTGAGGTTTTGACATCAAACGAGATTGTGATTTTCAGGACTTTCTGAACGGCAGTTTTATGAAAAGCCTTAAGCCGTCGCTGATTTGTTTTAAACACACACACTCCTCTCAATGCTTTTCAAACACCTTTTCCAATGCCCTCAAATCTGATTTTTCCGTGACTCATAACCCACCTGTTACCGCAGAGAAGTGCCCGAGACCCTCCTACTATTTCTCTTGGAAAATTAAAACAAGATAGACTTTCAAGAAGGCAAATTAAGGGTTGTGTGGTGTGCTTAAAATGCAGGACTGCCAGTAATTTGAATTCTATAACCTAAATTAGCCGAATAATTTTTATTTTTTTTTTTTTTTAGTGATTTCTTTTTTTAGCTGAATAGTTTTGATAACTTTAGGGACTATACATTTGCAATACTAATTTTCTCAGACTCACCATAAATCTGCTTCTATACACAATCTTTAGCTTATTTTTGGAAAATAAGGAGCCACCAAAGATCTTGAAATGTTCTGCTACCAGGTTATAATGAATGCATTATACAGACATTTATTAGCCAAACATTCATTATAAGCAAGCATAAAACAGTTCTTCAGCCAAAACCAGAAGTAGAAATAATTTGACTGAATAACTATGCTGCTTCTGCTGGATCAAGATCTTTGTAATATTTTTGAAAGATAATGAGTAAAGTTGCATGCAGATAAAATAATCACAGCTTTAAAAATGACTAATTCAGCATACTTAAGATAAATATAATTTTACCTCATAATTTTTCATAGAGACTAATTATGCAAAAGAAACAGTGATGAGTACAGCAAGCTTTCTACCATTTCTCAACCATCCATGAAAGAAAAGCACTTAGTACAGCATAGCTTTGGACATGACTTAATTTTTACTTTTTTCCAGCATTTATTACTTTAAACAGGACATAAGATTAGAAATTGAGTTCATAAGCCTTATCCTGTTGACATCCATAAGTCTCAATTGTGTAATCCAGTTGAAATTATTTTGTATTTCTCTCCCCAAATAAGTTGATATAAACCATTATTGTACAGATGACTCTTACAAAAGTAAGGGTTGTCTAGTGTTTTGGAAACTAAACTTGAAAATTTAAAAAACACATAAAAATCTTGTGAATTTCATTAGAATGATCCTAGTGTACATAAAAACTTCCACCCAACCCTAGCTGTGTCAGCGTTAGTTTCTGCGGGTGGCAGCAGTGTCAACGTAAGGAATGCAAAAATGTTCTGGATGAGATCTGGGTATAAAATGCCATATTGCAGGTAAGGTAATAACTAAATCCCAAGACACGAACGGGAAATTATAAAACCCCAAGCATACAGCCACTCTCAGCCAAAACAATAAAATACCCGTAACTCAGGTTATTAAGCCATGGCTTCTCCCTCCTTCCCGCTAGCCGGACCCGAGTGCACCCGCCCTCCTCCCTCGCCCACTAGGTGAAACCTCCCACTTAAGGCTAACTCGCTCTCTCACGGCCTTCCCAGAGCTGCCAATTCGATCAGGCCTGTTAGGTCCTCCCCCAGCACCTAACATTTCTCTCTTCCCCACTCCTATTTTTTTAAAAAGATACGTATTTTTATTCATTTCAGAAAGGAAGAGGGAGAGAGAGAGAGAGACATTAATGATGAGAGAGATTCATTGATTGGCTGCCTCCTGCATGTTGGGGATGGAGCTCGCAACCTGGCATGTGCCCCTGACTGGAATACTGGAATCGAACTCGGGACCTTTCAGTCCGTAAGCCAATGCTCTATCCACTGAGCCAAACCTGCTAGGGCTCTTGCCCACTCTTTACACCCTTCCAAAGTTCTTCCTGCCAAACTCCACTGGTATAATAATATCTGTCTTATTCCAACAAGCACAGAATAGTTAATGTTCAAATAACAAATTTGAAAAAATAAATTTCCAGGAGCCAAGAAACTAGATAACTAATGTGCTGCACGCAGATTTTATAAAGAAGGCCCAGCCCTAGCTGGTTTGGCTCAATGGATAGAGCACTGGCCTGCGGACTGAAGAGTCCCAGGTTCGATTCTGGTCAAGGGCACATGCCCGGGTTCCAGACTTGATTCCCAGTAGGGAGTGTGCAGGAAGCAGCTGATCGATGATTCTCTCCCATCACTGAGGTTCATACCTCTCTGTCCCTCTCCCTTCCTCTCTGAAATCAATAAAAAATAAAAAATAAGGAAGGCCCGGCTGGTGTAGCTCAGTGGTTGAATTAATAAATCACTGGTTCGATTCTCAGTCAGGGCACATGCCCAGGATGCCAGCTCAATCCGGGGGGGGGGGGGGGGGGGGGGGGGGGGGGGGGGGGAGCGCGTGTAGGAAACAGCTGCTCGGTGATGTTTTCCTTTCATTGATGTTTCTATCTCTCCATCCCTCTCCTTCCTCTCTCTCTAAAAATCAATAAAGGGGAAAAAATTAAAAAAAGAAAAGTCGGCCCTGGTCATTGTGGCATCATCCAGAGCACGGAAGGGTTGTAGGTTCGATTCCCGGTATGGGGTATATAGGGGGTAGCCAATTGGTTTCACTCTCACATCAATGTTTCTCTCACTCCCTTCTTCTCTCTCTAAAAATCAATTTTAAAATCTAATAAATAAGAAGAGAACAGTTACAACATGATCAGCTGTGCATGCTAGTGGTGAGTCTACCTCCCACAGCACTTTGCTTTCATAGTACAAGAATCAGAAATGTCAATAGTCTGTAACAAGGAGTGTTACAGAACAGAACCTCCCTCTAAACTCATTTGCTCTTATTTTAGACAACTGTTTAATTCTAACTGGCCAGTAGATCAGTTCACAGTAATTTAGAAAAATACATCCTTGGGTGAAAAGAGGTACAGCCTTTGACAAGAATGTAGGAGACAGAAAACCCTGTAAATTGGGCTCAGAAATGTAAAATGGGGAGGGGGGAGTGTCATTCAGGCCAGGCCAGAGTCCTAGAGTGGAGCAACAGCTTCAAAGATGGACTCAAAAATCCTTTAGGAAGCCCTAGCTGGTTTGGCTTAATGGATAGAGCGTCGGCCTGCAGACTGAAGGGTTCCAGGTTCGATTCTGGTCAAGGGCATACGCCTGGGTTGCGGGCTCGATCCCCAGTAGGGGGTGTGCAGGAGGCAGCCAATCAATGATTCTCTCTCATCATTAATGTTTCTATCTCTCTCTCCCTCTCCCTTCCTCTCTGAAATCAATAAAAATATATATTTTAAAAAATCCTTTAGGAGGACAGACCTTAAGCATTACACACGGAAGCTTAACGCCCAGACACCAATAGGACAGAAAAAGAGAAGACACCCGCTACAAAACGAAGCACGTTTTAAAGCAATGAGCTTAGTTAGCAAGTGGTTCAATGTCTCAAATGTTCCATAAGAACCACACCTCCTTTCCCCACACACATACAAATCACAGGAAAGCGTACAAGTTGCCCTACAATGCATCCTCTTGGAGTAAAGCTTGCATCCTCTTGATGCAAAGCTATCAGCACTATAAAACTGAAAATAAAGGTAAAAATGCAGCCTTTTCTCCAGACAGTGCTAAAATTTTTGTTCAAATAAACCTGGTTGAAAGGAAATATACCCCTTTCATAAACACACCCTTTTCCAACACTCTCCATTCCCCAGCTTTTTGCCCTTTATTAAAGTACACATCTTTTTTTTTTTTTAAATATATTTTATTGATTTTTTTTACAGAGAGGAAGAGAGAGGGATAGAGAGTTAGAAACATCGATGAGAGAGAAACATCGATCAGCTGCCTCCTGCACACCCCCTACTGGGGATGTGCCTGCAACCAAGGTACATGCCCTTGACCGGAATCGAACCTGGGACCCTTGAGTCCGCAGGCCGACGCTCTATCCACTGAGCCAAACCGGTTTCGGCACACATCTTTCTTTCAAGCATTTTTTTCCCCATTGATTTTTAGAGAGAGTAGAAGACAGAAGGAAAGACAGAGAAATATCGATGTGAGAGATACACATCAACTGGTTGCCTCCTGCATGAGCCCAGACCAGGGCCAAGGAGGAGCCTGCAACTGAGGTACATGCCCTTGATTGGAGCTGAACCCGGGACCCTTTGGTCCACAGGCCAATTGCTCTATTCACTGAGCCAAACCAGCTAGGGCTCAAGTATTTTTTTAAATATTTTTTTTTTTTTTTGATTTCAGAGAGGAAGGGAGAGAGAAACATCCATGATGAGAGAGAATCATGGATCGGCTGCCTCCTGCACGCCCCCCACTGGGGATCAAGCCCACAACTGGAGCATGTGCCTGGATTGGAATCGAATTCAGGACTCTTCAGTCAGCAGGCTGATGCGCTATCCAAACCAGCTGGGGCTAAAAAATATTTTTAAATTATTTCAGAGAGGAAGAGAGAGGGAGAAAAACATCAATGATGAGAATCATGGATCAGCTACCTCCTGCACACCCCCTACTGGGGATTGAGCCCACAACCTGGGCATGTGCCCCGACCTGGAATCGAACCATGACCTCCTGGTTCATAAGCCCATGCTCACCCACTGGGCCACGCTGGCCAGGCAAATGAATAGGAAAATACTCTTCACTAAGTCAGAAGAAGAAAATCCTCATAAAGTTCCTCCGACGTCTCCCATCTCAAACAATTCACTTCTCAACCTGACAACCCTTCCATGCTGATACCTTACTTGTATGATCAGTCACGCATCTCTCAGGTAACAAAGGACAGAATGCGGGAATATGAGTCAGTTTACCACTGTTAAAATCTCAGGATATTATGCTGTGAATATTTTCGTATTTTATTGCTTTTGTTGCTGCTTGTAATTATTGTTAAATTTTCATCTCTTACTGTACATTTCCTTTCCTTTTTGTTCAATTTTCATTTACCTTACATGTCCTTTTTGCTTTTAAAGTGTTTATTTAAAGATTAAACAGTACAATAGACACGTAAGAAAAGTTAAAACAGGGAATCATTTGAGGGTCTGGAACGAATTAATTCAATTGACATTATTTCTAATGGGAAAAATGATTCAGGTTTCGAACAACCTTCCGGAATGAATTAAGTGTGAGAAATGAGGTTCCACTGGATTTAAACTGTTTCAGGGCAGGGGGCAGAAACCTATCCCATCAACTCCAGGTTCACCCACACCCAGAACAGTGCCCGCCACATAGGAAACACCATTAGACAGCGGGAAATTAAACTGAAAACATAAAGCCACTTATTTACAAATACATAGGCAACCTCTGGCAAAAAGGCTCCAACCACCATCTGTCGTGTTCATAATGAGCTTGAGCCTGGATTGTTTGGCCATCTTGATCGAGCAGTTGCCAAGGCTTGATGCCAGCTCAAGGGCCCTTGGAGATGGAGCAGTGTGCCTAAGGCACACAAAGGCAAGCAGAGGATTGACAAAGCCTCCACCATAATGCCAGGTGAGGCTCACCCAGACTTCAAGTCCTTGGGAGGGGGAAGGGCAAGAAACACTCCTGAGGGAACATACTTTCTGGGTCTCCTATCAGCCACCTCCAAATGCCTCTATCCCAAGGTTAACCTCACAGGGATGCACAGGACCAGGATGCCTCTGTGCAGCCTAACTCTCCACGGCACGGCCCGCGGCAGAGAACAGTGAACTAAGAGGTGACCCCACTGAAGTACCTAATGCCCTGCTGGAGTGTGTCAACGTTGACAATGCACAGCTAGGCACCATGCATTCTGCACGAACATCTTTATTCTTCAAGCCTCCACAATTAGAAGACTGAACCTCTTCAGGGCGGGGACTGAACATCTATTTAAAATTTCCTTTTTTTTTAACTGAGGTGAAGTTCACCGTTTTACAGTATACAATTTCAGTGATACTTAGTACATTAGCAATGTTGTGCATGTTACACCAACACTAACCTAGGTCCAAATCCAACAGCACAAAAGAAACTCCACACCCATTAAGCAGGCAACCCCCACACCCCATTCCCCCTACCCCCAGCACTTGGCAAAACCAGCAATTTGCTTTCTGTCTCTATGGACTTACCTATTCTGGACACTGCATATAAATGAAATGATACAGCATGTGGCCTTGGTCGCTGGCTTCTTTTACTTAGCATAATACTTTCAAGGCCCACCCATGGTGTGGCCGGATCAGTGTTCCATTTTTTTAAGGGGCTGAATACTATTCCACCTGTTGATGGACATTTATTGCTTCCACCTTTTGGGTATGAATAGTGGTTTGAACATTTACGTACAAGTGTTTGTTCACGTGCCTGTTTTCAATTCTTTTGGGTATATATCTAGGAATGGAATTGCTGGGTCATATTGTAATTCTCTCTCTATACATATATATATATTTTTTAATTTTTTTTTAATTTTTTAAAAATATATCTTATTGATTTTTCACAGAGAGGAAGGGAGAGGGATAGAGAGCTAGAAACATGATGAGAGACATCGACCAGCTGCCTCCTGCACGCCCCCCACCGGGGGATGTTCCCGCAACCAAGGTACATGCCCTTGACCGGAATCGAACCTGGGACCTTCCAGTCCGCAGACCGACGCTCTATCCACTGAGCCAAACCGATTTCGGCTATATATATTTTTAAATTGGTTTCAGAGAGGAAGAGGGAGAGAAACATCAATGATGAGAGAGAATCATCAATCAGCTGCCTCCTGCACACACCCCACATTAGGGATCGAACCTGCAACCCACGCCATGTACCCTGACCAGGAATTGAACCATGGCCTCCTGGTTCATAGGTTGATGCTCAACCACAGAGCCGCGCTGGCCAAGCGGTAGTTCTCTATTTAATAACTAAGGAACTGCCAAACTATTTAAATGAGTATATTTGTTGTATGCAAATTATACCTTTAATAAAGGTGAATAATGAAAAAAAAAATACAAAAAAACACACACACAAAACTTTCTGCCATGGCCAGTGTGGTGTGGTGTGGTGTGGTGGTTGGAGCATAGTCCCAGGCTCCAAAAGGTCACTGGTTTGATTCCCAGTCAGGGTACATACCCAGGTTTCGGGTTTAATCCCCAGTCAGGGTGTGTGAGGAAGGCAACTGATCCATGTTTCTCTCTCTCTCTCTCCTTCTTTCCCTCCCTTCCTTCCCCCCACTCTCTCCTATCAATAAAAGCGTATTAAAAAAACCCCAAAACTTTCCAAAATGTTTCCAGTTTTGGGAATTGGATACCAACAGTTTGGGAACCACTGTTCCTAAGCATCAGTGACCCAGTAGTGAGCTCGGTTATATTTCCCCAAGACTTAATTCTTAGGACACTACTCCCACACCAAAAACAAACAAACAAAACCTCTTCCAAATTATATTAAAGATTATATTAAAGATGTGTAACTATTTCCTTTTTCCCCTCTTTGCCCTCTTCCACCTCCCCCAATCCCTGCCCCCAAGATCTGTGATCCCTCACAGCTCTCCAATACCACCCATTCTACAGAAGAGGAAACTGAGTTACACTGGGTCACATTACTATCCAGAGTCATAAGCTATCAAGTGTATGAACTAGTACTTAACTGGAAGCCTCTCTTCAGAGTTCATGATCTTACCTAAGATACTCTATTACCTTTCTTTTCTGAACTTAAGACCTTCAAAAGATAAACAGAACATCCTTCTCAATAACTGGAAAAGTTAAACAAGAGACTTCATCCAAAAAAGAACTTTTTCACAAAGAACTCTAAACACAAAACTCTAAAGTTTTTTTTGTGTGTGTGTTTTGTTTTCATTATTCGCCTTTATTAAAGGTATAATTTGCATACAACAAACATAACTACCAAATCAGCCCAGCTGGTGTGGCTCAATGGTTGAGCATTGACCCATGCACCAAAACGTCACAGCTTCGACTCCCGGTCAGGGCACATGCGCCTGGCATACAGTAGCTATTCTGTAGTAACTACTTGTTAAATGAGTAAATAATGAAAAAAGTACAAACTAGCTTGGCCATTCCTCACATACCAGAGAGTTCAAAGCCAACCAAATCCACTGCCATCATATGCCTTCCCTGTCATGCAGCCCATCTCATCAAATGAGAATCACCTTAGGAAATTTTCCCACACAGAGAGCCCTCGGATCCAAGGAAAACAAGAAAAGGTGGTCCAAATGGTACCAGACCAGGACACTCATTATGGCGTCCATTAAATTAAAACCCTATTTCCCTTATCGGTAATCAGTTTAAGATATCTGGAACAGCTGCTAGATGTGCTGTTATACCTGCTGTTAACATTGCTCCCTTGCAAGCCAGGACACTGCTACTGCTGACTCTTCTGGTGAGGACTGTCCTGTTTCTCATTCTCTAACTGGTTCATTTTGTATTGATAATTAGATGTACCCACAGCACAGGCTGCGATTAACTGTAAGATAACCAAACTACGCAATCCAGAAAATGAAAACTTAAACATGAGCCCTAGCCAGTGTGCACGGTGGTTAGAGCGTCAGCCAGCGCACCAAAGGTTGAGGGGTGTGCCAAGGTTGCAGGTTTGATCCCTGCCCTAATGTGTCTCTCACTCTGATGTTTCTGTCTCTCTCCCCCCGCCCCCATTCCACTCTCTCTGAAAAGCAATGGGAAAAATATCCTCGGGTGAGGATTAACAAAAACAAAACAAAAAACCTTAGACGTGAAAAACAGGATGAGAGGAATGGTCCACAGTAAGAGAAGTGTGTGTGCAATATGCTGAGTCCATCTCCTTAAAGATTAAGAAAGAGGTCAGGAAATGTATCTTCATCTAAGGAAGAAACGTTTCTTAGAGAAAAAGGAAGTGAGAGGACTACTTCAGGGAGAGGTGGAAGCTTAAGACCCAAGAGAAGAGTTGTGGGAGAAGATACAGCTCTAAGACTGGTGGAGAAGGAAGTCATTAGTAGTGATACACCACATTTTCCTAGAATTTACATTAACATACAGTACATTGTAATCATCTCTACTCCATGGGCACAGGAGAAGGAAAGAAGAGGCTTCTATTTACATACCTCACAAATGTGCTGCAAGACCCACGCGCGGCCTGTGGCAGAAGTTCTACAAAGTGCCTTGAACTTCTCAGACGAAAGGCACTATAAAAACATTTAAAAAAGCAGGAATTATGTCTGTTCATTTCACAAGAAAAAATACAATATGTAAATGGGCTTGCCCAAAGTTCCGCGAAGTAATTTAGAATTCAAGAGAGGAAAAAAGTGCAAAATTTAATTTTTAATTGACATACCATAAAAATGTATCACATTTATAAAAGTCTTGGCATCCTTCACTTAGCATAATGTACACAAACAACCTTATTTTCTGGACATTATAAATGAATGTTGCCCTTTTAAAAGCAAATATCAAAAGCAGATAAATCCTATGTAAATTAATTTTCCAACTTTTTTATTATAAAAATTTTCAAACACACAGCAAAGTTAAAAGAATTGAACAGTGAACACCTGCATTCCCACCAGCTGGACTACCAGAAATACTTTAATGACTTGCCTTATCAAACTGTATTTCCTTTCTCATACCGGCATGGCAGAGAAATCACAGGCCAAAGTCCAACTGTCAGAAAACTCAATGGCTTAAAAAAAAATAGGTCAAGGAAATAAATAATAACAAGAAATCTTTGATATTTTTGTCAGAAATTATTAGTATTAGCTTATTAAAGTCAGATCTCCCCCTACCCTCAATGAACAATTCTAGCCACTTATTTGTTTAATATCAGATCCTAACATTCCCCTGCTAAAGAAAAAAATCTAATTTCTCATCTCAGAACAAACCTGAAGAACTTCCCATGTTCTAAAAGCTGTACATGAACTGGTCCCTGCCATCTTTCTAATTTCATTTTATCTCTCACTTTTCTCTTTACTCCAAATCTATTTCACTGACTACTTATGTTCTCCTCTTTCCCTTCACTTGAATATTAAGATACTATGATAAATGTGCTTATTAAATATATTTACCAACCCTCTTTAAAATAATCAAGCTCAACTTGGTATAAACTGCAAAGTGGCTGCAATTTAACAGAGTGTATCTCTCATATTTTGATGATTACTAGCTATAAATATGTATTCAGAATCATCTGGATGAAGCACCAATAAATTCAGACCAACACCCAAAATGAGCAGCTTCAATGCCTATCTGATTTTCAGTCACATGACTACCATAATTATGAGCATACAAGGCTGTCACTTATTACTACAGCCCCAGATTAAAAATAAATCACTTGAAATAGAAACACTTGAAATAAGAATTTTACGGTAATTAATAACTTTAAACTGTTTTGGAAATTTTCATGTATTAATCCCACGAGTACTTAACAGTGAGCATGTCCCCAAAATACTCCAGAGTATAGTAAGACACATCAACACAAGTTTAAAATGTAGTTACATTAATGTGTGGGAACAGGCAAACTGAGTTCCACTGGCTAGGTGCTTAAAGGAATAAACCGAGTGGCAAGGGAAGACGAAATACTTAGGGACCTTTTAAAACTACAAGTATGTGATTCAAATCCAGCAAGTCTGTACCATTTATCATGATCACTAGCAGCCATAATGCGATTAAGCCCAGGGTGCTGTCTACCGAAGCCCAGCAAGTCCAAATGGTTCTCTTAGAAGTTGAAATATCACTCTTCTGACAGAGCTAACAGAAACCTCACAGCGTTAGGACAAGTAAGACCCAAAGTAGCAACCACTTCCTCCTCCTGTCACTGCTTGGACTCCACCCCACAGACAGGAAACACCTGAAGATCTACCTGTTCCCACTCTCCTAATAACTTACAACCCCACATGACCAGGATAAGCTTTTAAAAGAAGTTAACTGACAAAAAAGGAATCAGGACTATGAAAATACTCCAACAAAGCCACCACCATACATACAAGGAACTATTTACATGATATATGTAGTTCCTCCCCATTCTATCTCAAAATCAATAATCAATCGAGCACAAAGTTGCCCGATAACATCTTGGCCTGACCTAAAAATTAAAAATTATGTTGCATTTGGAGCAGGGAAGTCTGGGACTCCCTGTGGAAGAAGCTGGTCCTTCAACAGACCCAAAGCCTCAAGCCAGGACGAGGCAGGGGCCAGGTACATATTCATTTATCTATTTCGATCCAGCTGCTACAGGATCACCCGTTACAGAGAGGAGAGTGCCTCAAAGAACTGACATTTGTGCCAAAACCGGTTTGGCTCAGTGGATAGAGCGTCGGCCTGCGGACTCAGGGGTCCCAGGTTCGATTCTGGTCCAGGGCATGTACTTTGGTTGCGGGCACATCCCCAGTGGGGGGTGTGCAGGAGGCAGCTGATCGATGCTTCTCTCTCATCAATATTTCTGACTCTCTATCCCTCTCTCTTCCTCTCTGTAAAAAAATCAATAAAATATATTGGGGAAAAAAAAAAGAACTGACATTTGTTTGGAAAACGAAATCTTCAGATTTTTCCAACATGTGTAAAATCAGCAATATCCAAACGGAGAAAACACTGGGATAAGCTGTTAAGTCGCGAGTTTTAGCTGATTCTAAGCAAGCTGCTTGGGAATACACAGAGAACCCCTTACAGCAAAATAGTTGTGGCCTGTACCTGACTAGACATGACTTAAGAAATTTACTTAAGCCTTTGAAACCTAATTTCCTCATCTGGAGATGGGGCTGGGCTCTGAATCCTGAAGATTCCTTTCCGGTCCCAAATTCTGGATCCACGAAAAAGTCGCATTCTTCCTCTCTTCTTCCTCCCACTGCAGATTTTTATGAGAACAGAAGCTGTAAATCCAGGATCAGATTGTGACTCAAAGCAAGTTCCATCGGATATATTTTACGGCCCCAGAGCCACCAGCGCTCTAGGACAGCAGAGGGAACTCCTCTCGAGACAACTTATCCAGAGCGATCCTTCGGTAAGTTATCCTTCACAATTAAGAGCGCGTCCTGTACACTCAGCCTGAACAATGCCACTTGTGTCAAATACTCAGAACCACATCTCTACCAATTTAGCCATGTCTAAGGGGACGATCATGCAACTGTACCTACACATCACACAGCCGGGTGTGCAGCACTAAGTGGCTGAAAATGTCTCACCCTCTACAGCATGGAAGACATTTTTTTTAAAGTATTTTCCCCCCATTCAGATCGGGCAGGGAGGAATATCACCTGATTACACTCTTGCAAGTTACTTCAACAGGCTGCCTTAGACACAAAGGAAGCAAACACGTCACCAACAGAGGTTCAAGTTTTAAGTCAGGCCCTGGCCAGTGCGTCCAGCCAGCCAAGGTTTCCGGTTTGACCCCCAGTCAGGGAACATACACCAAACAATTAACGAATAGATGGATGGATAAGTGGGACAAATCAATGTCTCTCTCCATAAAAGTCAATAAATAAAAACGTAAAAAAAAATAATTTTAATCAGGACCACTAAGAAAACACAAGTGGAACCAACTCGGAGGGTAAAAGAATGCCCGTTTCCCACCACCAACTGCTGAACGGGATTCCCACCAAGTCCATTTGCGTGCCAACAGGGCTCCTGCCCGAAGGCGGCCGGTGCCTGGTCCAGCCGGTGCCTGAGGACGATGCTCAGGGGGTGCCTGGGCAAGGCAGTAACTGAGACTAAGCAAAGCTGCAAATTAACACTATTTCGATGAGGCATAGTTTAAATGACTGAAATCATGAGAAATGGCTTCAGTGGGTAACTCCCTCCTTTGCAGTACGGAAGAACCCTAAGATTTCCATACCGTCTGTTACCTACACAACCCCTAAGAATATGCACTGAAAGCAAGAAAACCTACCCCAAACCTAACTGGACTCACCCGACAGAAACGGGTGATTCACGTTTCACGTTAAATGTAAGAGACAAAATGGAGTTGGGAAGAGTTTCTTTCCCATTTCAACTCCAGCAGCCACGCGCGCTGGGCAGCGGCCGGCTGCTCAGCCCTCGGGGCCCCCGCCCTGCGGGCCGAGGGAGGGGAAGCGCCCGGGACCGCGGCGGGCGGGCGGCTGGGCTCCGCCAGGCCCGGCCGGGCGGGGGAAGGGGCGCGGGAGGCCGCCGGCGCGCTTCCGGGAACTGGGCGGGCGGAGCCGCCGCTTCGGGGAAAAGGGCCCCGAGTCCGGGTCAGGGGCCGGGGCGGCCAGCTTGGAGCAGCAGGTGGGGCGCGGCCGCGGCCGGGCGTCGGGCGGGCGGGCGGGCGGGCGGGCGGCCGGAAGAGTGCGGGGCGGGCGGGCCCGGGGCGCCGCGGCGCTAGGAGGAAACCCTCTCACTCACCTCGGGAGACGCTCCGACTCCGGCCTCTCTGCGCCGACGACGCCGGTCCGCGTGTCCCAAGCTCGGAGACTAGGGCGGGCGGCTAAGGAGGCGGCGGACCAACGAGAGAACCGACGGAGGACGGCGGACGGCGGGCGGCGGGCGGCGGGCGGGGAGCGCGAGCGAGCGAGCGAGGGCGGGCGGCGCAGGGCGGGCGGGGAGCGACGTGCGCGCCCCCGTGTGCCCGGCGGGCTCGGCCTGGCCTCGGTCGTGGCCCCGCGCACGCGCGCGCGCTCCCAGGCAAGCCACGATTGCTCGGGAGAGCGTCCCCGCCCTCCAAGCCGGGCGCTTGACCAATCATGGCAGCCGCGTGAGGCATCACGGGAACTCGGGGGCTATAAAAGACCCGGTTGCTATTTTGTGCTCCCCGAGTCACCAGTCCTTTAAGCGAGCGGGGCGGTGCTTGGTGCGCGTGCGCGGTCCTGCTACTCCTCCCCAACTGCCAACTCTGCGCGCAGGCGAGTTGGGCTCGTTCTGCCTCGGTTTACGCGTGCGCCCAACGGGCTTGGCCCCGGAAGACCGGACGCCTGCGCAGTGGGGGCTAAGGTGACAGCCCTCCGGGTGGGGCGCGGGTCCGTCATGGCGGAGTCCTGGTCTGGGCAGTCCTTGCAGGCTCTGCCGGCCACGGCGCTGGGCGCTCTGGGCGCCCTGGGCAGCGAGTTCCTGCGGGAGTGGGAGGTGCAGGACATGCGTGTGACCCTCTTCAAGCTGCTGTTGCTGTGGTTGTTGCTAAGTCTCCTGTGCATCCAGCTGGCGTGGGGGTTCTACGGGAGCACGGTGACCGGGCTGTACCATCGCCCAGGTGAGGCCCCCCTCCAACCTCCGTGCACTGGCCGCCCTCACACCCGCGGGATGTATCGTTGGGCTCCCCAGAACCCCCTTAGACTACCATTGGTCCCCTAAGAACCGTATCGCAACTTAACGCTCTCCTCTGACCCACGCCAACATACCATCCCACGCAAGAAACGCCAGTAGTCCACCCATCACATTATAACTCTTCTTTTGAACCCTCACCAGACAAACACTAGTCCCTTAGGGCCCCCACCAGACTCTCCACCAGACACCACTAGCCTGTAACCTGCCTGGGCCGAGGCCTGCCCAGACCCCCACCTCGGCCGCTGCAGCTCTGGATGTGTTCCTGCCCCCAGGTCTGGGCGGCCAGAACGGATCCACGCCCGATGGCTCCACGCATTTCCCTTCGTGGTGAGTAAATCTGTTCCCATCTCAACCCCGTGCCAGGCAGGCAGAGGGACACTCCCGTGCCGGGGACCCGGGAGGGGAGTTCTCAGGGTAGGAGTCCTCCAGCTTAGTGGCCTTGGCGGAAGCTCCAGGATCAGCAAGTAGAGCTCAGGTTTCAGGTGGCGAGGATGTCGGAACAGTCAGTTTGCTGTTCAGCACCCTGCGGGGTGGACGTGTCATTCACGATCTCAGAGATGAAATGGCAAGTGCCTTGGACTGCACTCCCCTGCAAGCCCCTCGGCTGGAGAGGCCGGGCCTCTGTCCGTGCACTGACTGGCCTCATCAGGATCAACCTGCTCATCTGTGACACATGAGCTCATTCATCAGGGCATTCTTTCAGCTAATCTCTGGGCTCCTACCTCATGGCAGGGGCCCGAGAACAAGGTTAACCCAGGCCCTGCTTACAGGGGGAGCCAGAGATTTGGAGTGGCGGGGGTAGCAGTGCAGGGGTGAAGGTGGTTAGAGGTTTCTCTTAAGAGAGACACTTAAGCTGAGGGCAAAGGCCAGGGAGTGCTGAAGTGCACCAGGCAAAGACAATGGCTAGAGCAGGCCCAGAGGCAAGAACAAGGTGACCTATTGGAGGAATAGACAAGGCTGTGATGCTGGAGCTCAAACATGAAGGCCTTGGAGGGACCCGCAGAGCCCTGGCCAGGGGTGGGGCACGTCTTGGCCTGCCATGGCGTTGGGGTGAGTTCGTTAAGTGTTTGACCAAACAGAGCAGGCTGATTTTTAAGTTGGTGATTCTGTTGGCCCGTGAAAGGTATTATACATATCCACATGGCCCTGGGCAGGAGAAAGGGTCCCCACCCCTGGCCTAGACTTCTGGGAGCTATTGAAGGACTGAGTCACGATCAGGCCATGGCTAATCTGATTTGCTTTTCTATCTGCCTGCTTTGTGGCAAGTGCATAAAGGGGTCCAATTAGAGAGGGCAAGGGGCCAATTAGGAGACCTGCACTGGCCAGGTTCTCTCCTTGGGCAAATGGGGAAGGATGGAAGTGCCATCCTGAGGTGGGGACCAGGAGGAAGAATGAGTCTGTCGGGGGGAAGGGGTGGGCCCAGTGTGGGCTGTGGGAGCTCAGCAGAGGTTTGGGTTGTAGTGTGGCTTTACTGAGTTCCACTCAGCCCCAGAAGGAGCAGGAGAAGACCAACCTCAGGGACTGTGGTGCTGCCCGCCAAATAACCCGCTCTCTTCTCTCCATCACCTGTAGGGAAACGGCAGCAAACGAACCTCTCAAAACCCACAGAGAATAAGGGGAAGGCAGCAGAGGGTCTCCAGGGACATCACCGGGTCTGCTGGCTCCCACACTGGGCTCTACTGCTGCTCAGACCACAGGGATGACTGCAGGGGGGTCAGGGTTGGGGAGTAGGGAGTACCCCAGTGCTTGTGGAGTTGGGCCCCCTCTGCCCTTGGCATTTCCTCCAGCGCCCCAGGCACTGGGCCAGTAAAGAGTTCGCCTCCCCCTGACCTGGTGCCTTAAGGAGAGAAGACCTGCTGTTCTTGGGGTGAGGAAGGCCAGCAGTCCATTTCCTGTCCCTCTTCCCATCCCCCTGGGGGTGACCCACAGGGATTTGTCCCTCACGAAGCCTGAGGTTGACTAGCCCTGGGATTTGAAGGGAAGTCTGTTTTCACTTAAGCCCTAGGTTTTCTGAAATTGGTTTTGCTGTGTTGGCAGGGATCCAGGAATCTTGGCCTGGACACAGCCTTATACCCTGTGGGTACTTAGTTGGCCACTCAAGTGTAAGTAAGGCAGGGGGCAGCTGGCACCATCCAGACATGGAGGCACCAGACACCCACCTTCCGGTCCCATCCGAGCTCTCCAGGTGTGAGCAGGCTATGGACACTGTCTTACCCTGAGCATCATACTAATATTCCTCTGTCCTTGGAGGGGAGCTGGGTGCCTGAAAGAGGCTGAGCCACAGGGTGACTTCCCACCCCCAACACTGAGGTGCTAAGTGCCCCCGGGGTGGGGGGTCTGTCCCCTGCCCCTCCAAGGGATCCTAAGCAGTTAGCGCAGGCAGCCCCACCCGCAGCCTCATCACTTCCCGACTTGACCTGGAACCACGGGAGCTTCATCCTAAGAGCGCGGGCTCAGGTCCTCCCCTCTAGCGCCATCTCAGCCCCCAAGGACTTCGAAGAGGGCAGAGCCACAGGGAGGCAGGCCTGCCACTTCCCAACTAGGCCAGGGGGCCTGCCACAGGGAGGGGTGGCAAAGGCAGTTCCGAAGGCCGTGTGGCCTAGACCCGTCTCCCTCCAGCCCGTCTGCCTGCCCCTCTGTCGGTGCCACGTGGCCATCTGGCAGCCTGTGCCTAGACGTCTGCACAGGGCGCCGAGCTCCTGCCGGGTGCTCACTGCAGACACCGCGGCCGCGGGGTGATGGTGCGGCAGCCCCAGGTGACCCACTGACACCACCACACAGAGTCCGCGCCTCACATTCCACTCGAGGCTCAACTGAGAATGTGGCTAATTAAACATGGAAGTGCATCAGTTGTGTGGTTATTCAGAAGGGCAAGGGCATGCATGCACAGGGGACACTGGGGAGAGAATACCCCAGGGCTGTTGTCCCTCAGCACCCAGAATTTAATGACTTGCAAAGTAGGGGGGTTGATGCCATCTCCTTAAAGTAGTGCGGGGTGCCCAACACGGGCACTCTCCTGTTAGTTCTTCTAGACCTGCCCCTCTCCAGGGGAACCCACTGAGCCTGTCTCAGAGGCCAGGAAGGCAAGCATTGGGCTGGCACCCCAGGAACCCTGTGGGCAAAGGACAGTGAAACTGGACTCTGGCAAGCAAGAAGGAAGGAAGCTCCTTTAATGTTTTTTAGGAGTCAGCGGAGTCCAGTAATAGGCCAAGGGGCACAGGTCAGCCCAGGCAAGGCAAGCCCAGGAGGAGGCCCAGCCTGCCCTCCAGCAGCCCGGGGCTCAGAACAGTGGTGAGCCTGGCTGGCTTGCTGCTGGGCAGCAGGCTGGGCCAACTTGTGCCCCTCAACCATCCACAGGTGCAGCAGCCCTACTGAGCCAAGCCTCCGAGTCAGGAGTCAGCCCAGGAAGGCAGCAGTTTGCATTCATGGGAAGTAAACCAGAGGAGGTGACTGGCACTGCCCAAGGCATGCCCCTTTGAAGTGTGAGAACCATGGTGAGGTAGGTGGGGCAGGCTCGGTCCTCCCACAGGTGAGCCTTTGAGGCACAGGCAGCACCTGGCAGAGAGGAAATGCCAGAACTGATGCTGCTCAGAGCCCTCAGCAGGCAAGTTGTGGGTCCGTGGGAGCGTGGGCAGAAACAAGACATGGTGAGCGGGTCCGTCACTAAGAAATCGGTCTTGAAATTGAAGTGGCACAGGATGAGGGGGTATAGGTGGTGTGTCCCACCCACAACCAGGACCAGCCTACACCCTCGCCGCCTACCCATGTGTTCTGCTTCAGCTTCCTGACTAACCCCTTGTAGAATGCCCTCCAGTGGAGGGCCCCGCCCCAGCCATCCTCACTTCAGGGTGTAATAGTTTGTGGGCACAAAGGGCATCTTGCTGACCACAGCTTCCTGCTGCTTCCGCCGCACCTCCACCAGGAGCGGGGTGCCCGGCTGACTATACTCAGAGGGCACGTAGCCCATTGCCACGTTCTTCCTCAGGCAGGGCGAGGGGCAGCCACTGGTCACAGCGCCTGTGTGGGCAGAGACTGTGTCAGCACCACCCTGACCAGCCAGCGTCCCCACCCTCCCGGGGAAGGCACAAGAGCTCCCCAGCCCCCGATCCACCTACCAATCACAGTGCCCTCCACACTCAGGATGGGGCTGTGTGCCCGCATCGGAGCCCCCTCGCACGTGAGCCCCACGCGCCTCCGCGGCACTTTGCCCTTCAGCTGAGGAACGATGACCGCGGCCCCCGGAAAGTCCATGGCAGCCCGGCGGCGCCTCCCTGCAGCGGGACCAGACCTGAGCCGCCGGAGGCCCCGGCCGCAGGGCCCCAAGTGACATCCTTACGTGGAGGCCCCTCGCTGGGGCTCCCGGGGGCGTTGTTCCTCCCCCGCCCCCAACCACAGCCCCTGGTCCTAGAGGCCACGCTGCCCCCCAGCCTGCCAAGCGAGGGCCTCGGCGTCTAACGGGTGAAGCCACAGTGGCCCTTCAGGGAATGAGGCTCGGGAGGCGGTCACTGGCTCCAGGCTGCCCCTGGGAGTGGTCCCGGGCCACTGCCACCCCGGGAGCGGCCCAGCTCACCCAGAGTCCATCCGAGGCTGCCCTCCACGGGTGTGGTGCGCTCGTCGATGTCGCTGCCGTAGAGGCACAGGCCCGCCTCCAGGCGCAGGCTGTCCCGGGCCGCCAGCCCCGCCAGCCTCACCGCGGGGTTTCCCAGCAGAGCGGCCGCCAGGCGGACCGCCCCCTCCGCTGGCACCGAGATCTGCGGGGGACACCGGGGGGCAGTGGGCTGCTGGCCCAAGTCCACCGCCGCCCTGCCCCCACTCCTGACCCACCTCCACGCCATCCTCTCCGGTGTAGCCGCAGCGGGTCACGCGGCAGCTGGGCACGCCAAACACCTCCATCACGGCGCTGGTCATGAAGGGCAGTTTCCGCAGGTCGTCCGCCACGCCGGCCTGCAGCACCCGGGCCGCAGCGGGGCCTGGGCCCGGGGAGCCACTGACTAAGCGTCCAGGTCCAGCGCCCCCAAAGCTGGACGGCAGCCCTTCCCCGGGGCCAGCCGAGCCCTGAGCACGGTCTCCACTGCAGGTGGAGGAGGGTGCTCCTGCCCCGTAGCCCAGAGCCTTGGGACTGGTGGGGGAGGGCACGGCACCCAGCTTAGAACATGCACTCAGCCCCACGGCCCACACCTCCCTCCCGCTGCGGCCTCTGCTCCGCAGCCCAGGAAGCCAGGAGGCAAAGGTCACGCCAACCCCGCCTGGCTGCTCACCTTGCAGGGCGAGCAGGGCATTGTCCACCACCTCCAGGCCCACGTCGCTGCCCCTGCTCTGCAGCTCCCTGACCTTGTCCTGACGGGAAGACAGAGCACAACATCGGCGTCCAGGACCATCTCCAGGCGCCGCCACGCTCGGTAGTTGGCTGGCTCTCACCTCACAAGGTCATGTAAACGGCAGGGGTGACCCAAGCCCGGGGCTGCGGGCTCTAACACCAGCTCCGCCTCCATCCTCACCAGCGCGTGCTCACCTCGGCTGGCTCAGCTTCCCCTCCCACCGCCCGGTGACACCTGGCATGCTCCAGGGCGGGCCCACTCGGGCCTCCTGTTCATTCGCTCAGAGGTGCTGACGGAGCCCCTATGCCCTGCCAGGCTGCCCTGGTCCGCTGCGTGAACAAGGAAGACGGGGCGGTACCTGCATGAGGGCCAGGTCCTTGTCCCGGCAGCCAGCGTTGGACACCACATACAGGTGTCCCTCAGAGGTGTTGGTCACAATCAAGTCGTCCAAGATGCCCCCGGCCTCGTTGGTAAACAGCGACAGGGTCCCCTAGCGCCAGAGTGGAGAGCTTTGCATCCAGGTCCAGAAGGCCAATGTCAAACGTGAGACACCCGGGGCCACTCAGCCACCACAAACTCACGAACCCTCAGCACAGGGGAGGGGGGTGGGTGTGTGTGCACCCAGGCCCCTGCCCGAGCCCAGATGTCTTTGTTTGTTGTTAATCCTCATGGAGGACATTTTCCATTGATTTTCAGAGAGAGTGGAAGGGAGAGGGAGAAAGAGAAACATGGATTGGTTGCCTCCCACACACACCCCGACAAGGGATGGGGATCGAGCCTGCAACTTAGGTACGTGTGTCCTTGACTGGAATCGAACCCGGGACCCTTCAGTCCGAGGGCCGACACTCTACCCACTGAGCCAAACCAGCCAGGGTGAGCCCCGGGCATTTGATCCTCATGCACTGAGAACATCTCCACTCCTTCCTCACCTTGGGGGACCTCCCTGAACTGGTAGGGCCTCTGCACCCCTACCCTCTCAGTACTGAGAGCCCCATCTCACACTTAATCCGTGACACCTAGGACTTGCTGCTTTACCCCACCCAAACCCGGGACGACTCAGCCTCTGCTCCAAACCCGGGGCAGAAAGCTCCCAAGTCCATCCGATGACCTCACGTGCTGACGCCCCAAAAGTGCTGAGGCTGCCGTGGCTGCCGCACGGGGGAGCTGAGGCTGAGAGTCATGCAGGACCTTGGTAAATGCCGGCTCTGCCAGAAGGCCGGGGCGGGGCTGAGAGTGTACCCCTAACAAGCCCGTGGGTGGTGCAGGCTGTGGTTCAGGGACTGCACCTGAACTGCCAGGGGCTAGACGCACGAAGGTCACAGAACAGGACCGGAACCCGGGTTCTGGCCTCCCAGCCCGAGGAGGGGAGGACAGCACGGGACAGGCCCATCTCTGCAGAGGGTTGGACATGACTCGGGGACTCCATCCCCAAGACTGCAAAGCTGTGTCTGACCCTCACTGTGCCCCAGGCCCCCAGTGAGGACTTGCTGCCGGGACTGAGAGCGCCCATGGGCAGAACCGGAGGGACCCACCTGGTTTGGCCTCAGCTCTGCGATATCGCCCACCGCCAGGCTCTCCATCAGCTTCACCCGGTCACGACCATGTATCTTGGTCTGAGAAAAAAATCAAAAGCCTCAGGACAAACAAAAAGAAGAAAACACACAATCGGGAAACGCCCTGGGACCCTGCGGTAGCGCCAGTGGGAAGCCACTGGCCAGGAGCGTGCTCCCCGCGCCAAGGCCCACCCCAGCCCCACCCGCCCAGTGCCCCGTTCTGGTTCTGCAGGCGCAAAGTCCCCCATTCCGATCCCCCGACAGAGGAGGGGGTGCCCTGGGGGAGGCTAGGGAACTGAAAGGGCCCAGCACCTTCCTGAAATACCCCCTTTCCCTTTCCAACCCGATGCCCAGGGCAGTGGGTCAACGCGGGTGCCGGCGGGGAAACCCCAGGGCGTCCAGGCCCCCCACTGAGCGCGCGGGCTGCAGAGGCAGCGAGGAGCCCCCGGAGGCCGCGAGTTCATCTCCAGTCGCCGACGCCGGCGGCCTCCGGGCCTTCTGAGCGCGGCGGGGAGCCGGGTTCCCAGCACAAGCCGCGGGGCGCGCCGCGGGCGGGGCGGCGTCCTGGGGGCCGGGCCCGGCTCACCTGCAGCATGTGGGACACGTCGAAGAGCGAGCAGTGGCGGCGCGTGTGCAGGTGGGAGTCGACGTGGCTGTCCCGGTACTGCACCGGCAGCCTCCAGCCCGCGAAGGCCACCAGCTTCCCGCCGTGGGCGAGGTGGAAGTCATGGAGCGGCGTCCTGCGGGGCGCGTCCTGCGGGGCGGCCGGCTCAGTGCCCGCAGGGCCCCGGCCCGGTCCCGCCGGCCCCCGCCGCCCAGGATCGGCACCGCGCACCGGCACCCTCCGTCCCACCTGCGAGCCGCTGAGCCGACGGCCGGGGGCCCGGGGGAGCGCCCGCCCACGGGAGCCCAGCTGGGCCGCCGCGCTCGCTGCCCGCTGCATCGAGGCCCGAGACCGCGCGGCCGACGCACCGAGGCGGCCCGTCAGGCACGCTGGGAGATGTAGTCTGGACCCCGGTCCGGCCAGTCTCCCCCGCAAAGGGATCAGGAGGGTGGGCAGCCCCGAGGGCAGGCGGGGCTTCAGCTCACCGGGTACAGGGAGTCCCGGCGGGCGGCAGGGAAACAGCCCGAGGCGCTGCCACTAGCCTAGGGCGGGTGGGAAGGTGCCAGCCAGTGACGCTGCTCAGAATCCCAGCCAGGGGCCAGGCCTCCCCCGGCTGACTGCCCAGCCCCCAGGGGTCAAAGTTCAGACAAAGGGCGGCGAGGCTTGAATGGCACGTTCCGGACATCAAGTGAGAGGAGGGGGAAGATGGAGAGGACACAGGAGGGAGCCAGGGGCACCACAGGACCCTGGCCACACAGGGGTCCCCAGCTCTCCCCCTGGGCACACACAGGCAGCCAGCAGTCTTGCATTCCACAGTATTTATTGATCTTGCTGCACACTGGGCCCTGTGCGGGTCCTGTTTCATTAGCAAAAGCTGAAGAGAGCCAAGTACGTGGTGGCTGACCTTCCCGGGAAGCTGTGGAGCCACACAAACACCTCCTCTTCCAGGTCCAACACTTGCTGCCCTGTTGCCTCCTACAGCCACCAGGGCAAAGCCAGCACACACACACACACACACACACACACACACACACACACACACACACACACGAGGGGAGCAGCTCCCTTATGACTTCTGGGAGGAGGCAGCTGGGAGAAGGGACGAGGATGTGCTTTGGGCTGGGTCAGATGGCAAGCAGGTCAGGCCAGGGGGGCAGACCCACTTGAACACACATCCAAGGGCCGGCTCAGAGACAGGGCTCCTGCGGCCCGTCGCCGGCTCTGCTCCCAGGCAGGCAGCAGGTGCCCGGACAGGGAATGCCTCTTTGTGGGCACGACACAACGGGGACGAAGGGCACCAGGGCTCCCGCTTCTCCCTGGGGCTAGACTGAGGGCCACGCAGAGCATTGGAGGTCTTGCTTCCTGGCACGTGGTCAGTTTGGCTCAGATAAACTAAAAATTCTTGTAAAAGTCGCCCGAGGCTGGACAGGGCTGGTGCTAGGAGGGCACCCAGCCCACTGCGCTCGGGGCAGGGAGCAGGCAGAGGCAGCGGTATGCGTGATGGCAGGAGGGGCCCAGGGCACGCAGGGGTTCTCAGTAAGTGGGACTGGAGTGTCATTAGGGAGGGGAGAGGAGTTTCAGGTCACAGCCAGGTGAGGACAGAGTGTACCCCACACCAAGCGCTCATGCTGAAGCGGCGCAGTGAGCCCCAAGATTCTTGACTCTGTGGACGTGGCCCAGGCAGAACGGGCATGCAGGCAGCACTCGGGACGCAGCAGGAAAGCACTTCGGCCTCTGACGGCCCAAAGTCGGCCCGGGGGGCCCGGAAGGTCACCGTCTCGGGTAAGAGCCACGGCTCAAGTGTAGGAGAGCAAGTTCAGGTCATAGCAGCCATCCACCTGCAACACAGAAGCCATCAGCTCTGACCCTGACGGCTCAGGGCCAGGGGGGCCAAGCAGAGGGAAGCGCTCCGTCACTCACATCGAAGCGGCCGATCCTCCTGGAGGTGCGACTGGCCCGGACCATCTCTGTCAGCGCCCACATCTGCTGCACCTCCGAGGACACCCTGCTGGGGTCCGGGAGGCCCTGCTCCGGAAGGGGGCGGTCAGTGGCCAGGGGTCTCCCCCAGCAGTGCCTTCAGAGCTCCTGATGTGCAGCCCCCCACGGAGAGACCTCAAATCCTATGGACCTCCAGGAGGGAGATCGGGAAGATGGCACAGCGTGACCGGGGCCCCAGGCCCAGCCCCAGGTTCCTGCAGATCGGGCCCACCTGGACTGGAGAGCTATTCGCACGCGGCTCTTACCCGGGGTGAGCGCTTACCTCAAGGAGGGGAGCGGGCTGCTCACAAGGCACTGGGTGGGAAAGCCACTTGGGAAAGGTCATGGAGGGGCTCTGCAAAGCAAAGAGGGAGGAAGAGGGGGAGAGTCTGGGACCAGTGTCCAAGGTCCTGGGAGCCTTGACCACTGAGAAAACCCTGTTCAGAGGTCCACAAAGGCCCAGAGGGCAGTCAGACCCCCTAAGATCTGAAGGAGGCCCAGGAACACAAGGAACAGAGTATCTCCAGCTCTGAGAGAGATGAGTGGCCCCAAAGATCAGGGGCTATGGGGACCTAGCTTCCCTCTCCTGAGCTTCCAACTTGCCCACCTGGCTAACTTCCATGAAGGCCTCCCTCGGAGTCTCATCATCTTGACCCACCCACTCCGACCCCACCCCCAGCTCTGCCAGCCACGCCAGAGCCTCCTTGGGAAAGGCCGGCCACCAGCTGAGTGAGCCCCTCACCTTTGCTCCCGCCTGGTAGATCTGCAGCTCCTCCACGGTGAACGACAGCCACAGTGGCGACGGCTGCCGCAGGATCAGGCGCAGCTCCAGCACTCTAGCCACGTCACACAGCATCTGACACACACACACAAGGCCCCAGTGAGCCCCAGCTCACTACCCAGGGGCCTCCCAACGGGCAGTGAGCCAAGCTGCTGTCTCCCAGGCCTCTGGGAAAGAGAGAGCAGTGGTCCCTTCGAGGCATTTCCCCAAGAGCCACAGCCCAGCACAGCCTTGCCCCCCTCATCCCTCCTGGTATCCTAGCCCAGTTCTCAGGCCCCCAGCGAGCCCTCACCTGAGCTGCCCTGGCCATGCCCCGTCCCAGCTGACCTGGTGCTTGGACAGCGATACATACTCCTGAGCTCCCTCCTCGCTGTGGGGGTCAGGCATCAGGCAGTAGTCCCGCAGGCAGGTCACCCACTTGGCCTGTGTGTGGATTGAGATGTACTGGCGGACACGGATGCTCAGAAAGGCTGTGTAGTAATTCTTAAACGTAATCTCCTGCAACTGCAGCACACACAACCCACCGTCACAAATCAGACCCGGGCCCAGGGCCTGAGAGCGGCTCAAAGGCACCATCGCCTCCCCCCCTCAGGAACGTCCTCTGCTACCAATCTGATCAGCATCCTTTGAGGCTCGGTGTCAGTTTCCTAAAGGAGCTCGCAGCCTAAGTGAGGAGGTCGCATAAACCACAACTGCAGGTCTCGCCACACCCAGGATGCTGCCAGGGGTCGGAGCCCTAACTCTGGAGGAGGCGGACCGTGTACAAGTGAGGCCTGAAGGGGAAGAGTTCACCCAGTGGACCGAGAGAGGGAGAGGATGTGAACAAGGAGAATGTCTGGCTACAGCAGTTCTCATCACTAGACACTCATCAGAATCACCCGAGGGAGTTTAAAACTACGTGTATATTGGTGTACAGGCTCCACCCAGACCTCCTGCATTAGGACTTCCCCGCTCATACTTAAGGAGCGGCTTGGGGAAGAGTGCACAGGGCTGAGAGGTAGGCAGGCACAGACACAAAGTGGCCCTGAATGCCAGGCCATCAGAAACGGATTTTAGCCTGGCCGGCGTGGCACATGCCCGGGTTGTGGGCTCCATCCCCAGTGTGGGGCGTGCAGAAGGCAGCCGGTTAATGGTCAATGGTTCTCTCCCATCATTGATGTTTCTACCTCTCGCTCCCTCTCCTTTCCTCTCTGAAATCATTAAAAAATATATTTTAAAAAATAAAAAGAAAACAGACTTGATCCTCTGTGTTGAAGTCCTGCGGGGTTGGTCACTGTGCCAGCTGATGTGGAAGTGCTGCTGGAGCCACTGGGGAGATCCTGCTGAGCAGGCTGTAGGCATGCGCAGGAGGCAGATTTGGGGGTAACTCATTGTCTACTGATTCCCAGGACAAAACGACCTCACCTATATTGGGCTCACAACTGTATTTCCAGCACCTGGCCTACTACCTTGGCCCTTCCCCGCCAGCGCTGCCCAGGACCTGGGGAGAGATGGCGCAGAGAACTGCACAGGAAGCTGCCTTCTAGTGAGTGTGTGAGCTGGAGGAATGAATAAATGGTTGACTGAGGCGCCAGGGCGAGGCCAGCGCCAAGCTTCAAGTAACCGACCCAGCGCCGGGGGCACGCCCGAGCTCCCCGGTCAGTCCAGCCCGGGAACCACGGTCGCCCAAGGGGCTGGCTTACCTCGAAGGGCGCGACGTTGGGGAAGGTGACATCGATGACCAGCACGCCAGGCCGGCCTTGGGAGGTGCGCACATCGCCCACCTGCAGCGCCACGGTGCCTTTCACGTGGCAGGGCACCAACACGCGGGACATGATGCCAGCCGTGCGGAGCAAGCACAACCGCCGATCCCAGCCTGGAACCTGGGGACCTTCCCGGCATCTCCAGCCCAGTCCCAAGAACTACAACTCCCGGCAGGCCTCGCGCTGGGCCAGCCCAGCCAATCAGCAATGCTCAGGGCAGGCGGGGCGTCGGAAGTGCGCGAGAACACTGCGCGAAACACTGCGCGAGAGCCCGCGCGGACCCTGCCTGGAAACGGCCCGGCGGCTTTGTAGCCTAACCGTCTGCGCTCCTCGGCGTCCTGACCCCTTCCTGTTCCGGCTTCTGTGCAGGGGGCTGGGGAGAGGGGTCGTCAGTGAAAGCATGTCAGCCATGAGCACGAAGGATCATAAGAGCATGGCCGACATTCATTGCAAACATAGGTATAAACACCCCCCTCCTTTACTTGTTAATCCTCACCCGAGGATATTTTTTCCTCATTGATTTTCTAGAAAAGGTGGAAGGGAGGGAGGAGGAGAGGGAAAGGGAGGGAGAGAGACGTCCATTGGCTGCCTCCAGCACGCATGGAACCTGCAACCCGGGCATGTGCCCTTGACCGGAATCGAACCGGGGACCCTTCAGTCCGCAGGCCGACACCGTCCGCTGAGCCAAACCAGCGAGGGCTCCCCGTGGTTTAGGGAAGATAGGATTTACTAGGTGGCTGCAAACCGCTAGTTTCCTGATTACACTTCTCCGGGGATTTTCCTAGCTTCTTACTGTTCTACAACATAAAGACGCATTACAAAACCCTGGTAATTACGACAGAGGGCTATTGGGGGTGATACCGAGATGCAATAGAAGACAGAAGCCAGGAGCAGGAGCAGGAGCAGGAGCAGGAGCAGGAGCAGATGGGCATTTGGTTAACAACAGAGGCAGCACTTCAGAGCACTGAGGCAGGCAGGGTTTCCGATAAAGATGGGGAAACAGGAAGCAGGATGCCTGTGTGGGGAGGAAACCGTCCCCCTACCCGCCTAGGCTCTTGCACTGGTCTAGTAATCACATGAACATAAAACACTTTAACGGGAGAAAACAAATTCTCGCACAAGTATTTTCTGTTCATCTAAACTGAGAAAAAGACAGAACTCACAATTCTCACTTCCACCAGACGGCACAGGCAGCGAGGCCCAGGAGACGGGTAAGAATTCCTTCTGCGGGTGCTTGTCCCAGGTCCCCGGGTCTGTCAGCGGCCCCAGAGCAGCAGTGCCCAGCCAGTGGTCACCCAGTGGGTCACCAAAACCCTAGGGGAGACACACTTTAGGAAAAACAACTGTGAACACATCAAATTAACAGCCCAGACTGAAAGGACTCTCCCCCCACATGACACCAACAATGTGATAAAGCTCGTCAAACAACAACAACAACACAAAAAAAAAACCTAGGGGAGAGAAAGTTTTCCCTTCTTCCCTTCTGGGTTGGCCTGAGCATGAAATTCGTTGTAGCCGGCAGGAAAGGAAGCAGGTGTCACTTAGCTGTTTGTTTTCTATCTATTTTATGGGATTTTTTTGGTTCTTCATTGCCTCCACTTATTTTTTTAAATTGAATTGATTGGGGTGACATTGGGCAATTCCCCATATTGGCCTTTTGGTATTTAGTTGCTTTTTTTGTGTGCCACTTGGATTTCCTCTGAGGTCTCCTAGCAACCTTCAGCACAGTCAGGACAGTAGCGCCACCTGCTGGGAAGTGGAGATTCACCCGCTCATAAGAATAGGCTCCCAGATTCAAGGCTACTGGGACTGGCAAAGGAGGGAGGTGGGCTCTGGGTACCTGGAATGATGTTCCTCACCTGATTCTTGGACCCTCAACCTCCCCAAGGTTTTTCCCCAGACCTTATCTCCTAGTATTACCAAGGCAACGATTGTATCAAGAGTCCCATCAAGCCCTAACCGGTGTGGCTCAGTGGATAGAGCGTCAGCCTGAGGACTGGAAGGTCCCAGGTTCGATTCCGGTCAAGGGCATGTACCTTGGTTGCAGGCACATCCCCAGTAGGGGGTGTGCAGGAGGCAGCTGATCAATGTTTCTCACTCTCTATCCCTCTCCCTTCCTCTCTGTAAAAAATAAATAAAATATATATATATTTTTTAAAAAGAGTCCCACCAATAATCAAAAACAAGTCCTGGCCGGTGTGGACTTGGTTGGAGCGTAGTCCTATGCACTGGAAGGTCGTGGGTTCCACTCCTGGTCGGGGCACTTACCTAGGCTGTGGGTTTGGTCTCCAGTTGGGGTGTGTACAGGAGACAACTCATCAATGTCTCTGTCACATTTATATTTCTCTCTCTCTTTTTTAAATATTTTTATTGATTTCAGAGAGGAAGGGAGAGGGAGAGAGAGATAGAAACATCAATGATGAGAGAGAATCATTGATCAGCTGCCTCCTGTACACCCCTCACTGGGGATTGAGCCCACAACCCTGGCATGTGCCCTGACCGGAATCAAACCTGGGACCCTTCAGTCCGCAGGCTGACGCTCTATCCACTGAGCAACACTGGCTAGGGCTATATTTCTCTCTCTTCCTCCCTCTTTAAAATCCATTTTAAAAAGTAAAATAAAAAAACAATGACCATGCCCTGGCTGGTTTGGCTCAGTGGATAGAGCATTGGCTTATGGACTCAAGGGTCCTGGGTTCGATTCCAGTGAAGGGCACATGCCCAGGTTGCGGGCTCAGTCCCCAGTAGGGGGTGTGCAGGAGGCAGCCAATCAATGATTCTCTCTCATCATTGATGTTTCTATCTCTCTCCTTCTCCCTTCCTTTCTGATATCAATAAAAAAATATATATATTTTTAAATATATTTTATTGATTTTTCACAGAGAGGAAGGGAGAGGGATAGAGAGCTAGAAACATCGATGAGAGAGATACATCGACCAGCTGCCTCCTGCACACCCCCCACTGGGGATGTGCCCACAACCAATGTACATGCCCTTGACCGGAATCGAACCTGGGACCTTTCAGTCCGCAGACCAACGCTCTATCCACTGAGCCAAACCGGCTTTGGTGACAATAAAAATATATTTAAAAACAAAAACAAAAACAAAAAAACAATGACCATGCCAGGTTCCCTTTTGCATGTCCACACCTGGATTTTGGAGACGTCTCCTTCTACCCAGTCTTATATAAATATATATATGTTTTAAAATGCTTTATTGTTGGAAGTTTTACATGTCTCCTTTTCCCCCATTGACCTCCCCCCTCTCGGCCCCCAGCATATGCCCCTACCCCCCTATTGTTTGTTTCCATTGGTCATGCTCATGTGCATGGATACAAGTCCTTTGGTTGATCTCTTATTAAATTGATTTCAGAGAGGAAGGGAGAGGGAGAGAGAGAAAAACATCAATGATGAGAGAGACTTCATAGACTGGCTGCCTCCTGCACGCCCTCTGCTGGGGATCGAGCCTGCCACCTGGACAGGTGCCCTGACCAGGAATCGAACCAGGGACCTCTTGGTACATGGGTCTACCCTCAACCACTGCACAAGCCCGGCCGGGCCCCTGGCGAGGATTTCGCCAGTTCACTTCGTTAAAGGCTTCCTAGAGCAAATAGGAGTTCTTTTCTCCTCTCCTACTGTGAGCTCACAATTACGTGTTGGCAACAGGAGGAAGCATGAAGTGACGAACAAGGCCAGGCGTGGAACCTGCAACCCCGGCGTGTGCCCTTGACCAGAATTGCACCCTATCCACGGAGCCAAACTAGCTAGGGCTAGGGCTCTCCTAGCTGTGGCCACGCGGGCAGCTTACTAACTGAGTGGAAGAGCGATTCAGTTTCCAGGTGAACCAGATGGGCCCTGGCTGGTTTGGCTCAGTGGATAGAGGGCCGGCCTGCGGACTGAAGGGTCCCGGGGATGAGATTCAGGCAGGACCCAGAAGTATGGGCATGATTTCACCTTGTGCTACGCTCAGCCCAGAGCCGGTACATAGCAGGTGTTCATAGGTGTGGTGAGTGACTGAGACAGCCCATTAGAAAGCACCACCAGCCCGGCTCAGTGGTTGAGTGTCCACTTATGAACCAGGAAGTCAGGGTTTGATTCCCGGGCAAGGGCACATGCCCTGGTTGTGGGCTTGATCCCCTGTAGAGGGCTTGATCCCCTGTAGAGGCGTGCAGGAGGCAGCTAATCAATGATTCTCTCTCATCATCAATGTTTCTATCTCTCTCTCCCTCTCCCTTCCTCTCTGAAATCAATAAAAATATATATTAAAAAATAAATTAAAAATAATAATTCATATTAAAAAACACGAGAAGGTATGTTTATGGAGATGTATGTAAATCCAAGCCCAGCGCTTCCAAAGCTCCCTGAGGTCTCCAGTTGGCAGCCAGACTCCTGGGGATAAGCAGAAGGCAGGGGGCAGCAGATCCGTTCGGGAACTGGGGAGGCCCAGTGTGACTGGACAGCCCAGCCCGGTGGGTGCAGGTGTAGATTCTCAGCTGTGTTTGGAGCTGCCCTTTCTTGTATACGGTCCCTGATCGGATGATTTGAAGTAAATCCAAGGAGCAGGCGGAGAAGGTGGGCCCCTGAGTCTCCCCTCGCCCAGCCTCTCAGGCCCTAGAGGGCAGTGCAAGCCAAGATGGCCAGGCGCTGGCCTGAGCCTCAGCCATTTGGGGCAGAACCAGACTAGACTTCTGCCTGCCTGCACCACGCTGCAGGGGCTGCGGGATGTTCAGGGGCCCTTGTAAGTTACGGCAAGGTTCTCTGTCTCTGGGGGTGGGGGGGTGGGAGGTTGGTCTGGGAAAGTGTCAATCACTTTTTTTGGCTTATGGAGGTAGGAAGGCGGGGACCCTGCCACAGGCAATGAAATCCATGGCACCCCCTTCTCGGGCAGGCCCCACGCTGCCTTCCGAAATGTTGGCTCACAGCCCGCCTGCCCTCCGCCTGGGGCGGCCCTGGAATACTCAGCTCCCCATGCAGGACTCGGTCTGTGTCACGGGGGTGGCAGGAAGAAGCCCTTCTCCGTGGGGGCTGCGGTGCATGGCTCGGGCTTGGAACAGTTTCCTGCAGCTGCTGGGGACAGGGCGCCAAGGAATGCTCGCGCTGCCCTCGCTGCCCGGGGACCCGCTGTCCTGGCGCTGCAGCTCCTGGGCTCCACCAGGCCCCCTCGGGCCTCACGGTTGGTACATTTTATCCCGTTAGGAAAGGAATCTGCAACGAGATGACGCTAGCGTTGGGCAATGCGGGACCAGCAGCTGGCCATCTTGTCAGTTCCCCTACCTCCTTTCCTGAGCCCCCCCTGCGCGGCCCCCACTCCAGACCATTCTGCTCAGCGCTAGGCAAGTTCCAGCAACATCCAGATGCCTGACAGGACCTGCTCAGCAGTCGCCCCTGCCTCCTTCTTGTCCGCGTGGCCAGGCCTGGCCAGGCTCTGCGCTGCTGACCTCTCCAGGAATTCCCCCGGAGGCAGGAAGCGGCCGCTCCCCTCCCAGCGACCTGGCTGCAGTGTCCCCTCCCCGCAGGCCCTCAGCCCGGCCAGGCCGCCCGCTGGCTCCCACACACCTGCCGGTTTCCTGCCGGCTTCCCCCACTGAAGGCCCGGAGCACATGCTTCTCCCGCCTGGCTGTGACCCCAGTTCTCTGCCTCTGGACTTCCCGCGTGCTGGGAACAGACTAGGTGCTCAGTAAAAAGGGCTTTGTGATTTGATTTGGCGATTTACCCAGTTCCTTACCCTTTACCCTTAGGGCTGATATGGGCTTAGATTAAATGCCAGAGCCACAGAGGACCCATAATCAGGCCCTGTGAATTCCTCTGTCCAACCGCTGCGCGCGCCCCCCCCCCCCCCCCCCCCCCCCCCCCTTTTTGTGCTGCTCTGTTTTGTTTGTTTTTTAAATTCTCACCAGAGGATGTTTTCCATTGACTTTTAGGGAGAGTGGGAGAGGGGGAGACAGAGAGAGACATCCATGAGAGAACCACACGGGTTATGTTGCCTCCTGCACACACCCTGACCAGGGTCCAGGCTGGGGAGGAGCCTGCAACCAAGTACCAGGTGTACTGGTTAATAATGCAGATTGACCAGTTACTGGTTAATAATTCGGATTGACCAGTTACCAGTTAATAATGCGCATATTTTAATCAAAGAAAACACGATAATTTCAAGAGAAACATCAAAAATGCTTTATTCAAAGTAATGCCTATCGCTAGCTACCCATTCCCCCATCTTTCAGGTAATCTGTGGATACCGTCCCAATAGAACTTTTCTTGTTTTGAGGCAGGCCATTCAGAGACCCAATTTTCCACTTCTTCGTACGTTTCGAAGTGCTGCTCAGACAGTGCGTGTGCCATCGATGGGAACAAGTGGTCATCTGAAGGAGCAAGGTCTGGTGGATACGGCGGGTGGGTTCATACTTCCCAGCAAGATCTTTTCTTATGTCTTTAACTGGTTTTGAAGTGTGTGATGGTGCATCATCATGAAGCAAAATCACTTTGCTGTGTCTTCTGGCCCATTCTGGTTGTTTCACAATCAAAGCGTGATTCAAATTTATTATTTGTTGTCGGCAGCCATCAGTATTAACGGTTTCACCTGGTTTTAGAAGCTCACAATACACCACACCTTCCTGATCCCACCAAACGCAGAAAATTGTCTTTCTTCCGAAGCCATTTGGCCTTGCAGTCGATGTTGATGGTTGACCCGGATCAACCCATGATTTTGTGTGTTTGGGATTCTCAAAATAAATCCACTTTTCATCGCCAGTCACAATTCGATGCAAAAAGGCAACGTTTTACTGGTGACTTTTCAGTTTTCCATTTGTCTTTCGTTCAGTTGATGTGGCATCCATTTTCCTTCCTTTCAAATCTTTCCTGTTGCTTGTAAACAATCAGACATTGTTTGCTGAGCAACGTTTAATCTTTCTGTAAGTTGTTTTTGAGTTTGACACACATCTTCATCCAATAATGCTTGTAATTGTTGGTCTTCAAACTTTTTTGGTTGACCTGGACGTTCTTTGTCTCTCACATCGAAATCATCACTTTTAAAGCATTTAAACCAGCATTCACAAGGATCTTGAGATGGAGCATGTTCACCATAAGCTTCCCGAAGTATACGATAACTTTCAGCAGCACTTTTCTTCAAAATAAAGCAATGAGTTAAAACTTCCCGCAAATGCTCTTTTTTTGGCATGAAATTCGACATTTTTAAGTGTAAAAATATCTATGATGTTAACACCTTCAGCAAATTTGACACATGAAGTTTTGAAGCTTGTTGTCAATACAACAAAATAGCATACATATCAAGTCGCATATATATCAACATGTGTGCAACTCCATCTATTGAAAAAGATCCATATTACGTGCCCTTGACCGGAATCGAACCTAGGACCTTTTGCTCCACAGGCCAATGCTCTATCCACTGAGCCAAACCGGGGCTAGCTGGCCTGGAGGCCTCTGCCTTTTCTTCCTCGCTGGGGTTGGCCTGCAGCCTCTTCCCTCCCTCCCCGGTCCCTGACCGTTTCCACAGCTCCGCCATGTCCAGACCCCACAAGGTGAAGCCAGGTGCGTGAGGAGAGGGGAGAGGGAGACAGACCTAGCCCTGTTTCTCCCAAGCCCGGAAGCCCCTCTCATGAGCCCCAAGCCTCTGCATCCCCGGCTTCAGCGATGGATGGTCCTGGCAGCTGGCACTCTGACGCAGCGCATCCATTTTCACCCACTCGGCAGGCATCAGTGGAGTTCTTTGTTCTGGGCCAGGTACAGTGAGGCTCTGAAGATGGACACAAATCCACAGCCTGGCCACTGACGGGCTCTGTGGCCTCTGATCAGTGACTTAACCCTGGGGCCTCAGTTGTGCGTCCAGGGTGCAGGGGGCGGGACAGAGCTCAGTGACCGCAGCTGTTGTTACCGAGGGCGATCCCTGCCCTCCAGGACCGGAGGGCTCCTGGGGAGGACGGGCAGGACTGGAGTGGGTGGCTGGAGAGGGGACACACAGGTGGCCCTGGGAGGACGTTGAGGGGAAGTGCTGAGACTGGGGGTCCTGGCCTGTGTGGGGCAGGTTGCTATTGCCCAGGCGGCACAGAGGGGCTTAGATTTGTTCTGCAGGCGGCTGGGATCCGTGAAGGTGTGTTGGTTTACGGGATTCAGGCTCCAACATGCCAATGGGACTCTCCAAAAGGCAACAGGTCTCTAGCACAGACTCAAGGCCCCCAAAGGCCTCCCTTTCTTTTCTTTCTTTCTTTTTTTAGAAGTTAATTTGAGAGAGAGAGAGAGAGAGAGAGAGAGAAAACATCGACTTGTTGTTCCACGTATTTACGCACCCACTGGTTGGTTCCTGCATGTGCACTAATCAGGGATCCAACCTCAAACCTGGGCACATTGGGACGGCGCTCCAACCAGCTGAGCTACCCAACCATGGCGAAGGCCTCGTTTTCAATATAACAGCCATCCATTCCTTCCAATTTTCTTGCATGCCTTCTAGATGCCAGCCCTCTCTCGGGTACTAGAGGTTCCCAGGATGGAGGGAGGGAGCAGGCAGACAGATCTCCCTGTCTGTCCTGGGGATCAGCTTTAAATCTAACATAATAATGTGGTGGTCGAAGCAGGGATCCAGAGCAGGGGCACACGCCCAGGCTGAAAACTGAGACAGGAAGGAGGGTGGCCCAGTGGAACAGGAATGCTGTGGGCAGCAGTGTGGGAAGTGGGAAGACCAGCAGAGCTGGCAGATGCCTGGCATATTTGTAAGAACTGGAAGAGTCTCCAGCCCGGCTGGCATGGTTCTGTGGTTGAGCATCTACCTATGAACCAGGAGGTCACGGTTCGGTTCTACGGCTGCTCAGGGCGCATGCCCGGACTATGAGCTCGATCCCCAATGTGGGAGGCAGCCAATGATTCTTTCTCATCATTGATGTTTCTCTCTCTCTCCCTCTCCCTTCTCCTCTGAAATAATTTTTAAAAAAAGAGTCTCTATGTGGCAGGGGTCATTAAAAAATGGGGGAAAAAGGTGTGGGTAGGTACTAAGAGAAGAGGAAGTGGAGATGGAGATCATGCGGGTGGAAGTGGAGGGCAGGAAGGTGGGGGTGGGGTAAAGGGAGGGAGGGAGCCCAGCCTGGCAGGTGAGCAGGAAGGCGGAGTCTGTCCTCCTGCAGCCGGAGGCGGCATCCGGTGGAGCGCTGAGCAGCGATGGTCATAGGTAGCTTTGGGTCTGGAAGTCAGACCTGGTTGCTGTCCCACGAGGCCTGGGTGAGCAGAGGACAGGGCCCCACAGCCTCCTCCTCCCCCGAGGCCACACCCAAGGTGCTCAGAAGTCCGAGACCCAAGAAGAAAGGGCGCTGTGCGGGGCGCGGGCTGGCCCTCCCCTTGGCGGGCAGGAGGCAAGGGCACTGGGCCCTTGAGGGCCTGGGAGCCTGGCAGCTGTGGTCCCTGTGCCGCAAGGGCAGCCAGCCCACCGCTGTGTGGATCTCTGGACTTGAGGACATTGGCCATTTGAAAGTCAGGGCTGTGGGTGGGCCAGCAGGGCCATGAGGGCAGGGGGGGCGGTGAGGGGGGCGAGGTCACAGCAGTTCAGCCACTCGATCCAGCTGTCGGGGGAACAGCTGCTGCTCCGAGGGAGGGAGCCGGGCAGCAACAGGTGAGGGAGCACATGGCTGCTGGGCCGTGGGAATGGAAGTCGCAAGCCTGTGGGGTGGAGACCTTGGGGGAGGGGAAGCATCTGCGGGCTGACTGGCCAGGCTGACTTTCAGATGCAACAGACATTCCTCAGGGAAGAGAGGAGGTTGGGTTGGGGGCTGGGCGGCTAGAGAAGGAGCCAGTGCCCCCGCCCCCACCCCCTTACTCCCTTTGGTTCCCCAAAGGCCTTCCTTCTGGGCTACCCTGCCTCCCTGGGGACTCTCCCTCTGGGATGCTCCCTAACCCTGTCACTGGGTTGGATCTTCCCTCCCCACCCCTTCGGCTCCTTATCTGCACCTGTGCCTGGCCTTCTGCTGGGAAGGAGAGTAAACAGGGTTTTGGAAAGCTCTGGCCCGCAGGTTCAGAGAGGGAGGGGGGTTGCCCAAGGCCCCAGTCTGGCAGAGGCAGGGCCCAGGGCCTCGGCTTTTGGGACCTCAACTCTGGGCTGCCCCAGAGAGCAGGTAGGCCTGGGGCACCTGCAGGCCCTGCCCCTGCCGGCAGGAAGTGAGGGGTCGGGCCCTCCGGCAGCAGGAAGTCAGGCAGAGCGCCCAGCAGGGCAGGGTCACAGGTAGCTTCAGGCCTGGGTGTGAGCTCCGGCTGCTGTCCCATGAGGCCTGGGGACTTACTGGGTAAGTCCTGCGAGGAGGCCTGTGAGCTCCCACCTCTCTGCCCACCTCAACGCCAGGGCCTCAGCTCCGCCACCGACATTGAACCCATCGCTGAGGGTCCCAGGCAGCAGGATGAGTACAAGGAAGTTTCAGGCTGAGGGCGGGGAGAGGTCAGCTGAGGCCAGCCTTCCTTCCTGCCCCTCCCCCAAATAGGATGAGCAGCTGCGGCCCTGGCTCTGAGGCCCAGGAGGTCCGCTCAGAAGCAGCCTTCCTTCCAGCCGTCCCCACCCTTGTGTCCTACCAGCTGCCACATCCCTCGTGGGCACGGACATGGATGAGAGAGGCAGGCGTGAAATGCTCTTCACCTTTTCTGGGAAAAGTCTCCACGCGGCATTAATGGCTCTTTGGAAGGCCCTGACACGTGTCAGCGCCTCGGCAGGGCCCCCCTCCACCACGCCCGCCCGCAGCCTGTCCCGCAGCCTGTCCCACCGAGCCTGGCTCAAACGGGGCCTCGCCCACCTGAGGACCCTTCCTGAGCTGGGCCCGTCCTTCCCATTCAGGCCTTCCGGTCCTTAAGGTCTCTTGTCAGGCCCACTGAGCCCGTTGGACACAGACATCTCCTGCCCATTCACAGGTGGCCCAGCCAGGACTCAGTCCCCTCTGGGTGAATGGCAGCTGCAGTGACCTCTGAAGGTCACTGGCCCTGAGCAGTGAGCAGGAGGGGATGGCTGGCTGAGGCCTCAAGGGCCTTCCAGGTGACAGCTCACCGTCTCCAGGGGGCCTCCTGCATCCGGGGTCTGCCAGCAGCCCCAGGGGAGTGGGTGGGCCCTTTCCCTGGAAGCTGTCTTGGGGCAGGACCTTGTCCCCCCCCTCCCACTCCCCACTCTCACTCCTCTCTCTGCTCTCTCCTCCTCCCCTGGGCCCAGCCATGGACTTCTTTGCCCAGGGAGTTGGTGCTAGGCCCTGTGAGGTGGGGTGGGGGGCTCTGCATGGTCTGCCCTAGAGCCCTCACCTGCAGCACATACCAGGAGCTGCCCACACCCAGGAACCACTCCCCCCACCACAGGGGGGTCTCCTCCCCCTTCCTCCTCTGGCACGTGCTCTCTCTCTCTCTCTCTCTCTCTCTCTCTCTCTCTCTCTCTCTGCATTCCAAGGTATTCTAAATGCTTGTTCTGACTTGACTCCCTGGGGCCTGGTACTCCTCCCTCCAAAAGACCCCCTACCTCTCTGCTTAGTCTCTCTCTCCCCACCTACCAGGTGGGGGAGGGCCCGGGCTGTGGCCAAACTGCTGCCCCCATGAGTCACCCCGCCACATTCCTTCCTGGAGGCCTGAGGCCACCGGCTCCACTCCGCGCCCCCTCGCTCCCACCCTTCAGCTAACCTTCCTGGTCCCAGTCCTGGGATCGACTCTGGCAAAGCCCCGCCTGGTTCAGTCCAGCTCCAGCGCCTGCCTTCCCACCAGTTGCTCTTCCTGCCTCATTCCCTGTTCCATTCTCTGCTCAGGCCATGGCCACCCACAGGGCTCCTCAGACCTGCCTGCGCACTTCCTCCTCCATCCCAGGCCTGCTCCACTCCTTCCCTAAAGCCCGGGCCTCCTCCTGCACCTCCTGCGGGAGGAAGGGGGGGGACAAGGTCCTGCCGAACTGCACCACACAGCAGCCCCTGGCCCCGCCCAGCCTTCCCAGCCCCTGATTATTCCATTTTCATGGACTTATTTATTATCGTTTTTATTGATTTATTTGCTGTCTGTCTTGTTATACTAGGATTTGGGCTCCGCAAGAGCAGGCCTGTTCCTTGTATCCCTTGCTGGGCTCCCAGCAAACAACAGACTCAGAAAATATCTGTGGGTTGAAAACACATGATGGATGGTTCACCCTGGTCCTGACTCAGTCACACAGAGTGGTCATCGGTCACTCTCAGCCCGCAGGCAGGTCCAAAGCCCACATGTGAGGTCACTGGATGATGCGGACAAGCAGAAAAGGCAAGAAGCTCATGTGACCTTCGCTCTGAGTTTATTGCTCATTGTGGACACAATGGGAGGTTTGGCCGGTGCGCTGACAGTCACTCTTTATCCCATTGTTAGTTTCCCCCAAGATGATTCCAGGGATCCCTCTCACTCCTCCCAGAACTGTCAGGGATTCCCGGGCCACAGGTGGGGCTTCCAGAGGCCCCGCACTTTCCCGTGGTCCAAGGGCATACCCGCCAGCCATGCTAACGGAGTCAGAACCAGTGGTTACTGGGTAACTGGTCCCTGTCCCTTGACTGAAGGGCCGCTGAGGGGAGTGCAGCGTGGTGAGAGACATGCCCAGGCCTCAGGCGACCTCTGAGAAAACGGGGTTTGCTCTGGAGGAGCCTGGGGTGCAGGCCTGAGCCAGGCGTGGGCATATGGCTGAGAGCAGAGAAGGGCCTCTCCTGGCTGACCCAGCTGAGTGTGGGCGGCCCTCCCCAAGACTGAGCTTGGGAGCTAGCGGGTCAGGGACTAAAGAGGAATGGCAAATAGGCCCCTGGGCTCTGCTGGCTTTCACTGGCTGCCGGTCAGCCCAGCCCTAATCAGGTGTCGAGTCCAGTGCTCAAGTCCAACAAACCTGGTGTTTGGGGAGCCGTCACCCAAAGCCGGCCTTGGGGGACTGTCTAGTCCTAGGGAGTAGCACATGCTCAGGGAGGGCAGAGGCCATGAGTGCCCTCCCAGGGGGGAGAAGTGGCTTTTTCCATTCAACCTATACTCACCCTGGCTGTGGGGTCCTGCGCCCCCTGGACTGGACTGTCCTGGAGGCCAGGTGTGGGAGCTGCCGCCTGGCTGACCAGAGGGAGGCCTGTGCCAGGCGTGTGTGAGGGGGGCTGCTGGGAGTGAGGCCCTGCGAGGGAAGGGGCTGGCTTCGGGAAGGCTGGTGGTGACCCGCAAACACGCCTCCTGGCAGTTTCTCCCGGATGAACTTATCAGCCTTTCATTCTGCCCGAGCCGCCAGACAATCTGCCTTCTGTTAAGTTCAGACAAAAGGGACCCCTCCCTTGCCCTGACTTGGCTGCCCTGCTTGCCAGCCCACTGCTCCACGCAGACCTGAAGGCCTGGCATTTGGGTCAGAAGCCTCAGCCTCAGCCAGCACTGCCCCCTGCCCCTGTCTACCGGGCCTGGGGGAGGATCAGCAGCCGGAGCCCTCCTCCCTCCGGAAGAATCTGAGGCTGGGCACCGGCCCTGGGCCCTGGTGCCTTGGAAACATGCCAGAATAAAGAGCCCTGGAACCCTGAGGCCAGGGAGAACTTTGATCCATGTAGGTGGCTGCGGATTTTATCTGAGTTAGAACCAAGGCCTTGGCTAAGTCGGCTCCGCCCCGAGGAGACACCCGAACGTTTTCCTTAGCCTTGCCCAGGACGTGGACCCTTGGGGATGACGGCTACTGAGTGGTGAGGCTGGTCGTCCCCCTGATTTCTTCCATCCCAAACAGAAATTGAGCCTCCACGACTGGTAGGTGATGGTTGCAATGTGGGACCAACCAAACTGGTCTGTGGCCTTGAAGGCTCATGCTCCAGTGGGGGGCAAACCTTGGGCTGGTAATCTTCCTGGAGCCTCTGGCTGGGGTGAGTGGAGAAAGCGCTGGGAGCTGGAGGGCCAGGAAGGAGGCGGGGTGACTGTGGGTCCTGAAGAGCCTGGTTCTCGGCCTCTTGATCAGTCCTCCCCAGGCCCAGGCCGCTTTGAGCAGCTGCTCCTGGGCGTGTTCAGGACCTCATTCGTGGTTTTGTTCTCCAACTGGCTGTGAGCACAGCCTGACCTCGATGGCCACGGTCCTGCTGGGGCTCCAGAATAACCCCCAAGAGTCGCTGGAAACTTGGTGCTGGGCCCTCGGGAAGGACGTGCAGTTCCTCAGGAGGGGGAGGGCGCTGGCTCTCCTGACTACAGAGTAACAAGGCCTTGACTTTACAGCTTGAACCCAACCTATGGGCCCAGCTGCCCACCTCCCTCTTTACTCTGCAGTGGGCTCCATGGGGGCTGGTTAGGCACCGAGAGGCTGGTCCAACTCCGGCCAGCAGCCTTCCTGCCTTCTAGGGCTTGAAGGGACAGGAGGTTGGGTGAACCCCAACTCCAGACAAAAAATAAAGAAAGCCAGCCATTGAGGCCCAGAGCTCAGAACTGTTCTGCCAAGGTGGGAGGGCTGGGGGGGGAGGGGGAGAGCATCAGGGCCAGCCGGGGGCCATAGCACCTCCAGCTGAGCCCCAAACCTGGAGAGGCAGGGACCGGAAAGATTTAGCTCTTGGCCTCACTCCCTCCTCCACTCCCTCCTCCAGGTTGAGGAAGGGCTAGCTCACCTTTGGGCCCCAGGTAGTTGAGGTAGAGGTTCGTCCTTGGCCAGAGCTCTGGGGGTGCTTGGGCATGGGGTGCTGGGACCCTGGCTGCCAGAATGTGGTCTGGTGCTTTGTCTGGCAAGACCAGCGCCAAGAGGGAGGAAGGGGAGTTACTCTGGCATCCACGGATGATCAGCTTCTGTGCAGATGGTAGAAGGGGGCTGTCTCAGGAGGCCTGTACCCAATGCAGTCTTTTGTTTTGGAAAAACATTTACATACATATTCAGACACTAAAACCCCGGGCAGAACCTAGGGCTGCCAAGCAGTGCCTGGTGTGTTTTTCGGGGCAGGTGGGTGTGTGTATGTGGGGGTGGGGTGGGGTGGGGGCGGAGAGAGACTCCGTAAGCTGAAGGAGTGAATGAGAGAATATATTCTGTTTAAAGACCCAAATAACTTTCTGCATTCTTAGCCTTTTCAAAGGAGCAGCATTTTAGAGTTGAATTTGAAAGGCCATTAATTTTTAGTTTAACATCGAAGACATGATTTGGGGCCTTTTCCTGGTTTTTAGTTTCTGTATGAATGGGGTTTGGAGCCTATATAGTTAAGTGTAAAGAATCACAATGTGTTTTGGGAGATGGGGCATTCCTTTCTGCTCTCTTTGAAATTTGCTTCTCCCAGGTGCTCCTAAGGTTGGGGGTGGGTGGCGGTGGGGGGAGAAGCAGGGGAGACCCAGAGCTTACCTGGGACCAGGGAGAACCCCCTGGCAGGCAGCAGCCAGTTCTGTGTTCAAAACGCTCACTGACAAGAGCTCAGGCCTGGAAGGGAGTGGGCACATCCTGCGCAGGGTTTGGGGAGAAAAGCGAGCGGGGTCCCATCCCCAGGCCCATCCCGTGACTGTACAGGTCCAGTTCCCGCTGCCCTGTGCGGGGGGCCTTTGGGGCGGGGGCTGTAGGTAGGCCCTGGGGAGAGCGGGAGTGCCTTTAGGACCTTCCCCTTGAAAGGAGACAGACTTCGGCAGTAACCCCGGCCCTTGCTCCCCCACCCCCGGAAGGAATGCAGGCCTCCAGGAGTGACCGGTGCGCCAGGGCTCAGAGCTATTTCTGGCACCCACGTAGGCATCAGATTCCCGCGTTCAAAGCAAGGGGGCGGGTACGCGGGTCCAGCCGGGGGCGCTTTCCGGACCTCCCAGCCAGGTGGGAGTCAGGCCCTCGGAGAAGAGCCGGCTTCCCGCCCTTCCTGCCCTGGCCTCAGTTTCCCCGTCCGTGTTAAGTGCGGGCAACAGGTCCACCATCCTGGGCAGTTCGGGGGACGCTCCCTGGTGGTGTGCACGGCTGGGCAATGCCTCCCGATTTGCTTCGGGGGAAGTCAGGGGGCGGACTCGGCCGATGGGTGGCCAGTTGTGGCCGGGCCAGCTCTGGAGCCTCACCACCCGGTTTAGTTGGATACGTCTCCGAGGCCCAAACGCCTGGGGTGCGGAGCGGGGCTGGGACACGGGGGGCGGGAGGGAGCGATGGGTGCGGCGCCCCTCCCCCACCCCCAGGCCAGCGCGCTCGGGGCGACCGGCCGGGTCTGGGCGTGTCCCCGAGACGGACGCGGCTGGCATGGGGGCGGGGCTTCCAGGGCGGGGCGTGTCCTCGGATGGGGGCGTGGCGGGCCAATGAGCAGAGCGGCGCGGGCGGGGGCGGGGCCTGCGCGCGGGTGCGGCGCGCTGCGGGGCGGCGGACGCAGGCAGAAGCGGGCGTCGCGCGGACTGCCGGTCGGCGCTTCCCGGAGCGGCCGCGGGATTGGCTGCGGGACTCGCGTGTCAGGCGGTTGCTAGGCTCCGGCCGCGCGCCCCGCCCTCGCGCTCGGCGCCCTCTCACCGCCCGGGACGTGCTCGCGCGGAGGCTGCGGTGCGGCGCTCGCGCTCCTCGGGCTCGGCGGCGGCGGCGGCGGCTTCGCGCCGAGTCCCCCGGGAGCGGCGGCGGAGCGGCGTGCGGCCCGGAGGAGCGAGCACCTGCCGCGGCCCTCCCGCCGGCGCTCGGTGAGTGCGCCGCCCGTCCCCGCCGCTGAGCCTGGCAGCCCGGGCCCCGATCCCCGTCGCCGGCCGAGCCTCCCGAGGAACACCTGCTGCTGCCGGCTGTCCGGCCCGGGGCGGGGACGCCGTCGCGGACGTCCTTGCGGTGAGGCGGCGGCGCGGCCGGGGCAGAAACGCCCCCTGCGCTCGGTCCCCCGGGCGAGGGCTCGGGGCGTTCGGGGCTGGGCGGGCCGCGCGCCGCGGCGACGGGCAAGGCCTCAGCCCGGCCCGCGCGCTCGGGAACGCGAGGCCTGCGCGGCGGCCGCGGGCGGCTCGGTCTGGGGGCCGCCTCTCCGGCTCCCGCCGGGGGTTCGCGCGGCCCGGGGGGCGGAAGCCGGAGGCCGGGCCTTCGAGCGCCTCCGCGGGAGGCGGGGAAGGGCGCCGCGCCGCCGGGCCCAGAGTTGCTCGGAGCCTCGGGGTCACCTCCCCCCCCCCCGGAGCGCACACTCGAGCTTGTTTGGAAACCGGCTGCCTTTCACCTTGCTCTCGGTGGGAAGCCCAGCTGCCCCCGCGGGCGTGTTTGGGAATGTCGCCAGAGAAAAGGCTCTCCGCGCCGAAAACCCTTGTGCCACAAATGTCAAGTTAATTTCAGACCTCCTCGGCTGCTGACTTAAAATGCGCGTTTTCGTCCCTGTGGCTTGGGAGCTGGTTAGGTGTGTAGGCTGACTCCGGAATCAGTTTTCACGGTGACCCTGAAGTTTTGCCTTGGGGGGAGCAGAGCCTGGGACACCCGAGTTGATAGCCTAGATCCTAGCTTGGGAGCCCCGCCTGGCGTTTCCCTAAATAAGCAAGTCCAGGTGACCCCTGGCTTGGGACTGAGACTGGGCGGTGGGTCCGGAGCGCAGGTGAAGAGCTGGATGTTACCAGGTGTTCTGGGGTCTGGTGTAGATGGGACTTTGTAACTTGATCGGGTTGCCCTATGCTGAGTGCTCAGTGACATGGCACTTTTGGAATGTCTCTATTTAAAAAAAAAATTAAAAAATTCCACCGCCCTGGCCGGTGTGGCTCAGTGCATCCTCCCATGCACAGAACGGTCCTGGTTCCATTCCCAGTTGGGGGGCGTATGCCCAGGTTGAGGGTTTGATCCCCGGTCCGGGTGTGTATGGGGAGGCAGCCGATGGATGTTCTCACATCAATGTTTCCCTCCCTCTCTCTAAAATCTAAAAACATTAAAAAAAAATTCAGCCTCGGAGGCATCAACACCGACAGGTGAAATGTGAAGAAGTTGAATAGGACTTCATTTTGTTTGCCTGGGAATAGGAGACCATGGGTTGATGGGAAAGAAGGCCCAGGAGGGAGTTGGATGCTTGGTGTGGCTCTTCAACGCCTGTGGGGGATTGTATGACTGTTATAGGGCGTCTTATATGGACAGCAGACACGCAAGCTGTGTTGCTATGTGCTTCTGTGGAAGGAGGCAGCGGGCAAGTCTTCACTGTTCTGAACGTTTAACTTGGCGTAGACATCCATTCACTGAACAAGTATTTGGCTTTACTACCTGCCAACTTTTGTGGTGGGTCCGGGGCACCCACGCAACAGGCTGGCTGTGCCCTGAGGGAACTCAGTTTGGAGGGCTGTGGGGGGGGCGATTGAAGGTGTCTGCCCGCTCAGTGCTTCCTGAGGACGGGGGAATTCCTGAGCGGAGGCCTGAGGGCCAGCAGGAATTAGCTGGGGACAGCGAGGTCGGGCACAGGGAACCGCACGCACACCAGCGCCTAAAATAGCACCTGGGAGCCCTCCAGCCGGACAGTTGGGAGCCCGGGCCTTTCTTGTGCTGAGGAGTTCACGCTTCATATTCCGGGTGCTGGAGCCCAGGAGGCTCTAACCAGTGACGTGGCGTGGTCCCCACTTGTGTTTAGAAAGATCTTGCTTGTGGCCGTGTAGGTAGTGTGCGGGGCGGGGAGAGGGTCAGGACCTGGTGTGAGGTCAGCCAGTGGAGGAGAGGTGACGGGGAGGAGCCATCTGAGAAGAGGCTGAGAAGGTTGAGCAGAGGGGATGCCAAGCCGCTAGGGGAGGGGCCTGTGTTCAGGAATGTGTGGGTCAGAAACCTAAGCATGACCAAGAATTTTAACCACTTCCTTTGCAGGTTTGCTGGTGTCTGTTCAACACTGAAGGTGATGGGGTTCGGGGGGACCCTGGGGCCACTCTGACTGGGGTTGTTGTTGAGGACAGGAGAGGCACGGCGGGTGATGGTTAAAAACTTTCTCAGTCACTTGAGCTTGGGGGGTTACATTTCCTGTAGGGCTGGTGTATTGACCTGTGAGAGTAGGTGCGTAGGTGTGTGTTCATCCTGAGGCAGAGGAGAGCATGTTCAATTCTTTACCACCGCCCCCCCCATTATTCCTGCCGTCTGGGTCAGGAATGCCATGGCCCTGCATCAGCCCCAGTTGGTGGCCTCTAGAGCAGTGGTCGGCAAACTCATTCGTCAACAGAGCCAAATATCAACAGCACAACGATTGAAATTTCTTTGGAGAGCCAAATTTTTTAAACTTCTTCTAACGCCACTTCTTCTAAATAGACTCGCCCAGGCCGTGGTATTTTGTGGAAGAGCCACACTCAAGGGGCTAAAGAGCCGCATGTGGCTCGCGAGCCGCAGTTTGCTGACCACTGGTCTAGTGTTTGCTCTACGTGCACCATTGCTGATGCTTATGAGCATCTCTTATATTAGCTGAGGAAACTGAGTCACAGATGAAGGAATGTCCCCAAGGTTATATGACGGTCATCCCGTGGCAGAGGTGGGATTGAGCTCACTTGAGCATTTGGCTCTGCCCATCTGCGTTTGTGTTGCAGCAAGCTGATGATCGTGGCCGGGATGGGTGATTCTCCGGCCAAGACCAAGCCCAGGTTTCTGGTGGTGGGCAGAATGCCAGGGGGATACAGGAGAGGTGATCAAGAACCCCACCCGACTCCGGGCTGGTGCTGTGAGGGGCCTTTCTTAGAAACGAGGGTGGTCAGAGTCGTCTGGGCCTGTGCCACTCGCTCTGGGCTGGAGTAAGCCACGGCGCGGCGGCCCGAGGCTGGGAGGCAGACTTAGGGGAGCAGTGCTTCTGAGCCGGGGCGTCAGGAAGCGTTAACGGCTTGATTGGTGAAGGAGTGGTGGCAGGAAGGTCACAGCTCTGTGGAGGGAAGAGGTGAGCGGAGGCCAGGCGTGGGGGGGCGGGGGCGGGCACCTTTCTGTATGCTCTGTGGCTGGGTTGAGCCAGGATGCCACATGGAGGAGTTTGTAGTTATGTAGGAAGAGAACTTTTTTTTAAAAAATTTATTGATTTTGGAGAGAAAGAGGAGGAAGGGAGAGAGAAAGAGAAAAACACCCATTTGTGTTTCATTTATTGATTCTTGTATGTGGCCTGACGGGATCAAACCCACACAGCCTTGGTGTATGGGGACGCCGCCGCGCTAACCAGCGGAGCTACCAGGCCAGGGCTGGAGCGAAGGCTTCTTCCTCCTCCACGTTCAGGAGCGCTGTCTGTGCCTTTGCCCGTGCCATGCTGCTTCTGAACCCCGGCTTTCTCTGCTTTCCGTGTGTTGGCACGCCAGGCCTGGGGAAGGTGATGGCGGTTTTGACTATACAAGTGATGAGTCTGATCACTTCCCAGTATGCCTTGGGTATTGGTTTTTTAGAGCACATTTGTTAAAGCTGGGACAGTGAGACAAGGAGGGGCTTAGGACAAGGAGCCACAGGAGAGCCTCGGCGGCGGCGGGGCAGTATTGGTTTCTAGAAAGTTAGGGAAAGGGAGCTGGGCGGGGCTGCTGCAGCTCACTGCAGTCAGGCGGGGTTTGGGGGCAGGTCAGGGGGGGCCCTGAGGCGCTGCCATGCCCATTGCTCCTCTGGTTGCACGTCTTATGGGGCCCTGAGAGTTTAGGAGATGCTCACCCGCCCGTGGGGGAGGAAGAGGGGAAGGGAAGGGCTCCTGAGGCAGGGAGCGCCCCTTGGGGTGTGAATTTAAGCAGTTTTCCTGTAACCGCCTGGCCTCTGACGGCCCCTCCTCTCCGATCATTAGTAATACTGCTCAGACAGCAATTGCTATAAATAGGGTCTTAGAGTAGTTTACAAAATTACACCCGCCAGAGGGCTTAATTTAGCCTTAATGAATAGGGTTTCTTCTTTCCTCTTTCTTAGGCTGGAGAGCTAAGCATTTTCTTAGCCTTGCTCGGGGTCAGGGCGGAGAGGTGGAGGGGATGCAGTGGTCTAGCATCAGCGGAGGTGTCTGAGTGGGTGATGTTTGTTCGGGGTGCTCTGTTGGAGGGCAGTAAATCGCAGGAACCTTCAGCAGTTTGTTGACTTAATTTGTACTTCTATTTCAAAAGCAGGGTTCTAAGACCCATCAGCTAAATATTAAAAAGTCACTTTAGTGACTGAAACGTTCTTATCCTACACATCACGGTGCATTTAATAGCGCTGCTTTCTCATGTATACCTTCTCGAGCTGATTGTTTCTGAGAATGCCACTGCCTAGCTTTCAGACATTGTAATTAATTTAAAATTTTGAAATTATTTATAATTTTTGGCCCTGGATTGACTGTAGAAAACATTCATTTCCTTTGTCACCCTGGGACAAAGCAGGGTGACTAACTGGCGGTGTGGGCAGGGGACTGAGTGGCATTGCCGCCTCCTCGGGAGCCGGGCATTGTGGTGCGAGTCCATGTGGGTTGTGGGCATTCACCAAGACGGTTCTTCTCTTCCTTTACGGCCCCTCCGGGAAGATCCTCCGGGAGGACGGGCTTGGGGAGCAGCCTCGCCCAGGGAGGGAGGCCAGGCGCTTGAAAAGGTTTCTGCACAAGAACCATGATGGCAGTAACCACATGCTTGGCAGCGTGATTTCCATGGAACTCGAACGCTGTAGTGGGGGAAGGTGTATCACATAACACAGATATTTAAAAAGACTTGCAGGACAGTAGGAAGAAAAGGGAAAATCCCTCGTCCCCCCGATTTTATTCTTTAAATAGGAAATGCCAACACATGGTACTAACTCAAAAAGTTCAAAAGGCTTATGCAAGGGCAAGAAATCTTGATTCTACCTGATCCCTCAGTCCTCGGTCCTCCACCCTGATCCTGGGTGTCCGCCAGAGATGGCCCTGGGGCAGCACTTTTACCAGGTTTAGGGTAGAGTACAGATTTAATTTACATTCTGCTTTCCCTCCTAGCGTTATAGCGTGAACATTGCCCTATAAAGACCCATTTTTTGTTGATAGCCTGTCCCCAGTTCTTAGAGGGTAAGCGTCTCTAACTGGCTATAACGGGTAATGCTGCAGTTCGCATCTTTGTGCACGAAGTTTCCGGAATCTTTTACCGCCATAACATTAAATGCAAAGCTTTTGCAAAGTGAGACATGACTTACCTTTGCAGGAGCGAGCCACGCAGGTTTGTATTGATGGTTACTCCTAAGCACCGTGTACGTTTTCCTAGTCCCTTTTCTGTGACTTGCATGGGTGTGCAATTTTTATAGCCCCGTAGAGGCCCAGACTCCGTTCCCAGCCATGGGGGTGTGTGTGGCCCCTGAGGTAGTCACAGCCCTTGGTGCCCTGGGTACAGGCGCAGGTGCGCGTTGAGGGGCGGGAACTCGAGGAGGAGGAGGAGGAGGAGGAGGAGGAGGAGGAGGAGTCATATTCAGAGGACAGTGTCCAGCACCCAGCGTGGCCCTCTGTTTTGACGTTTGCTCTTCATTTCTGTGGGTGTTGAGTTTCTGTGGGTGGAGTATGGGGATCTACCAACAAGGAGCACCTCTGGCGGAGTCCTTTCTGAGAGCTGGTGGAATTGGGAGGTGTTTGCTTTTGCAAGGGTCGGGCATGTCTGCTTTAACGCCCTGCTCTGCGGGCATCGCCCTTACACATTCTGGGGGAGATCTGGGATTGCTGGGGCTTCCCAGTACCGTCCATGGCAAAGGGAGCCAGCTCTGTCCTCGTTGACATAAATGCCTCTTAGTTAGCTCACTCGTTCTTTAGGGCTGGGTTGATTCTCTAGCCTTTTTTTTTTTTTTTTTTTTTAAGAAAAATGATATAGTCAGCAATGGAATTCCAAATCGTGTTTCCTCTTTGCTTGGCTCTTAAAGCAGAACCTGGGACGCCATCCATTTCCGAGCCTTGTTTACTATGGGATGAGTCGGGCGCCGCATCCCTGTACGTGCCGTGCGTACTCTTGCTCCGCTGGTCGGCTGTCCTGGCCTTGGCTCTGCCTGACCTCAGGGAGCCTCGCTTGCTGCACCTTTAAATACTGGCGACCCGCCTCAGGAGTGGCCCTGGAGCAGGCTGGATGCGGGTCCTGTGGCAAATGGGGAAGTGCAGAGAACTTGGCTCTGCCTGTTTGTTAAGCGTGTCTCAGTAAGTGCCGTACATTTCTCTTTTCTTTTCTTAGGTTTTTATTGATTTGAGAGAGAATCGGCTGCCTCCTGCACACACTTTGATGGGGATCCAACCTGAAACCCGGGAATGTGCCCTGACCGGGAATCTAACCGGTGACCCTTTGGTGCCCGGGACGACAGCCAGCTGAGCCCCTCGGCCAGGGCAGTGAGCGTCGTGTGCATTGAGGCTGTGAGCGGTGTTGCCAAGACTGAGTTGCCTGCGTGGAGACGTTTGGTCGGAGGAGACTGGAAAAGAAGCTCTTTATTAAAGGTCTAAAAATAGAATTCATTGAAGTCACAAAGAGATAACGGAGGGTTCCTGACTTGCTCTCCTCTGGGCTTATGCCGCCCGCTGTTGCTTCTGCTTCCCTGGAAAGGTCGCGGTGTTGCGTCGGGAGGGTCAGCAGTACGGACTTGGGCCACTGCGTCTGCGGCCTGAAGGTGCGCTCTCCCCTTCTGAAGGGGCTTAAACAGCCTGGGTTCTTGGCGCCGCGCCGCGCCTCGGCAGGAACAGCCCTTGTTCTGCCCGAGGTGCTGCCCTGGGCTGGGCGCCTGTGGTACCCCTGGCCCCTCAGAGCCCCGAGATGTTCTCCTTCTGGCCGGCAGTGCTGACCGGAGGAGGCTCCTGCGCAGGCCGCTGAACCGCCTGGGTGAGTGGCTGGCACTCGGGGCTCCAGGCTGTGTTTGAGGAGGGGCTCCCTTTGATTCCGCAGCTGGGGAGGAAGATGGCTGCTCACGCTGCCGCTGCCGCTGCCGCAGGCCTGTGCCCTTTCCCTCCGTGGGAGGGGGTGAAGGAATGTCCTGGCCTCCCTCCCTCCCGCCATGAGTCCCAGGAGAATGGGGCCCATTGTGTCACAGCCTGCTTCAGCGTCAGGCCGCGGGGCCTCGGCTGTGGTTACGGGTGCGGGGGTCCAGCAGGGCCCGCAGCCACTCCTCACGCTGCGCCGCTGGAGGGTGGCTCCTGCTCCGTGTGCCTGATGGCGGCACGTCTTGGGTGCGTTCTGTGGGCCCCGTGGCGACCTGAGCTTGCTCTCAGCGGATCGGTGGCCGGATCTGGAGGGGCAGGCCTGCGCCCCGAGTGCCCCGAGGGGGCCGAGGAGCGCGTGGCCCAGGGGCTGGGCGTTCCCTCCGAGCTTTCCTGTGCTCTGAACCCACTGGGAAGCGGAGGACTCCGCAGTGTGTGAATGTGAAAGTGGACTTTAAATTCTTGTTTTTAAATTTATCTTGGCCTTCAGCTAATCTCAATAAAGATGAGAAAAAAATCATTTGGGCCTTAGTCAACTATAGGACTCTTTAAAAATGTGAAATGCTAGAATATTCTCCAGGTAGGGGAAGTTCCTGAGGACCCTCAGCAGTAGAACTGTGGCCTGAGGAGGGAACCTGTCCGAGGCACTGAGCCCCCGGGACCCCTGTCGCCCTTAAGTGAAGCCCTGCTCTCTGCCTCAGGGACACGGGACAGAATGCCCTCCCAGGAGCCGCTCTAGCCCGGCCTCACCTCTCCGTCCTGTTACCTGTTGTCACTACAGCCGTCCTCCCCCTTCCCGGCGTAAACTAGAGTATGACATTTAGTAAGGGCTGGACAGATTCCTTAGGTTGAGGGATGGGTTCAGGGGTGTTTTGTATTGAGCTCTATAATGACGTACGGGGTGCATTATTTTATGTGTACCAAGTGCTTTATTAAAGACAAACAGACCCGACGTGAGCTCACTGTACCTCCCGAAGCAGCATGGCTCCACTGCCCGCTCGCCTGGGGCACTGGCTGAGGTGGGTGGGACAGGACGGTGGTGGTGGAGGTGGAGGTCTGTGCTGACCGGGCATCACTGCCCGGCGTTGAGGAGGCCCTCGGTGTGCCGGGCTGGGTTTCTTAGTCTCCCCGGGGCAGTGGGAGGGGGACCGGCCGCCAAGGTGGCCATGGGAGCTGACTGGCAGGACGTGCTTTTTTGTAACGCTTATTTCGGTTTGAGCTGTTAACAGCAGCGCATGCCTCATGCGACCACGCGGCTTCCTGACTGGTAACTTACAATAACTCTCACCTGTCAGCCAGCAGGTGCATAAGCTGAGCCCGGGAGAGCGCTCCGGCTGCAGCGGGCAGGCCGTTCTGTTCCTGGACCTGCGGTGGAGCTGCGCTGAGGGTTGGAGCGCTTTAGAGTAGGAGTTCTAAGTGGTTTTTTTGTTGTTGTTAATAGAGTGAACTTAATATGGACCGTCTGACCCTTGCTCTGAAGTCAGCACCCTCCCGGGAACCTGACCTGCTCCAGGGCCACATCAGCGCGGGGCTCCGGTGAGGACCGGCACCAGCGCCCCAATTCTGAGCAGGAATAATTGTCGTAAAGACAGAAATTGGGAACCACTTAAAGTTTCTCTCTCACATTGATGTTTTCCCCTCTTCCTCCCAATCAATAAAACATGTCCTCAGGTGAGGATAAAAAAAGAAAAGACAGTTTGGGTTCCAGCCTCTGATGATGAAGACACTGAGTTTTCATTCTCTGTTGAGGAGGGGCCGCCCCGGGAGAGCTGACAGGCAGCTCTAGGTTATTTTCAAAGCCACGCTGACATTCGGGTGCACATTTTCCAAGGGTGTGCCTGGGAAAGGGGAGGGGCGGGAGAAGAACTAGCACTGAGGGGGGTACTTGGCTGGGTTTGCTCGGTTGACCCCTAGGGCAGCTGGAGGGGAGAGGAGGAAGCGGGTGCTGTGTGGGGACCGGGAGGTGGGGACTAGAGGCTCCTGTGGGGCCACATGGGCTGGCTGTTCTGTTAGGAGGAAGGTTGCTGGAGGCTGAGGACCCTCCTCACCCGGGACGGATGGAATGGTTGCCTCCCGTTGTGTCCTAAGAAGACGGTGTTTTACGCATTTCCTCTGGTTTGGAAGTGTTTTAGAGGAGTTTCCTTCTCTGTTTAGGGCACAGCCCCCGCAGGAAGGACTTGGAGGAGTGGGGAGGGAGGCCTAGCGGAAGCTGGTCTTGCCCTGTGCGCACTGTCAGGCCAGGCCGTGGGCTTGGCGAGGAGGGGGAGGCTCTGCGGCTGTGGTCATGGCTCCCCGGCTCTGGGGCTCTGGGTGCGGATTCCGCCTTACAGAGCGGGAGGTGTCCGCTGCTGGCGCTGTGCCTGCCACCGGGCGGTGGCTGGGGGGTGGGTATGTGGAGGTCAGTGGGGGGCGGTGGCTGGGGGGTGGGTATGTGGAGGTCAGTGGGGGGCGGTAGCTGGGGGGTGGGTATGTGGAGGTCAGTGGGGGGCGGTGGTTGGGGGGTGGGTATGTGGAGGTCAGTGGGGGGCGGTGGCTGGGGGGTGGGTATGTGGAGGTCAGTGGGGGGCGGTAGCTGGGGGGTGGGTATGTGGAGGTCAGTGGGGGGCGGTGGCTGGGGGGTGGGTATGTGGAGGTCAGTGGGGGGGGCTCAGCTCCGGGTCCAGGAGCTTGTCAGCGTGTCGTAGCTGCCTTGTGCGCAGACCCACCCCATTGACCCCAGAATTTGCTGGGCAGCCTGAGGCACTGAGGCTGTGAGGATGCGGGTGCAGGGCGGTGCGCAGGGCGGGCAGGGCCCTTGGTGTTCGCCTGAGCCTATTGCCTTCGGATGGGGTTGCCCTGAGAGGAGGGGTCCCGTGGTGTCCCCGGACCTCCCTGCCTTGCCCGGTTCTGGGCCCTTCACGTGCCAGTGCTGTTCTTGGGCCGCTGTCCACATTTATTTATTTATTTATTTAAATATATTTTATTGATTTTTTACAGAGAGGAAGGGAGAGGGATAGAGAGCTAGAAACATCGATGAGAGAGATACATCGACCAGCTGCCTCCTGCACACCCCCTACTGGGGATGTGCCCGCAACTAAGGTACATGCCCTTGACCGGAATCGAACCTGGGACCCTTCAGTCCACAGGCCGACGCTCTATCCACTGAGCCAAACCGGTTTCGGCCGCTGTCCACATTTAAAGGTCCTTTCTCTCCCACCGCAGCGCTCTGGAAGCAGGTAAATGCAGGTGGCTGCTCCTGGGTCCCGAAGGTGCTGGGCCTGAGGTACTTGTTCTGAACCCATGCTTTCTGGGGGCGCCTTTGATGTGAGGGTGCTCGCTGAGGCTCCCCGTGTGTCTTCCGAACGGTGACCGAAGGGCGCGGAGCGGCTTCAGCCTGGGTGCAGCTGGGAACGCGGTGCTGGCCTTCCCCGAGGGGAGGCTCCTGGGAAGGGAAGACGGAACTATTTTTAATCTCAGCAAACAGCCCCGTGTGGTCATTCCAGGCCCAGGGTTTGACATTTTCTTCCTTTGTAACCCAGGCACTTCTAAAAACAAAGTCCTTTTTTGTATATTTTGTGTTTGTGCTGTTTCTAGAGGAAAATGCTTTTAAATACCCTCATTTCCTCTCATAAACCTGAGGGCTTGGGGTCCTGGTGGGCTGTGTGTTTGAATCATGCAGTCTGGGGGGTGCTGGGCGAGAGGTCAGTGGGGGCGGGCTTCCTGGCTGCCGGGGTTCACAGCTCTGCTCCCCTCCTCCCCCCTGCCTCACAGCTCTGCTCCTGCTCCCCTCCTCCCCCTCCTCCCCCCTGCCTCACAGCTCTGCTCCTCCTCCTCCCCCTGCCTCACAGCTCTGCTCCTCCTCCTCCTCCCCCCCTGCCTCACAGCTCTGCTCCTGCTCCTCCTCCTCCCCCTGCCTCACAGCTCTGCTCCTGCTCCCCTCCTCCCCCTGCCTCACAGCTCTGCTCCCTTCCTCCTCCTCCTCCTTCCCCTGCCTCACAGCTCTGCTCCTGCTCCCCTCCTCCCCCTCCTCCCCCTGCCTCACAGCTCTGCTCCTCCTCCTCCTCCCCCTGCCTCACAGCTCTGCTCCTCCTCCTCCTCCTCCCCCCCCCCCTGCCTCACAGCTCTGCTCCTGCTCCTCCCCTCTACCTCACAGCTCTGCTCCCTTCCTCCTCCTCCTCCCCCTGCCTCACAGCAGCTCTGCTCCTGCTCACAGCTCTGCTCCTCCTCCTCCCCCCTGCCTCACAGCTCTGCTCCTGCTCCTCCTCCTCCCCCTGCCTCACAGCTCTGCTCCTGCTCCTCCTCCTCCCCCTGCCTCACAGCTCTGCTCCTGCTCCTCCTCCTCCCCCTGCCTCACAGCTCTGCTCCTGCTCCTCCTCCTCCCCCTGCCTCACAGCTCTGCTCCTGCTCCTCCCCCTGCCTCACAGCTCTGCTCCTGCTCCTCCCCCTGCCTCACAGCTCTGCTCCTGCTCCTCCTCCTCCCCCTGCCTCACAGCTCTGCTCCCGCTCCTCCTCCTCCCCCCTGCCTCACAGCTCTGCTCCCTTCCTCCCCCTGCCTCACAGCTCTGCGGGGAGACCTGAGGCCTAAGAGGGGAGGTGGGCCACGCCCCACTCCTTTTCTTACCACTGTTTTTTTTCCATTTTACACGGCATGTGTTTTATAACTTTTAAGTTTTGATACAACTTCAAACTTACAGAATAATTGCAAGTATAATGAAAGGAACCCCTCAACACCTTCTGCCTTGAGTCAGCGTTGGTTGCTTTTCGCCTTGTTTGCCTCACCATTCTCTTTGTGCACCCGAGCCATTTCTGAGCCATTGGCACACATCATGCCCTTCATGGCTAAATACTTAATTGTGTGTTTCCTAAGAATAAGCACATTCTCTTACATAACCACAGCGCATCTACCAACATGAGAACTTTAACCTTGGAGTCCGCCTTCAGGTCTCCTCATTGTCTGTAGCATCTTTGCTAGCCCCGTCCGAGCAGGCGGAGACTGGTTTGTCCTGCTGAGCAGCTCTGGCTGAGGACGGCCTGGCAGTGTTGGCTGCTGCACAGCAGCTGTTTTCCCTTTATTGGAAAACAACTTCGGGGGGCCCTTTGGGTTGTGTGATAGCCTGGTCCTCCTCCGACGTTGGCCCTCGCTGTCAGCACCCAGTGATGCCGAAGGCCTCAGTCCTGTCTTCGTTCCTTACTCTAAGGAGAGCTTCCGCCTTCGTCCAGTCTTTACTCATGGGTTTGTTTAGACGAGTTCAGATCGATAACTTGTCACTCTTCATGTTGAAGCAAGCGAGGGTGGCCGGGCATCCGAGGCGGGGCCTCCTGCTGCCCTCTTCCTGCGAGTTCTCGTGCCTGAGCCTGGGCAGGGCCAGCGGGGTTTGAGGTGCAAAGAAAGGGAAGGAGCGGACTTGGACGTAGTGCCCATTTGAGGAGAAACGTCGATTTGTGTCCATTCCCCAACCAGAGTTGTTGAGCAGCTGTTCCAGGGAGGCTGGCGGGGCTGCCGAGTGAGTGAGTGGACGCGGGCGTGCTGTTTCAGCCCCGGTGGCTCTGTGTTCAGGAGCACGCACCGTGGATGCGTGGCCGAGGCGGGGCCTGCCGGGGGAGGCGGGAGAGGATGCGTGGCCAAGGCGGGGCCTGCGGGGGGAGGCGGGAGGGGATGTGTGGCCGAGGCGGGGCCTGCCGGGGGAGGCAGGAGCGTTCCGGGAGCGGAGCGGGAAGAAGGGCGCCTCAGGAGAGGAGGCTGTGAGCTCGCCCTGAAGGTGAGCCTGCTCTGCCCCTGAGCCAGCCTGAATCCGCCTGTGAATTCGGGCCTGTTCCAACCCGGGGGACACCCCGTCTCGCGGGGCAAGTTTTTATTGAAAATCAAGGACGCTTATGTTTCTTGAGACTTTAATTTTCTAAATAACAGCAAGCTTCTTCATCTCGATGGTATTTTTCATTTGTGAAGAGATTGAAAAACGAATGGAATGGAGTTGGAGTTACAGAGAAATGTGTTTCTTTGTTCGAGCTCGGTGCTTATGGAAATAGAAAAGCAAATACTGCAGAAGCAGACAGGTGTTCCTGTGATATTTATCCAGTGTCTTTCCCCAAAGAACGAAACAAACATTGGGTATCATTTATTTTGCCGTTTGCCCAAGTTATCTGTGTTCATTGCTGCTGATCATTGTTGTAGCTGATATTATTTTATTCCATATTTACCTAGAAAACAAGGTTTCTGAAAACAAACTTAGATTTATAAAGTAATTTTTTCTATTCTTTTTAAAATATATACTTTTAAAAAATATGCTTTTATTGGTTTTAGAGAGAGAGGCAGGGAGAGAGAGAAACGTCAATCGGCTGCCTCTCACACCTACCCCTATTGGGGATTGCTCCCGCAACCTGGGCAAGTGCCCTGACTAGCAATCGAACTGGCAACCTTTCGGTGCATGGAACAGCGTTCAACCAACGGAGCCACACTAACTGGGGCTGAAAGATAATGAATCCTGTGGGCCTAAAAGCCCGGCATTGCCGGTTGCACCTGCTGTCCTCTGCTCGCTGGAGTGCTGGGACCTCTGATGGCGGCTGACCTCTTGCCTGTTCTCTACCCAGAAGGCAGCCCCACTTCGGGTTCTGTTGGGCAGGACGCTGCTTTCCTGTGGAGGGGCAGATGGGGTCAGAACATACTCAGTCTCCTTTGGAATGTTTCGGAAATGTTTCTTTAAAGCCTGCTGTGTCGGGCCCATCGCAAGAGCCATGCGTAACCGCTGAGCGGCCTGGGGCCCCGGCGCTGCACTTGGCGCTGTGGGGTCACCCAGCCAGAACGTGAGCCTCGGGGAAGCACCCAGGACCAGACGGGTGCGTGCGGCCCTGTGGGAGGCCTGGTCCCTTCCTCGGACCCGTAGTCAGTGTCAGATTGAATACTTAGTAGTTCGTCTATAAAAGCAGAAGATAGCTGAGATCGCCTGGTGCATGGCAAGTATTTTGAAAAAATTTGCAAACTTTCAGTTCGCCTTCTTAGAACGAGCTTAGGTTTGTCTCCAGAACCTGCAGTCCTGGGAGCTGCTGCTGAAGTTCGCAGCGGCATGGCCCTGTGGTGTGAGAAGCGGAAACTCTGGTGTCAGGACTGCCATGTGACTTCCTGCTGCTTAGCCCTTCTGCAGGCAGAGTTTGAGTGGCTGTTTGAGGCATCTGTAGATTAGGAATTCATAAAGAAAGCTTGATAAAAAAACCCAAAACAGCCTGGCTGGCGTGGCTTAATGGCTGAGTGGCGGCCTATGAACCAGGAGGTCACGGTTCGATTCCTGGTCAGGGCACACGCCCAGGTTGTGGGCTCGATCCCCAGTGGGGGGCGTGCAGGAGCAGCTGATCAATGATTCTCTTTCATCATTGATGTTTCTCTCTCTCCCTTTTCCTTCCTCTATGAAATAAAAAACCCCACATATGTGTATATAAAATCAACAAAAAACTTCTAGCTCTCCAGGTAATACTACTGGCAGCTGGTATTGGCTGTATTTTTAATTCTTTTGTCCCACAGAAGCCTGCGTTTCCCTCTGTAACGGCCTAAGGCTGACAGGCCTGGGGCTCTTTCTCCTGGGGTGAGAAGCACCTCCAGGAGCCCTGGCTCCCCTGCTCCCTCCGGTTCTGAGGCCGGTTGGTGGGTGGGACACCCACCTGGATGGTACTAGTCGGCCGACCCCGGAAGGGATCCAACATTGGGATCTACAGAGCGTGAGTCAGGACTACTGCTTTTGCGGCCATTTTTTTCAGCCAGGGCGGAAATGTTCCAGCCAGGCCGTCCTGCTGCCCTGGGTGAACAGCTGGTAAGGGTTCAGTCGCTGTTGGTGCTGCCCTGATGGTCTTGTCTCTGCATCTCCCGCTTCCCCACACGGAAGTCTTACCGAGGGGCCACTCGGTGGAGGGACACGTCTGGGGACAGGCCGCACCCTGTGCTGTCAGCCGAGCTCTCCGGGCGGCTTAGTCCAAGCAGGTCGGCTCACGGCTCCGGCTGCACTACTCCCTCGTCTCTGCCTGGACCGCGCGGCCTTCGGGTTCTTTCCTCTCACTGACCCGGGGACTTCCCCTGCGAGGGGCTGGTTTGTGACCCCAGGTTCCTCACAGTGTCCTCTCTGTCTCCGTGTGAGAGAAATGCAAAGTGGACGCTCCTGACTCTTGATTAGGCCTAAAGCCCACAGAACTATTAACCCTTTGCACTCGCTTGCTTTTTTCTCGATTCCTTTATTCTAATGCTAACCGTGTCGAGTCACACTCGACATCCGAGTGCAAAAGGTTAAGATTCATTGGCAAACTTTCTTCAATGAGAAAACATAAATTTTTATGTACAAATGAGGTCCTGTAAGTAGTTACCGCCCAGCACAGACGGTTTACATAAAGACTGTGGAAGGCAGTGCGATGTGCAGCAGCCAGCGGAAGGTTCGGGGAAAGGAAGACAAAGCATCTGAAGAACTCGGCTGTGGGCCGGCGGTGCTGCCCTCCGGGCGGGTGGGCGGGCGGTGGGAGCCCTCTGTGCCTGCCAGGCGCCCGGCTTGGAAATCAGACGCCAGCTCTGTTTGGTGAAGGAAACGGTTCCTCCCGCCCGGAAAGGACTTCGCAGTTGCTCCCTCCCCGATGCTGGGACTAAGTCACTTCCAGCTGCACCGTTTATGAAGAGGAAAGACCTTTTGCACGTGTCCTTTCCTTATCCCCTCTGGCTTTTACTATTTAATCCTTGGACTCTAAACGCAGGAATTAATTTCCAAGTGATTACTGAATGGAAACCCACTTTCCCCTTTGTGCTAAGGGAACGATCCAAGCCTGCAGAAGGGGAGGTAAAGGCAGTGGGCGGGGAGGCCAAGGGCGCCTCCAAGGTCTTCAGTTGCGTTAACCCTGCAGTAGAGTCACTGGTGGACAGCGGACAGCGGGGGACCCCTTGGGGCGTGAGGAGGAGGAAAGCACTTGGGTTTTCTCTGTCTTCCTTGGCGTGCAGGTGCCTGAACTGGACATGATTCTCTAAATCTGTGCTGGGATGAGCAGCCGGCATCCTGCTGGGAGAGGCCAGGACGAGGGATGACAGGATCTGGCCCGGAGCTTTGCCTTTGCCAGTTCCCTGGGACAGGCCTGAGGCGGGCACGGGGGCATGTCTGCCGGCTCCGCATTGGCCTTGCCACTGCTCTATCGCCTGGTAAGGTGGCCCTGGCTGCAGGGCAGGCTCCAGAAGTCAGCAAGGCCATCTCTGGCTGTTTTGCTCCAGCCTTTGGATTTTTTATTTGTTGGAGAGAAAGAGAGAAACATCAACTTCTTGTTCCACTTATTTATGTATTCATTGGTTGATCCTTGTATGTGGTCTGGCCGGGGATCGAACCTGCAACCTTGGCGTGTCAGGATGATGCTCTGACCTGCTGAGCTCCCGGCCAGGGCTGCTCCGGCCTTTGGCAGCACACCTCTAAGACCTGCCGGGGAAGTGTGTGAGTGTTTAGACTTTGTAGCTGTGGCAAAGCTGAGGCCAGTAGAAGGGCCAATTAGACAGTCCTATGTGGGAGGGAAGGAATTCTAACAAAAAAGGCTGAACAAAGGGAGTGGATGCTAGTTGTGTCTTGTCCTTTTAAAACAAGGCTTGTTGATCTGGACATTGCTAGGATGGTTGAAATGTTCTTGGTGGCTGAATCTTAAGAATGTGGCTCCAAACAAGAATGTGGCCAAGATCTGGTCACAACTTTAAACACTGACGGTTGAAGTTTTTGCCTAAAAAAACACTCAGTGCTTTACGGTGAAATGCAGGACCTCGCAGTCCCCAGGGCTGACACCCCGTTTGGCTCCTGAGGCCTGCATGTGAGGCTGCTGCGGGGCCAGGGCTGCAGTACCCGGACCCGAGGAGGGTGCTGGTGGGGCTGGGGCCACCCTGCCATTCCTCTCCCCAGTTTCGGAGCCTGATCAGCAATTAGGTCAGGAAGGCCAGCAGCCAGCGCACTTTTCTAAACTTAATCCATTGAAGTCAGACTAGCATATTGGTTTTGAGCTACAGCACTTAGAGTCTTTTGTCGTAGAATGAAAAATACGTCAGAAAGCTTAGCTTTTAACTTCCAAGTGTGAAGTCAGGTGAGCATTGCTTTTGTGCTTGGTGAGCAGTCTTGGATTTAGTGGGAACCTTCCTTTCCCTGCACTTTGCTCTGCGCTAGGCACTTAGGGGGGCGGGGGGAGCAGCAGAGCAGGTGCTGCCTGAGATGTTGGACCCAGACCCCCCCTTCTTTCCCCCTCTCCCCCACTCCTCTGCCCTCGACCAGGACAGACACTGACCACCTGCCCGCACAGTGTAGGCCACTCTACCTTGTACTGAGATGGGAGGTGGCTGGGTAGCCAGGAAGTTTGGGGAGTCAGAAGGCAACTTGCAGTTTCCTGTGCGCACCTACTTGGAGAACGAACGCCTGTGTAGGACACAGAACTGCTGAGTGTATGTCTCGTGTGACTTATGATTGAGTCGTGCGTGGAGATTGCGTATGAAATCGCGTGTGCATCGCAGGGGAAGCGTCACACCAGCCCGGGAGTCGGTCAGTGTGCTCCGCAGTGTTCATCACGGGGCCGCCCTGCGGTCATTGTGATTTGCTTTAATTGGGTTCTCGGATGCCACATGGGTGCGCAGAGGTGGTAATTCATTCCCACTTGGATCTGCTGAGTCTGCCGCCCACCTCTTGCACACACTCCTTCCTCCACCCTCACGCCTCGCCCAGCCGGCCCCGGCAGCCAGGTGGACAGTGAGCCTGGGCCTGGGCCTTGGCCTTGGTCTCAGTCTGCCCTTTCCTGTCCTCAGTGCCCTGCCGGAGTCGATGAGGAGACTGGGCCTAAGCCTCGGAGGCGTTTTTCCTAATTGGTGTGACTGAGTGATGTCTGCCTGCCTGCCTTCCTTCCTTTCTCTTCTGAGGAATTTTTTTTTTTAAATATATTTTATTGATTTTTACAGAGAGGAAGGGAGAGGGACAGACAGTTAGAAACATCGATGAGAGAGAAACATCGATCAGCTGCCTCCTGCACACCCCCCACTGGGGATGCGCCCGCAACCAAGGCACGTGCCCTTGACCAGAATCAAACCCTAGACCTTTCAGTCCGCAGGCCTGTGCTCTATCCGCTGAGCCAAACCGGTTTCGGCCTGAGTAATGTTTTTAGAAAACATTCATTTATAGTTGTGATAAAATATATGATGTAAAATTTACTATCTTAACTGTAAAAATTAAAACTTGTGGTAAAAAGCACGTAACATGAACTTTACCATCTGAACTGTTTTAATTGTGAGTTCAGCAGTGAGTCATGTGTAACAGTATATGGCGCCCGGTGGCCTGTGGAAGGAGCTGTTTCTCAGTGAGCGGCACCACACGGATGTTAAAGATCTACCCGGGCCCCGTCCGTGGGGAGGGCCGTCCGTGGGGAGGGCCGGCGGTGGGGAGGGCCGTCCGTGGGAGGGCCGGCGGTGGGGAGGGCCGTCCGTGGGAGGGCCGGCGGTGGGGAGGGCCGTCCGTGGGGAGGGCCGTCCGTGGGAGGGCCGGCGGTGGGGAGGGCCGTCGTGGGGAGGGCCGGCGGTGGGGAGGGCCGTCCGTGGGGAGGGCCGTCCGTGGGAGGGCCGGCGGTGGGGAGGGCCGTCCGTGGGGAGGGCCGGCGGTGGGGAGGGCCGTCCGTGGGAGGGCCGGCGGTGGGGAGGGCCGTCCGTGGGGAGGGCCGTCCGTGGGGAGGGCCGGCAGTGGGGAGGGCCGTCTGTGGGGAGGGCCGGCGGTGGGGAGGGCCGTCCGTGGGAGGGCCGGCGGTGGGGAGGGCCGTCCGTGGGGAGGGCCGGCGGTGGGGAGGGCCGGCGGTGGGGAGGGCCGTCCGTGGGGAGGGCCGTCCGTGGGAGGGCCGGCAGTGGGGAGGGCCGTCCGTGGGAGGGCCGGCAGTGGGGAGGGCCGTCCGTGGGGAGGGCTGGCGGTGGGGAGGGCCGTCTGTGGGGAGGGCCGCTCAGCCTGCTTTGGACCTGGTCTCCCTTCCCTCCCTCCAGGGCGCGTTGCCTCTGAGTGCGTTGTGCCCAGGTATTAACCCTGCCGCCTTCTGCCTTTGTTGAAAAAACCACCCCATCAGCAGAAACCACTGCCCCCGGGGCCTGCTCTCGTGCCTGTGACAGTGAGGATTTGCCTGTTTACAAGGCGGAAAGTGTTGCGAGCAACGTTTCTGTCCCATGGGCGCTGTCAGCTCCTTCCCCCAGGACATGTCTTGTCTCGCGCACTTGGACTCTGGGATCTTGCTGTGTCTGTGACCCTGGGCTCCGTGGTGGGTGGCTGGCTCCTGATGGTGGTGGCGGGGCTGCCCCCCATCTCTGCTGATGTTCCCACAGCGTCCAGACCGGGAGGAACTTGCCTCTTGTCAGGGAGTCTCCTGAGCTGCGAGTGACTTTGGGACGACACCTGAGTCTTTGCCGGAGAGGCTGCCTTCAGCCGGAGCAGTGGAGGCTGCCTGTCCTTCAGCTTTGGAGCCCAAGTGAACGGCGACCTCACAGTGTTGTTCCCATTGCGCTGAGCACACCCTGTGGCCCGCAGGCTGAGCGGTTTGAAGCTGCTTAGCCCTCCAGAATGTCTGTATTCAAGTTAGACTGACATTTAACATCTAACTCCGGAGTGTCTGGGCAAAGCCTTTTTGCTAGATGCAACCTAAAATGGTTGTTTCAGTTAAGATTTTGCTTTTGACTTTCTCCAAACCATTTAAAACAGGGACGTGAAATTTTATTATCTTAGTTTGGCTTTAAGAAGGAAATTCCATTTACCTTAAATGTTTGAATTACCATGACAAATGGTAGCAGCTTGACAGTTGAGTGCTATTTTAGAGAACAGCCTTGAAGGGGGCGTCCTGGGAGTGTGTGAGCCGCCTCTGCCTCGGTTGGTGTGGCTTAGCAATGGGTTGAATCTCACGGCTTCGTTCTTGGAAAGTGAAAACCAGCAGGGAGTTCCAGTTAAGGGCTGCTCCGTGGTTTCTGCCTGTGAGGGCAGTGTTTACTCTGAACTGAGTTGGTGCCACGGATGCATTTGTTCCTTGAACTTGTTGAGTGGAAAAGCATTAATGGATGGCCTGCTTCCTGGGCGGCCCGTTCGCTCTGGGAGGCACACAGCAGAGCTCTTCTCCCAGGGCTGGGATTCCAAGATCGGGGCTGGGATTCCGAGATCGTTGTGGTTCCCGGGGCCAAGGCCTGCGCCCCTCATGGGGCCCGTGGAGAGTGGGCTGCCAGGCCTGCGCCCCTCATGGGGCCCGTGCTGCAGTCACACAGCGAGGGCTGAGGGTTGGTGACAGGACGCTGTCCTGCTTGGACGCCTGGGCCGCGCCGGTCACTGTAAGCTTTGCTTCTCCAGTTGTGTCCTTGCGACCGGCTAGGGAGCTTTCAGCACCGCCTCCAGGACAGTCTCTGTGTTTTGGGTTACAAAGGGCATCCATCACCTTTTAGCCACTGCTGACAACGGGGTTGTTTACTCCTGCCCATCCCCCGAGAGCCAGCGTGGGAGAGGAGGCATGGGCACGGCCCGTGCAGGGGATGGCGGCTCCCCATTCGCTCTGGCTCCTCTGGGGAGGGCGCTTCCCTGCAGTGAGCCTCAGGCTGGGCTCCCAGAGCCAACCGCTCTTTCATGGCTGGGAAGACCCTCCGGAGCCATGTTCCTCTACCCAGGCTAGCGCTCTGTGGAGGTGCTGCTGGGCGGTGCTGCTCGGCGCTGGATGCACGCCTGGCCAGGGGGAGGGGGGGGGCGGGGTGGACAGATAGGTGTGATACTTGGGGCAGGTGTGCAGGTTTTTGCCGAGAGAAGAGGGGGAGGGGCAGCCCGGGTGTCCGCTCTAGGACAGCAGTGACCACGGGGCCGGGATGTGTCCGCGCTTTGCGGGCTCTGACTTTAAAGTTTCCCCTGACCCTGGGTGGACTGTCTGGGACAAGGGATGGCATTGCTTCCTGGCAGCTGTGCCCATTGTCACTCCGTGTGCACAGAGGGCCGGCGCTCCGCCAAGGCTCGGGGAGGTCCCTCTTCACAGCGTGGGGTTTCACTGGAGTCGGGCGCTGCCCTGGGCACTGGCACAGACATGGGTGCGCGTCCCACCACCCGGTTCTCGGAGAGAGCCTGGCAGCTCCTCTCCGCGGGCGTGGTGAGTGCCGCTGAGGCCTCTGGGCTGCCCTGGAAGGTGTGCGCAGCGCTCAGGCGACGGGTGTGTCGAGGGGTGTGTCAGGCAGACAGGCTGACTGGTCCCCCAGCATCTTCTCCGCCAGGTCCTGCCCGCGGGTTCCGGGACCGGGGTTGGTGTTACCGCTCTGGGCCTTGGTCCCTGAAGGACGAGGAGGAGGGTTTCTGCAGGGCCTCCTCCTCCGAGTGACCAAGTCTGAGCACGTCCAGCCCTCCAGAGGGACGTCCTCATAGGGATGTGGGTGCCGCCTGCCAAGCTCCGGGCCCCGCAGACGTGACCCCTGCTCATGGAGAGCGGCATCAGAGACACAGGCTGCTTTTTGCCAAGTTGCATAAAGATCTTTTCTCCCCAAGCGTGGAAAACCAGCGCACAGCAGCTGGAGTTGTGCCTGGGACATTGCCCGCTGCTAAATGCGGAGCACTGAGTCATGAAGCAGATCCCTGTCGTCATGTGTCCGCAGATAGCAGACGGAGCTTATGTTTCAGTGACAGGGTGTGTCTCACACTGTTACTGTTTTCAAGTGAGCTGAGAATGTTAAAATGGAAAATCAATGAAAAAGTAAAAGACCAGCGGGATCTAAAAGGAAGTAAACTAAAGGGTAAAGACATAGGAAGAAGCTAAAAAAAAAGTCCTGTGTCCTCCCCATCCATTCATGGGGTGTGTGCCTGGCTGTGACACATCGCTGAGTCCAGTCCACCGCCCTCCCAGCCAGTCGTGCAGGTGCTGGTTGGGCTGAGCCACTTACCAAATGAGTTTCAAGTCTGAGAAAGGAAAAGGCCATTAAAGGAAAACTATGCAACAAGAAAGGAAACTCTAAAGTACAATGTAAGATAGCTTAAAACAGAAGACCTGGAACATTTTTAAAGCTATACAATGAAATAAGCTATAAAAGGGACAAAAAGCACAGGCAGTTAAACTGGGAGATATAAAAAGAAATGCAGAAAAGAGAAGAAAAACCTCAGCCATTGTGTGCATGGACAGAGCTCCCCCCAGGCTGTGATTGGTCCTTTGTACTTTCTCTGTGGTGGGTGTCCTTTATTGGACAGATACTGAAGATTTTAACTCAGTATCTTTCTTTAAGATTTAGGAAAAAAATGTTTGAGATAGTTGTGGATTCACATGCAGGTGTCAAACATAATACAGAGAGGTCCTGAGTCCCCTTTCCCCACTTGGCCCCATGGTCACATCTTAAAACTGGTCCAGATCACAGTGAGGGCAGTGACTGATAGAGTCACAACACGGGACATGGCATCACACAGGATGCCTCACGTTGCCCTGTTACAGCCTCACCAGCTTCCCTTTGAGGACTCCCTCTGTAATCCCTGGCAGCTACTACTTTATTCTCTGGTTCCATAATTTTGTCACTTCAAGAATATTACGAAGTTAAATTAGCCCTGGTTGGTATGGCACAATGGTAGAGCGTTGGCCCATGAACCGAAGGGCTGCGGGTTCAGTTCCTGGCCGAGGGCACATACCCCGACTGCAGGTTTGATCCCGCCCTGACCAGGGTGTGTGTAGGAGGCATCCACACGACGTGTCTCTCTAACATCAGTGTTTCTCTCTGTCCCTTCCTTTCTCTCCAAAATCAATAAAAACATTTAAAAAATTGATCTTAGAGAGGGGGGCGGAGAGAAGCATACACCTATCTGTTGCCGCCCACATGCGCCCAAGCGGGAGTTAGCCGCAGCCTGGGGATGTGCCCTGACGGGAACCGCCTGCGCGCGGGACAAGGCTGCAGCTGGCGGCCACACCTGCAGGGCCTTTTCCTTTTCCCTCAGATTCTTGCGGGGGGAGCAGGTCTCTGGTTTGAGACTCCCTTTCTCTCCCATGGACTCGGTGCTATCAGTTCACCTCTACTGGTAAGCACGGCTTTAGTTGTGTTCTGAAACAAACCTGGTTTTATCTGTACTCAGGGTAATGCCCTTGAACTTGCTCTCTGACCCAGGATTATTTACAAGTATGTTGTATAGTTTTCAGATGTTTTCCTTTAGTCGGTGATTTCTGATTTGACTCCTGTGGTTGGGGAACACATTCAGTGTTATTTCAAGTCTTTGAATGTGTCGAGGTTCATTCGTGGCTCTAGCTGTGGCCTGTCTGGATCCGTGTTCCACCAACACTTGAACGAGTGACCTGGCAGGTGGAGAGCTGTATGAAGGCCTGGGAGATGCTGATCGGTGGTACTTTTGAGTTCTCTTGTGTCCTTGCTGATTTTCTTTCTAGTTCTGTCAGTTGAGAGGATGGTATTGAAGTTTCCAGTTTAAATCCTTTTCTTTCAGTTCTACCAGTTTTTCCTCTACATGGTTTATACTCTGCTGTTTGGTGCATATCCATCTAGGGTTCTTCTTGGTGGTTATCCTTTTGTCATCATGATGCCCTTCTCTCTCTCTGGCAATTTTCTTCGCTCTGAGGGGCGAGGGGAGGAGGAGGGCGAGGGCCGCGTGCTGTTGCTGGCCAGTGGGGATGGAGGTCCGAGTTTGGCCTTCTCCGACGTTGCCTCGGGTATTCGGGCCTTGTCACAGCCTCATGAGGGTGGAAGCCTAGGTCCCCGCGTGGCCTTTGCTGGTGCGGTGGGAGTGGCGTCCAGTGGCTTCCTGTGGTGTCCGGCCAGAATAGAGCTGCTATTGTCCAAGTGTTTTCTGTCTTGCTAGGCTGCCCCCTCCTGCTTTTAGCTAGAGAGCCGACTTTGGTTGGGGCCTTTCTTGTCTCATCCGTTGGCATTTCTGGGTTGCCAGCTTCTTCAGCTCTGGTTCTGGGACGTATGAGTCAAGAGGGAAGCCCAGGGAACCCACCATCTCTGTTTGAGTCCTGGGTCCCTCGCTGCCCTGCCCTCTTGTTTAATTTACAGGTAATGTGTAGGAGTTTTCGGTGGGGAAACCAGGGAAAAATATATCTACTCCATTTTCCTGGAAGTGGAAGTCCAGTGTCTTTTTCTTCCATGTTTTGTGTTTTTGATGTCTTTTTAAATGAAATCCTTCCTTATCCTGACATTCAGCTATATATTTTTAAAAACTTAAAAAATATATTTTTATTGACTTCCGAGAGGAAGGGGGAGGGAGAAAGAAACATCAATGGTGAGAGAGAATATTTGATCGGCTGCCTCCTGTATGCCCCCTACTGGGGATCGAGCCTGCAACCTGGCCATGTGCCCTGACCGGGAATCGAACTGTGGCATTCTGGTTCATAGGTTGACGCTCAACCACTGAGCCACATTGGCTGGGCCTAAAATTTTTTTAAATTCTGCTTTTTACATTTGTGTGTATCATCCACCTGGGATTTATCACGTTTGTGATGGAAAAGTGAAGGAGGAGCCCAGTTGTGTTTGTTTTTTTGCATAGATGGCCACTTGTTCCAGCGCCTTGAATAGCTGGTTTGGGGCGCTCTCTCTGGGTACGCAGCCAACTGGATACTCTCCGTGAGACCCTGCCTTAAATACAGTAGCTTTAGGGTAAGTCTTTGGTATGATAGGACACCCAACCTCCAAAATTGTTTTACTTTCTTGGGGTTTGGCTCTGTTTCATGAATTTCAGTTCAAAAACAGAATAACAAAATCAATAGCAAAAAAAATCCTATTGGAATTGGCTTGGATTTGCATTAACTTTAGCGTAAACTGCCTATTTCAGTGGCAGTTTATTTACTTTTGCATTACCCAGGTCAAAAAATGTATCACGTGGTCCCTTGACAGCGTGGCTCAGGGCAGGGCTTACTCCTTTTGTAGAATGGGAACGTGTTCCTGATGGCTGTGGTCACCTGTGTGCACCGGCAGGTCCCACAATGCATCTGTGGCTGCGGGTCTGAGAAGCCGGCCTGGTGGGGAGGGAACCGTGTGCAGGTTCTGGTCGTGTTACTGTGCGGGGGCAGGAGAGCCAGTGAGGGTTGTTCACTGGCACTGAGTCTGCACATACACGCTGAGTAAGTGAGTCCTGTGATTAGTGCGTGGGTGTGAGGAGTGAGCATTGGTTGCGTGTCTCTGTGCAAATACTTGGCTTTTTTAGTCTTTTCAAAAATATTTTTAAAGACTTAGTAATTGTTATATTTACTACATTGCTTTATCCCTATACACACAAACATTTTTTCCCTTGGGCCATTGCAAAGTGAGGTATGGAGATTTTTGATATTTTATTCCTAAGTACTTTGAAATTGAGGACCATCTCTTATAGGGACACACCACCATCACCTCACCCAGGAAAATTAACAGTACATCTTATCTCCAACCCACATGCAAAGTTCCCCAGTTCCCCCTTTGTGAGCAGACTTGTGTGTGTTTGTTTTTGAAGTAAATCCAGGATCTAGTCAAGATGCATGCACTGCACCTGGTTGTGGTCTCTAAATCTAGAACAGTCCCCTGGTGTGTAGGGGTGTCAGCATTTGGACAAGCCAAGCCAGTTGTCTTGTAGAAGGTCCACATTCTGGATTTGTCTGATTGTGTCTTTGTGACTCCTGTATTAGGAGTTAGGTCTAGAGTAGCACTGCCCAACAGAAATATAACCTGAGCCACATAGGTCTAAAACATGAATAGAAATAAGAAGTGGGTTTAACTTTAATAATATATTTAATATAATATGTTTCTTTATTTACCATCTATGTATATGAAGAGCCAGGGTCCGTAACGTCCAAAATGACCAAACGGACGACCGAACACCAGAAGTCAGTCCTGCAGTCAGTGCTGGTTCGCTGTGGCGACTCAACACTGACTGCTGCAGCTGCAGGTGTGGCGACCCAGCACTGACTGCCGAGGGGGCTGCGGATCAGGCCCGGAGATAGGCCCGGAGATAGGCCCAGTGATAGCTCCTGAGGGGGCTGCGGATCAGGCCTCTCTTTCTCTCCGGGCCTCGCCAGCAGCCACTGGGGCTGCTGATCAGCCCCGCCTCTTTGATCAGGCCTGGAGATAGGCCCAGAGATGCTGACTGGCATAGAAACTGACCAGTCAGAACCAAATCTGGGTGAACTGCGAAGGCAGAACCTAAGGTAGGGGCTGAGGAGGGGTTTTAAGGGCAACAGCTGTTTGGTGTAAGGTGTAAGAAAGCGGTTCAATTTTTTAATGACCAGTTTGGCAGTATAGTGCATATGGCTGGCTATCAGTCCAGATACAGGGATTATGTATTTTTGTCTGCCAAGAGCATCTCCTCCTGCTGAAAAGGGCTCCCCCGCCCCCCCCCCCGCCATTTAAGCAATCCTATCCTATATAATCTATACTAATAAAAGGGTAATATGCTAATTAGACCGGGTCGACCGGCCATCTTCTGGACGTCCGACTTCCTTCCGGACAAAGCCATGGTGGTGGGGGCCAAGGCAGAGGCAGTTAGGGGCGATCAGGCCAGTAGGGGAGGGCAGTTGCGGGGGAGATCAGGCCGGCAGGGGAGGGCAGTTAGGGGTGATCAGGCAGGCAAAGGGGTTAGGGGCAATCAGGCAGGCAGGCAGGTTAGGAGCCAGCAGTCCCAGATTGCGAGAAGGATGTCTGACTGCCACAGGGATTGGGCCTAAACTGGCAGTTGGACATCCCTCAAGGGGTCCCCAATTAGAGAGGGTGCAGGCTGGGCTAAGGGAACCAATACCTCCCCTCCCCGCCCCGTGCACGAATTTCGTGCCTGTCTGCATCAGGCCTGCGGGGCTCTGGCTGAAACCAGCTATCCGACATTCCCCGAGGGGTCCCGGATTGGGAGAGGGCGCAGGCCAGGCCGAGGGACCCCACCAGTGCATGAATCCATGCACCAGGCCTCTAGTTTATTAATATTTATTACTTGATATATTTATCTTCAAAATATTGTTTCAATATGTAATGAATATTTAAAAAGTATTAATGAGATATTTTACATTTTTATTTATTTGTTTTATTGATTTCAGAGAGGAAGGGGGAGGGAGAGAAAGATAGAAACATCAATGATGAGAGGGAATCATTGATTGGCTGCCTCCTGCATGACCCACACTGGGGATCGAGCCCGCAACCTGGGCATGTGCCCTTGACCGGAATCGAACCCGGGACCCTTCAGTCTGCAGGCCAACGCTCTATCCACTGAGCCACACCAGCCAGGGCTTTACGTTTCTTTTTTATGTGAACTTTTAAAAATTCAGTGTGCACTTAACATTTACAGGGCAAGCCACATTCCCAGTGCTCAGTCGCCACCTGTGGCTGGGGGCCCGTATGGACAGCGCAGGATGAGACTTGATCCAGCTCAGGATAGATATTTCTGGTAGCAAAGTTATGGGGTAGTAACTGCCTGTGCACAGCTTTGAAACCATGGGGTCGCTGAAGTCTGAGACGACTCTTCTTCTTTTTCAGGCTCTGAGTGCTCTGGCATGGAGCAGGCGTGCAGGGGCTGAGGACCCGGCTCTGGGACCACGTCACTGACTCCTTTCACTGTGAGGCCGGCTTGCGCAGACTCGCCCTGGATGAGGATGTCCGTGGGCCTTGCGGTGCTGCTCCCCGTCGGGGGGCGGGCCTTGCTCCTCCTGCTCTGCGTGGCCATGACTCAGTCCCACTGGCCGAGTGAACCGTCGGAGGCCGCCAGGGGCTGGGAAAACCAGCTGGAGGCGTCCATGCACTCGGTGCTGTCAGACCTCCCGGAGGCTGTCCCCACGGTGGCTGGCATTCCTGACGGCACGGCTGTCGTCGGGCGCTTGTTTCGAGTGACCATTCCTACAGATGTAATTGCTTCTGATGGAGAAGTCATCAAGGTGAGAAGGGATGTGAAGAGTAAACGAGGAAGAAGTGATCATCTGCCATTGCAGTTTTAGGTTTTGGTGTTTCAGTTCTATGCTCTAGCAATTCTGAGCTCAGTTTTTCCAGAACCTACTTAATGTCCCTTAAGAGGGGAACAGTCATGGATGTTCACCAGAGGGTCCCCATAATCTCAGGATAGCATCCTAAACCTTTATTCTTACTCCTGTTTTTAACAAATACATTTTTATTGACGTCAGAGAAGAATGGGGAGGGAGAGAGATAGAAACATTCATGATGAGAGAGAATCATTGATCGGCTGCCTCCCGCACGCCCCACACTGGGGATCGAGTCCACAACCAGGACATGTGCCCTGACTGGGAATCGAACTGTGACCTCCTGGTTCATAGGTCAACACTCAACCCCTGAGCCACGCCAGCCAGGCCTTACTCCCATTTTGAGGGTGTTGCCACTCACAAGAAGATAAATTATGAATAATATAGGAGTTTTGCTCTAATTTAGTGTTCTATGTTTACTAATGTATTTGGTCACTTAGGAACCAAAATTAGTACCCAAACTTCAGCCTGGCCCCCTCTCCTTTTGGGGAAGCAGTTCAGGAATGCGGAGGATCTGAGACCCCTGTGGTGGTGGGAAGAGGATCTTGGCCGAGGCAGTGGAAGTCAGGTGGAGCAGGAAGCTTCTGTGCGAAGAAGCACCAGCCTTTGTCTGGGGGTGTGGGACCTTGTCGTTTCCTCTGCATCGTGAGGGAGTTTGCGTGGTGGCCCTGTGGGTGCGTGGGTGTCCCACTCAAACTATGAGCACCTCCAAGAGCAGAGGTCAGCACCCCTCTTCTTCCAGGGCCAGATTCTATGTTAGGCTTCATAGGCCCTTTGATTTCTCTTGCACTTCAGCTCTGCCCGTGTAGTGCAGAGGGCCCACAGACAGTCAGCAGGTGAGTGGGCATGGCTGTGCTCCAATAACTTCACTTAGGGACACAGAAGGTGAAATTGGAGTTTCGTATAATTTCACATGTCAAGAAATGTTATTGTTTTGCTTATTGATTTCTTTAATTACTTGAAAATGCAAAAAAAAACCCAAAAAACCAACACATCATTTTTAGTCCTGGGCTGTACAAAAACAGGTAGCGGAGGCCAGATTTAGCTCACAGCTATCCCTGACCTACAGCATTCACTCCTTAGAGGTGTGGCTTGAAAATAAACTGAAAATACTTTAAGATCTATACTTAGGCCCGGCTGGTGTGGCTTAGTGGTTGCATCGACCCATGAACCAGGAGGTCACGGTTCAATTCCCAGTCAGGGCACATGCCCAGTTTGTGGGCTCCATCCCCAGTAGAGAGCGTGCAGGAGGTAGCCGGTGGATGATTCTCATCATTGATGTTTCTCTCTCTCTCTACCTTTCCCCTCCTGTCTGAAATCAATAAAAATATTTTTAAAATGGTAGCCAATAAAAACAAATCTATACTTGGTTAAGGTAGTTTTATACCTGTATTGCATTTAGATTTGTGCATACACATACTAGTAGAGTTCTGACTACCTATTGGTGTGTTCAAACCATTAAAAAGGTTAGTGGTTTAAAACAACCAGTTTGTTTTGCTCACATTTTTTTTTTAAATATATTTTATTGATTTTTTACAGAGAGGAAGAGAGAGGGATAGAGAGTTAGAAACATGGATGAGAGAGAAACATCGATCAGCTGCCTCTTGCACACCCCCTACTGGGGATGTGCCCGCCGCCAAGGTCCATGCCCTTGACCGGAATCGAAACCAGGACCCTTGAGTCCGCAGGCGGACGCTCCATCCACTGAGCCACACCGGTTTCGGCTGGTTTGCTCACATTTTGTGGCCAGGAATTGAGGGACTAGGAGCTCATCTGGGAGTAGTACCTCTGCCTCCATGGCCCTCACTGGAGTGGCTCCTCGGGCTGGAGGCCGCACTCCTGGGATGGCTCAGGCGCTGATTGCTCTAATTCAGTGCTCGGTCAGAAAACGTGCAAGCTCCCATTCGGCAGGGCGTAGCCGGGGTTGCTGGTCAGGGTTCTTGGTTCCTTTCCCTGCGAACCTTTGCCCGGGCTGCTTGGACTTCCTCGTGGCGCAGGAGCTGGGCTCCTCGGTTAGGTCGTTCAAGAGCCAGGAAGTGGAAGATGCCGTCTCCCGAGGCCTGGGCTTGGAACCCGCACAGCAACGCTGCCTTGCACGCCACTGGTCAGAGCACGAACAGGGGTCTCGTCAGTCCTTATCCACAGCCTGCCCTCTCCGACCCCAGCCCAGTCACCTAGGTTAGAAAGGCCCCAGAGTCTGTGCCCTCTCCAGGCCCCGAGGAGAGTGTGATCATGCCACGTTCCCCTGAACCTCGGCAGCACTGCCCCCCCCCCCCATCCTGTGCTCTCCTCCTTTTCCCTGTTGGCCCTTCTCTGCAGGCCGTGGCTGGTTCTCGGGGGGCCTGTGGTCGCAGAGCTGGTCCTGCTTCTGAAGGAGCCGCTCCCTTCCAGCTCTTTCCAGCTGGTGGGTTCCCACATACGCGTCATAAACCCCGCAAGCCTAATGCTGTCTGGCCGTCAGGTGAAGGAGGACAGTTTGGGGTACATTTCTTGCGCAACTGCAGACTCGATCTGCATATTCAAACGCTGCCTGGTTGCCTCGTTCCCGTGGCCGTGGAATGTCTTACGTGGGTTCGTCTTGACCACAAGTGCTGGCAGTGCTGCAGTGCACCAGACAGTGGCTGGGTCTGGCAGAGACGCTTAACAGGCTTACTCTCCAGGAGGAGGAGAGAGGTTTTACTGGAAAACAGGATTTCATCTGAGCATATTTATCTGTAAAGCAGACCACTCAGTAGCTGATGAGCCTGTAGAGAAACAAGATGTGCGGCTCTTCATCCCGACAGCTCGCTGCCTGGAGAGCGGGTGGGGAGTCGGAGCAGCTGCCTTCCTTCCTGGCGCTTTGCTTTCCCTAGAACAGGATTGAAGTCTTTCTGTTAAAGGCGTTGTTTCCCCTCGTTATAATAATGGGACGTAAACATACGTGTAGAAAAGGGAAAAAGAAAAGCTTTTGTGGTTCCTCCACTCAGCAAACTCCTCCATCATTTTCTGTTTTCATCAAGAGACGGCCATGTCACATGCCCACCAGACGCGTTAGACCTGGGCTCACACGGGATGTATTTTAACCGTTTTTCATTCGCTGTACTTTAGTTTTTCTCCCTGGGTTGTGAAGCGTTTTCTGAGAATATAACTTTCTTTTTCTTAAAATATATTTTTATTGATTTCAGAGAGGAAGGGAGAGGGAGCGGGAGAGAGAAGATAGACATATCATTGATAAGAGAGAATCACTGATTGGCTGCCTCCTGCACACCTCACACTGGGGATCGAGCCCGCAACCTGGGGATGTGCCCTGACCGGGAATCGAACCAGGACCTCTTGGTTCATAGGTCGTCGCTCAACCCCTGAGCCACGCCGGCGGGCGGGAATATAACTTTCAATGGCTGCCAATATTCTGTGTATGTGAGGAACATTTCAGATCTTGGGCCCAAGGATCCTTGTTGGGGGACCTCCAAATCATATCCATCACTCTTATCATCATCCAAGCCACCACCTACCTCTTCCCCGGCCCCCAGCCTCTGTTCTTTTTTTTTTTTTTTTTTTTAATATAGTTTTGTTGATTTCAGAGAGGAAGGGAGGAGAGAGAGAGACACACATTAATGATGAGAGAGAATCATCGATCAGCTGCCTCCTGCACGCCCCCCACTGGGGATTGAGCCCACCAACCCGGGCATGTGCCCCCGACCAGAATCAAACCCGGGACCCTTCAGTCCACAGGCTGACGCTCTATCTACCGGAGTCCAACCGGCCAGGGCCCCGGCCTTTGTTCTTGACCCCTAGGTCTGTTCTCCACACTGAGGCAAGAGACATCTTTATCTTTGTAAGCTTAATCGGCTTCACAACCCCTTCTCCCCATTAGGGAGCTGCACTGGGATCGAGCCCCTTTCCCTCTGTATGCCATGCCCCAGCCACAGTCGCCCTGTCCGCTGCCCCTGCCAAGCTCGGGTCCCCCCAGGCCTCTGGCTTTCTTCTGTTGGCACCACCTGGGTCAACCTGAACATCACCTGGGGCCTTGGAGTCCTTTCCCTCCATCCGATGAAAGTCGCCTTCCCTCGAACCCTATGCTGCCTTCTTAGCAAATTTCTGTACTTGAAATTCTTCCTTTTGTTCGTCTGCATGGGTGACTTCTGTCACACAGTAGGCCCTCAGATGCTTTTGGACTGGCAGAAGGAGTGAGGACCCCTGCAGGGCCTGCAAACTTGCTTTGGATTGTCAGAGCCCACCTGGCTGTGTGCAGGGAGAATGCCAGCCTGTGTTGGGGGCAACGAGACGAAGCCTCCTGTGGGTTCCTCGGTGAGAGGTGGTCTAGCCGATTTGGACATGGCTGGCTGCCTAATGAGGGCTCATGGGCAGAGCATCCGCCCGAGATCGCTGAGGTTAGATGGGGGGATGGTCATCTGCTGACTGGTCAGGGCCGTGCCTGGGGTTGTGATGGAATAAGCCGGTGTTGGCCGCAGACTGAGGAACAGCGGGGAAGGCTAGAAGGCTCGGTCTCATGCTAGTGAGCTGCAGAGGCCGCCTGCCGGGCCTCTGACCCGTGTGGGCCGCTGGCTATGCTGTTGCAGGAGTTGTAGCAACTCTGGGAGTCACAGTGGCAGAGGGCGTGTGCTGGGCGTCAGCCAGGCGTGCCCATCAGCGTGGCCCACACTGGATACTCCAGGCTGCAGGGAAGCCGCAGGCGGGGGAAGTGGAGGGAGCTGCCTGCTGGAGGGTGGCCTGAGGCCTGAGCCTGTGCTCTTCCCCACACGCGACACGCCTTTCCGTCCGGAGCCGCGTCCAGCCTCGGCCGGCCAGCACCGTGCTCCCGTGTCTCCAGCTCTGCCTCAGGAACCGACTGGATGTGATCAGCCCCCGCGTACCTCCCAGGGGACTCCATGGGCTCGGTGATGCAAGAAGGGCTGCAGGCCACTCCAGGCCCTTGTGGCCGCCTGACCTTCCTGAGAGACCTGTGCCCTGACCCTCTCTCCCCCCCTGTGACCTCAGGACACCCTGCAGCTCATGGTCCTGGCGTGGGCTCCTCGGGGCCAGACTGGATGCCATGTACAAGCTCGGCTGTTCTCTGCTCTCAGCAGACCCTAGGGCACCCTCCCTCCTCCTCAGGGTCTCCGGGGCCAGGTCCCCCACACTCCAGCTTGCCCTGCTGGGCGGGTCCCAGGCTGGCCCGCGTCGGCCATCGCGCACCTTACCCCGCCTGCCGCTGGCTCCCTCGGGTGGGCGCCTTTCCTCTGACTGAGGGAGTGTGGCTCCCTGGCTGAGGGTGAGGAGACGCCCCAGCCCTTCCTCTCGGGGGGGCCCCTCGTGAAGGGACCGGGCTGCCCCTCTCAAGGCCCCTCAGATGCCTCCTGGTGGTGGTGCCGGCCGGTGGCTTTCACCCCTGTGGCCCCTCAGCCTCCTCTCCGGAGACAATGCGGCTTCCCTTCAGCCCAAGATGCCGGCAGCCTGGGAGCAGCCCTTCCTGGGGCCCTGCTCTCCGCGCTGGCACGGGCCCCCAATTGTTCCTCGGAGAACAATGGCCACTCTTTCTGGCCGGGAAGGAGAGCTCATGAAAGGAGCATTTCTTCGGATGCTGGAGGGCTTTGTGGCGACCCGCCTGCGTGAGATGAACTGCAGTTTCTTCCTGCCTCAGTGGGTGTGCCGGCCTGAATGGGCCCCTTGTGAGCTCGCACCCGGGAGGGGAAGGCCGCACCCGGGAGGGAAGGCCACGGGAGGGAAGGCCGGCGGCGCGGGGGCAGCCTGGGCGGGGCTGTCAGAAGAGCATTTGCCTGATCGCATCCACTCACATCCTTATGAAAACAGGTTTCTGCGTTTTGAAAAAAATACTGACAAGGACTGAAAGTACATGACAAAGTGAAAATGGATGATGGCAGGGCTTGGGACAGGGACTGACACTGAGAAGGTTATTAGCGCCTGTCACTACGCTCCGCTGTCCCTCACTTTTGGGGGAATAGGGTTAGTTTTTGTTTTCAGATGCGAGCAGGCACCGTTAGGTAAAACGCTTCATAATCAGACCAGAAGGGCACCGACTGGGCTGGGCAGGTGTGTTCGCCGTGGGGTCCTGTGGCCGTGGCCGTGGCCTTTGTGGCCAGAGCCGCGTGGTGTGGGGGCTGCTTGTCTAGCACGGATCGACAGTCTCTCACGGCTGTGGCTCTGCTTGACTCGCACCCCCTCCTGCCCTGGTTCTTCTCTTCTGTGGGAAGAAAGTCTTCGCCCTTTGACCTCCAGCCAGAGGCTCTTCCTGTTGCCCGGTGCCACCCCCAGCCCGGCCCAGCCACGGGGCTGCCCTTGTGCATCATTTGCAGAAGTTGATGTTGGCCACAGAGCACATCTGTCTCATTGTCATGGTCCGTGACAGTGACACGGGGTCCCCCTGGATGTGAGCACATGGGGCCTCTGACGCCCGATTCCTGCCTCCCTGCGCAGAGGGGACCACGCCGTCGGCCCTGACCTCCTCGTGTCGGAGAGCCTCCAGGTGGTGCCTGTGGTTCCCGGCACAGACAGCTCAGCTTGGCCCAGCTCTGCAGCGTGGCGAGGGGCCAGGGCAGTGGGGTTACAGGACAGCAGGCGGGGCCACTTTGAAGTGGGCCACTGAGAAGACCCTCCAGTACACCGGGGGGAGAGGGGGGGGTCAGGGAAGGGCTCCGCTGAACCCCTGACTGTCCTGTCTTGAGGCTTAGTTGGAAGGGTCACCACTAAGGCCAAAGGAACCTTCCAGAAGGCTTGCAGTGCGAGAAAATTCACCGAACGCAGCTTGTGTACGTCATCGCCTCTTTGCTGGCCGTCCGCTCCCCCGGTGACATGGTGTGGCAGTGTCCACCCGTCTCTCTGGAGTCTTCTCTGGCCATGACCAGTCCTACAACTCCTGCCTGGTAAGACACCCAGGTGTGGGCTCCAGGTGGCAAAACAGGTTTTCTTGGTTCCAGAAGCCAAAGGTCATAGAACTAATGAGGCCCCAGGGAGAGTCCAGTTTCAGCTTGTCTTCCAGTTGTGCCTGACCAGCTGGCACCCTGTGTGTGGCATCCTTTGCTGACGCGAGGACTAAGGAATGGAAGCTCCTCCGCCCGTTGGCTCTTTCTCCGGCGGGGAAGGGCCTGATGGGGAGACTGCTTGTGCTGCCGCGTGTTAGCACGGGCCGGTCTTCAGCCGGGGGTTTGGGGTCCGGCTGTGGGAGAGGGACCAGCCAAGCGTGGGAGAGACCGTCCGGGACTGAGCAGGGAGTCTGTTCCTAGTCGTCTGCTGGTCCGGACGGAGGGAAGACCCACACCTTCCCACCTGGCAGGTGCCCAGGATTGCTCGGGTGATTCATGTGGGCAGCCTTTCCTCCTGGGTCTGCCCAGGCTTTGTGGTTTTGAGAGCTTGTTTGGAGGTTCTAGCAGGGGAGCGCAGCTACTCGTATACCCTTGACCCTTGACCGAAGACCGGTCCTCTCCTCTGGGGGGAAGGTCGTCCTCTTCGACCGAGCGCGCAGCTTCGGGAGGGATGCACATGGATCGGTGAGGGAGGAGGGGGACACCCGCCTAGCCAGCCAGATCAGCCGAATCAACCCTGGCGATCAATGGGGTGACAGATGTCGCAGCCAGATCGCCCTCACATCCTGTGGTTTTGATTCTTAATGTTTTTGGATGCACATTATGGATCAAGATTTCTAAAACTGGGCATGTGGTGGTTCGAGGTCTCATTTTCCTCCGTGCCGGGCTTGCCTTCCATCTCAGAGGCATGTCTGCGCTGAGGGTTGCTGAAACGGCCAAGATTTCTGGCTCTTTCTGGCCTGGGATTTCTCACGTGGGCCTCGCCCCGCCGAGTCTGCCTCCTGCAGCTGTTGTGTTCCCACTGCCTGCCCGGAGGCTCCGCCAGGCTGCGCTGGAGGTCAGCAGGCCCGTCTCCGCCGCCAGGCAGTGGGCGTGGGGGTGGGGCTGAGTGATCGGAAACCCTGGGGCGTCCATGGCAGGGACCAGCCTGTCCCCAGCCCCACGTGCTGGTGCTGGAGCATCCCATGAGCTGATTCGGCCTCTGCCCTGCCATTCCCAGCCCAGCAGCCCTTAGGAGTTAGTTGGGTGGGAACAGTGTGGCTGGGGCAGTTACATGAGGGAACCAAAGGCTCCAGAGCTAGAACCTCGGGTGCAGGTGCGCTGGCCCCAGCACAGCGGGGGGGCGAGAGGGAGGGACCGAGAGGAAGTGAGTGCTGGTGTTTGGGCGCCACAGCAAGTCCTCCCCTGCCCCAGGCCCCCAGGTATCCCATCCGCTCCTGTGGACAGGGAAGCGAGTCCCTGAGGGCCCAGCCCGGCCCTGTTCCCCTAGACCCTGCTTCCCCCTCCTGCAGCCTTCGCACTCCCTTCGTGCTTTGAGCTTCTGCTTTGGGCTTTGACTCGAGACAAGGCTCAGTGCTCCGGTCCAAGGCCAGTTCGGAAGGAGGACGGGTGTGGGGCCTGGGAGCAGCTCCCTGTGTGTCCGGTGGGTGGGGAAGCAGCGCGAGCACTCGGCACGTGCCTGGCGCTGTGATGGACAAGAATGGCATCGCCTCCCTCTTTGCAGATGAGAAAACGGGCTGAGGGTGGGTCGGGCCTCGGCCTGCCTGGACCTGGGCCTCAGCCCCGGCTCCTGCCTTTGGGGCTTCCCCGTGGCCGGCTGTCGTTACAGGATGAGTCCTGGCTTGTCACGGAGCCCATCTCTCTCTCCGCAGGAGCTCTCAGAGCTGCCTCACCCGTGGGCCCTGAGCGGGGGGTGGGCCAGAGCTTTGGAAGCTGGAGGGTGGCCGACTCCATGGACTGAGGCTCCCGCTTTGTCACGGGAGCAGGTGTTGCATCCCAGAGGTTCCCTCCACGAGCGCCTGGGGACGGCCACTAGGGGACCCTTTCGGTGACGGGGTGCTGCCAGCCCTCGGGCCTGTTCAGACTTCCCAGTTCAGGGGCTTCCCCCAATGGCCTTGGGAATGCGGGTGCCGGCGTGTCCTGGACTTGGCTAGGTCCTGTGGAATCAGGTGTATTTGCTCCCTGCCATCTCCTCATTGCCTTCGATGCTGTGAGCTTCTGCTTTGGGGCATGAATCCAGAGACAGAGCCCTCCTATTAAGTGAACCAGTGTCGTGCAGAGTGCTGCCTGGACCTACACTGCCAGGACCACGATGCTCCGAGATGCAGGGGTTAGAGTGTTCCGTTAGTGCCTTTCCTTCCTGTCTCGGCGACCCCAAGACCCTGGGAGCGGTCTGCTTCAGGCTGCAGACCCAGGCTGAGGGCCTGTCCTGTGGCCAGGCATAGCCGGGGCTCTAGGACCCAAGGGGCCGGAATCTGCAGAGGCGAAGGCAGGCCGGGTGCAGGGGGAGTCGTGGCTCAGTTTTCCCGACAGGCTTGTCCTGTGCCTGTAGCGCTATAGGCCGACCAGTGAAAGAATGTGTCTCAGTGTCAGCACAAAGCTGCGGTGCCCGCTCCCGCCTTCCAGTTAGACACGGAGCGTTTTCACTTGCTTTGGTGAAACCTGGGCTTTTCTCCCATGATTGTTCCTGATGGTACGTGTCATCGACATGGGAGAAGGTTCCTTGGCATGGTTTAAATAAACTCATGTCTCTCAAGACTGGCTGTGTGGGAGCCTAGGCCAAAGAGTGGCCTGAGTTTATTCCTGGGAAATGCCCACAGCAGAGAGCGGTGGCTGTTGGGGTCAGCAGATAGGATGCTTGAGGGGTGGCCCTTCTCTGTTTGAACGTGCCCTGTGCAGCCAGGGCAGCTTGGGGAAGCCCTGGGGCGGCTTGCTCATCTGCTGATGGAGGAACTCAGGGTCGGGCACAGGCCTAGCTGCCTGGCCACTCAGGAATGTCCCATGGGCCTGGCCCGCCAGTTGGCACCCACCTTTGGAGCCTCTCCTGGTCTCTGTACAGGTGGCTTTCCCTTCCTGACTTCACCAGAGCTCCATCCAGGCCCCCCTCCCCTTCTGAGCCCCCCTCTGCCAGGTGTGCTCTCATCTCAGTGGTGGCTGTAGGGGGGAGGGGGTTAGGAAACATTCTTGGGTGGCAGAAACCGAGGTCCACACCCCGATCACCTGCTGCCCGCCTCTCAGGACCCCAGGTGCTGCCCACCCTGTAAACATCTCACGGTTCCCCAGCTGCTCCATTTGGGCCTTACATCTTGGCTTCATTTTTTTTTGCAAAGCTATCATTCAAACTTTGCTTTCTATGTTTATAGGTGATTGAATCTGTTTACATATTTAACATAATTGAAGTGAAAAAAAATGTAAAGCACAAGTTTTTTAGCGAAAACATTTGAAATAAATATTTTTTATTGCTAAAAAAGCTTGTAAAGGAAAGTATATTTAATGTTCTTCATGGGTCTGGAAATACCGATTTCTCCAGATACTTGACCGTTTCTGACGCCGGCTGTGTTTGCAACGAATGGTCAGTGAGTTGGCAGATGGGGACTAGCGGGTTAGATGGCAGCGCTCCTCCTGGTGGAAGGCAGTGCTGCAGAGGCAGAAGGAGCTGAGGGGTCTGCGGGCGGAGTGGGCACGGAGGGGGCCGGCATGTCGCTGCTATAAGCCCCACAGTGTCCTGTTTTATTTAATGTGTTTTTATTGATTTTGGAGAGGAAGGGAGAGGGAGAGAAATAGAAACATGATCAGCTGCCTCCTGCACGCCCTACACTGGGGATCGAACCTGCAACCCGGGCATGTGCCCTTGACCAGAATCAAACCATGACTTCCTGGTTCATAGGTCGATGCTCAACCACTGAGCCACCCTGGCCGGGCCCCACAGCATTCTTGGGCCCAGTGCATCCGTTCTCTGGGATGAGACCTGTTCGAGTGCCAGCCCCGCTCTCGCCACCATGTGGCCCCGAGTGAACCGTTGGCCTTTCAAGCTGGCCCATCCGGCAGCCCAGTCTCTCCCGACAGCTCAGTGGGCCCGGAGAGAGGAGCTCTGAGCGACCCCTCCAGCCTGTAGCACAGTTCAGCGAGGCCAGTGGTTACCTTGTGACCGTTTCCAGGTGAGGCAGCGACAGTGGCGCTCACCTCACGCTGTGTCTCTTCCAGGTGTCGGCCGCAGGGAAGGAGGCCTTGCCGCCCTGGCTGCACTGGGACCCGCAGAGCCGCAGCCTGGAGGGCCTCCCCCTCGACACCGATAAGGGGGTGCATTACATCGCGGTGAGTGCGGCACGGCCGGGGGCCAACGGGAGCCACGTCCCCCAGGCTTCCAGCGTGTTCTCCATCGAGGTTTCCCCTGAGGACCACAGCGAGCTGCAGGCCGTGCGGGCCGTCCCAGACCCCGGGGAGCCGGCGCCCTCTGCCTGTGCTGCCGACGAGCCCGTGACCGTGCTGACGGTCATTCTGGACGCCGACCTCACCAAGATGAGCCCGCAGCAGAGGGTCGCCCTGCTGCACAGCATGCGGAGCTTCTCGGGCGTGGAGCTCCACAGCATGAAGCTGGTGCCCGTGGTGAACAACCGGCTGTTCGACATGTCCGCCTTCATGGCCGGCCCAGGCAACGCCAAGAAGGTGGTGGAGAACGGGGCCCTGCTGTCCTGGAGGCTGGGCTGCTCCCTGAACCAGAACAGCGTGCCTGACATTCGCCGTGTGGAGGCGCCTGCCCGGGAGGGGGCCATGTCCGCCCAGCTCGGCTACCCCGTCGTGGGCTGGCACATCGCCAACAAGAAGCCCCCTCTCCCCAAACGCATCCGGCGGCAGATCCATGCCACACCCACACCTGTCACTGCCATTGGCCCGCCCACCACCGCCATCCAGGAGCCGCCATCCAGGATCGTGCCCACCCCCACATCGCCAGCCATTGCTCCTCCCACAGAGACCATGGCTCCTCCCGTCAGGGACCCTGTTCCTGGGAAGCCCACAGTCACCATTCGGACTCGCGGTGCCATTATTCAGACGCCGACCCTGGGCCCCATCCAGCCCACTCGGGTGTCAGAAGCTGGCACCACGGCTCCTGGTCAGATCCGCCCCACGATGACCATTCCTGGCTACGTGGAGCCCACGGCGGTCGCTACCCCTCCCACAACTACCACCAAGAAGCCACGAGTGTCCACGCCAAAACCAGCCACGCCTTCTACTGACTCCACCACCACGACCCGAAGGCCGACCAAGAAGCCACGCACCTCCCGACCGGTGCCCCGGGTCACCACCAAAGCGCCCATCACCAGACTGGAAACGGCCTCCCCGCCGACACGCATCCGCACCACCACCAGCGGGGTGCCCCGCGGCGGGGAGCCCAACCAGCGCCCGGAGCTCAAGAACCACATCGACAAGGTGGACGCCTGGGTCGGCACCTACTTCGAGGTGAAGATCCCGTCAGACACCTTCTACGACAAGGAGGACACCACCACGGACAAGCTGAAGCTGACGCTCAAGCTGCGGGAGCAGCAGCTGGTGGGCGAGAAGTCGTGGGTGCAGTTCAACAGCAACAGCCAGCTGCTGTACGGCCTGCCCGACGGCGGCCACGTGGGCAAGCATGAGTACTTCCTGCACGCCACCGACAAGGGCGGCCTGTCGGCCGTGGACGCCTTCGAGATCCACGTGCACCGGCGCCCGCAGGGGGACAAGGCGCCCGCGCGCTTCCGGGCCACGCTGGCAGGCGACCCGGGGCCGGTGGTGAACGACATCCACAAGAAGATCGCGCTGGTGAGGAAGCTGGCCTTCGCCTTCGGGGACCGCAACTGCAGCACCGTCACCCTGCAGAGCATCACCCCGGGCTCCATCGTGGTGGAGTGGACCAACAACACGCTGCCCCTGGAGCCCTGCCCCCAGGAGCAGGTGGCGGCGCTGAGCCGCAGGATCGCCGAGGAGGACGGGAAGCCCCGGCCCGCCTTCTCCAGCGCCCTGGAGCCCGACTTCAAGGCCTTGAGCGTGGCCGTGACGGGCGCCGGGAGCTGCCGGCACCTGCAGTTCATCCCCGTGGCGCCGCCCCGGAGGGTGCCCTCTGAGGCGCCCACCACGGCGGTGCCCGACAGGGACCCCGAGAAGAGCAGCGAGGATGACGTGTACTTGCACACGGTCATCCCGGCCGTGGTGGTCGCCGCCATCCTGCTCATCGCCGGCATCATCGCCATGATCTGCTACCGCAAGAAGCGGAAGGGCAAGCTCACGCTGGAGGACCAGGCCACCTTCATCAAGAAGGGCGTGCCCATCATCTTCGCCGACGAGCTGGACGACTCCAAGCCGCCCCCCTCCTCCAGCATGCCTCTCATCCTGCAGGAGGAGAAGGCTCCCCTCCCGCCTCCCGAGTACCCCAACCAGAGCGTGCCCGAGACCACCCCTCTGAACCAGGACACCGTGGGAGAGTACACGCCCCTGCGCGAGGAGGATCCCAACGCGCCTCCCTACCAGCCTCCCCCGCCCTTCACAGCTCCCATGGAGAGCAAGGGCTCCCGCCCCAAGAACATGACCCCGTACCGGTCACCCCCTCCCTATGTGCCCCCTTAACCCACAAGCGCCTGGGTGGAGGCAGGCTGGGGCAGGGCCCTGGAGACAACAGGGTGTTGTCTGTGGAGACGGGGCCTGCAGACCATCGCCCCCGGGAGCCGACACCTGACCAGCACACACTGACGCGGGGCTGGACACGCCCGCCTCTGTCCTCCTGACCCCAACGCGGCCGCAAGGCCTTGGGGACATTTTTACTTTTCTTTTTGCCTAACAGCTTTCTGTTTGTTCATAGAGAACTCGGCTCTGCGAGCACCGGGGAGTGGAGGTGGCTGGAGCGGGAGGAGCCGATGGGCTCGCAGGCAGTGCTGGCCGCCTCCGGCCTCTGCGTTTGCCTTTAACACTAACTGTACTGTTTTTTCTATTCACGTGTGTCTAGCTGCAGGATGTAACATGGAAAACAGTAGCTAAAGATTACATTCAAAGGACTTTCTTAAGGTTAAGTTTTTACATTTAATCTGCTGTTTACCTAAACTTGTGTGTATAATTTTGGGGTGGGTGTGGGAAATTGCTTTGCTAAAAATAAGCTCCCGGGGTGTTTCAAACTTAGAGAAGACCAAGGGACAGTATTTTTTATCAAAGGAATCCTATTTTTTCACACTACGTAAATCTGGTTGCTCTGATACCCCAGAGCCTGACTGGGGGCCTCCCGGCCCTGGCGCAGGGGCCAGGGCCCTGGTGCTGGGCTTGCTCTCCCGCTGTAGCCACGGGCTGGAAGCTGGAGGGGCCTCTGGGCCGTGGACATCACACCCCACCCCATGCACGCTCGCAGCTCACCACCAAGGGGTCTCCATTTCCATAGAAACGGGACTCCAAGAGGCAGTGGGCCATGGCCCCCAACCTAGGTGCTGCAGGGTGGGCCAGCTGCTCATGGGGGTGCCTGGGGAGGTCGAGGGACTCGACCACATCAGCCTGGTTTCTTTTACCTTCTGTGTTTTTTCCCTCCTAAAAGGAATATCATGGCTTTTGAAACACTCAGTGGGGGCCATTTTGGTGAAGATGCAATATTTTTATGTCATGTGATGCTCTTTCCTCACTTGACCTTGGCCACGTTGTCCCCACAGTCCACAGCCCCCCACCCTGACCCCCACCCCTCTTCTCTGGCGCTCCAGTCCCAGGCCTGGGGCCTGACGGCTGGGAAAGGCTGGCGGCTGGGGAGGAGTGCCAGCAATAGTTCATAGTGAAAATCTGTGGGCTCTCAAAGCTAATTTTTTACTAAAGTTTTTATACAGCCTCAAATTGTTTTATTAAAAAAAAAAAGATTTAAAATGGTGATGCTTACAGCAGTTTGTACAAGCTCTTAGTGTCGACTCCATGGAACTGACGGCTTTGCTCATTTTGATTTGGTTTTATTTTTTGCCCCTTCCTTCCTTTTTTTTGTTTGTTTGCCCCTTCCTTTCTTATTGGTTTAAATTCTGGAATTACACTGGGGCTCCTTTGGCTTTTTTAGCAGAGTGTCCGTCCGTCCATCTGCATCTCTGTCCCGTGACTCAGGGGCGCCCCCTCTGCTTGGAGGCTCCTCCTTTGGGAGAAACCATTGAGCGTGACTTTGAGGCTGAGAGTACTGGCGGGACCTTTAGGGGAGGAATGCCTCTCGCAATAACGTGACCACGGGCGGTGGGTGGGTGAGGCCCCCTTCGCACAGCGAGCAGCCACTTCTAAGCCATATAGACCTTCCTGCAGAGGACCGTGCGCCGCCTCCGGAGGGGAGGGCCCCAGAGGGTCTTTCCCCGGGCCTTCTCCCGCAGGGCCCAGCCCCTCTCCCCTGCCCGGCCCCAGTGGAGCTTGAGTGGGCAGTGCCCCTGTGGGGGCGCCTGCAGATGGAGGCTCCGTGGACATCTGGTGACCGGGCCTTGTGCCTCCAAGCCCTGATCCAAGCCAGAGTTTCTCCAATGCCCCAGAGGCAGGAGCACAAGTGGGGTCTGACCTGGAGAGACGATTTTTGATGACCTCATCAGAAAGTAAACAATTCTGGTGTTCCAGGTGAGGGCTCTGAAAGGCTTTCCCAACAGCTCAGTTGCCCCTAGCAACCCTACCATGAGGCACGGCCATGCAGAGATGTGGCTGGCCCAGAATGGCCCGTTGCCATAGCAACTGGAGGCGCTGGGGCAGTGAACAGAATAACAAGAGCAACAATGCCCTTGCACGCAGCCCCCCCCCCCCCGCCCCCGCCCCCCCGCCCGTGCGGGCTGCTGATGGCCGATGGCGGCGGACTCTGTGAGACAGCCAACCTCACATTCAAGTGTTCACCAACCACTGGCGTGTTTTATTTCCTTCTGTATGGGTTTCAGATGTGTTTTCTGCATTCTGTATAGAAACATATCAAACTAAATAAAAGCAGTGTCTTTATTACAATGCCATGGCCTCCAAGCGTCTATTTCCGCACTTCCACACATTCTGGGACATGATGGGGGCGGGGGGAGATGGGGGCCAGGCAGGCCCAGTGCAAGATGGCCTTCGAGCTGCTCACCTTCGGGCCTCCCCAGCCTCACCACGTCTGCGCCCCTCAGTGGGTGGGTGTGTTCTGCCAACAGGTCAGCCCTCCGAGCACTTGTGCCTGAGCCCGCCGAGACAAGTCTGTTTTCAGGGTGGGGGGGTTGGGGGGTGGGGGGGCAGAAAACTCAGTGAAACTGGGCGGGAGGGGCGGGGAGTGGGAAAGGCCCTGCCACAGGCTCTCTGCCCGAGCGGGTCAGGCCCTGCTGGCCCAGGGCAGGAGTCCCTCAGCCTGGGCCCCCGTAAGGATGGGCACTTAGGGACTCCTCTGGCTGCAGCTCCGCCCCTGCTCCTGCCCCCATTGCCTTGTGGCTTGGGGCTGGCCACTCTCCCAGACAGTCTCAAGGCAGGCTTGGCCTCGGCCTTGGAGTGGGGAGAAAGGGAAACCTGTTTGTGGCCAAGCTGTCCTGCCCGGGGTGGGCTTGGAGGTCCTGGGGCCTGCCCCCGAGTGCCCTGCCTGGGATGGGCAGGCCAGCTGGGCAGGCTTAATGTGACTGACTGCCAGGAAGGGGCTAGCAGCCCTGGGACACTGCCCAGGGGTGGGAGGCAGGGGGTGCTACAGCTGTGTCTTCCAAGGTCATAGGTCACAGGACAGCTAGTAACTCATCTGGGCTCCCCCCACCCCCTCCTCACAGCCCCAGGCCGCTGCTCTGCTCCTAACCTTCAAGACCCAGAATACGGTCCCATATGCAGCCGGAGCTGAGTGCCAGAGTGCGGGTTGTTGAGGGTCAAGAACCTACTTCTGGAAGAAGTGCCAGGAGAGGCTGTGGCCAGCACAGGTTCAGGGACGAGTACCCCTGGGCTGAGCAGCAGGGGCCCCGAAAAGGAGGCTGCCCTTGCTCTGTCGGCTCAGGAAGTTCTGCTTCATGTCTCACCGGAAGCCACTGGATTGAGTGGAATCATTGCCCGGAACTCCAGTAAAGGGATCCCTGGTTTCAGTGGAGAACAGGAAGGTCAGCAAGGCAGGAAGAGGGAAGCCACAAGGGGGGATCTGATGTTCGGCTTGGCAGCCCCAGCTCCCAACACTCCTGCCAGGTCTGTGACCTCTCCTTGGTGGGCGGGGGGACTGTCTGCTCAGGTCTTTTGAGCTGGAGAGAGGGTGATGGAGGGAAGGGGCAGGAAGGGACAGAATGGGGGAGACATGGGGGGTGTCACACACAGGAATCTGCTTCCTATGTGCCTCTGGCCCCGGGCAAGTTCCCGGGACCTCTGACCCGGCTCCATCTGTGAGGAGGGGATGGCATTGGTCTCCGAGGGATTCTGAGGCCCCAGGACCTGGAGGCGGTGGGATGGGGACAACAACTTGTGCCTAACGCGCTGCCTGCAAAAAGGGCAGAGAATCCAAGTGAGGATAAAAGAGTGCATTCTCCCCTGAGCCAGAGCTGTTGGCGGGGGGAACACTGGGGTGCCTAGAGTTCCTGCCAGGCTAGCCCTCCCTCTAGAATACCAGCGTGGTGGGGACTCCAGGCTCTATTGCAGCCACCAGCCTGGCCTCTGCCTGCTCCCAACGGGCTGGAAGTCCCGAGGAGAGGCCCTCTCCCAGCTTCCCTGGAGCGTGGAAGGCTTCGCGAGCCCCAGACTTCCCAGGGTGAGCTCACTCCGCTGCACCTCCCTTAACATACCCGGCAGCCATGACTTAGGATTTTCCCGCTTTGCTTACCTGATGTATGTACGTATGTATTTGTTTGCTTATCTTGTTTTTTTCTTTTAAAAATAGTTTTTTTTATTGATTTCAGAGAAGAAGGGAGAGAGAGATGGAAACATCAATGGTGAGAGAGAATCACTGATGGGCTGCCTCCTGCACGCCCCCTACTAGGGACCAAGCCTGCAACCCCAACATGTGCCTTGACCTGGCTCATTGGTCGAGGCTCAACCACTGAGCCCTGCCAGCCGGGCTGCTTACCTTCTTGATCACCATCTTGAGACAATATGACTGAGGCCCGGAGAAGGCAAGGGTCCCGGTCCTACAACTAGTAAACTAGTACAAGGCCCCAGATTCCATTCTAAACACTTTAGATATTTTCTTTTTTTTCTCTTTTATTGACTTAGAGAGAGAGAGAGAGATAGACAGATTTGTTGTCCCACCTACCCATGCATTCATTGGTCGATGCCTGTATATGCCCTGAGCAGGGATTGAACTAAACATTTCAGATTTATTTTTTTCTGATTGTAACATTTTCTTCATATTGTGGAGGGCGAAGAAGTATTGAACCCCCCGCTGAGGGATGCTGGGTACCATTCCTTTATGGGGACCCTAGAAGACCCAGAGAAGATAGGCCAAGATATTCAGAGTGGGGGTTCCCATCTTCTGAGTGGGGAGGGCGTTGCTCCTGCAGGAGGGGCCTGCCTGAGGGCAGCTGGGGCAAGAGCAGCAGGAGGCCTGGCCGCCAGGGTTCTCGGTAGCCCCGCTCCCCCCCCCCCCCCCCCCCCCCCCCCGCTTCGGTGAAGGCGACCCTGGAGGCTGAGCTGGGGTGAAGCAAGTTGGTCTGTCCGTGTCCCTGTGGCAGCCTCGGTGTGGCCTGGACGGTGCGCCCTCGGGTTGGTGCACGGCGGTGACCCGGCAGCCCCCCGCCCAGGGGAGCCCCCCGCCCAGGGGAGCCCCCCGCCCAGGGGAGCCCCGTGGAGATCGGGGTGCCAGCTGCTCCGGGCCCAAGAGGAGGCAAGTGCCCGGCGGCTCCCAGCAGGTGGCGCCAGAGGCCGCAGAAACTGCCGGCGGTGGGCGGGGCCTCAGGGCCCGCGGCCCGAGGCGCTGGGGCTCGGCGGCCCGCAGGTGCGGTGGTGTGGTCTTCTCCGCGCAGCCGTCGCTGCCCAGGCCCTGGCGGCAGTGGGCGCATGTAGCCGGGCCCGGAGCCTTCCCTTCGCCTGGACCTTGTCCACCGGGCGGGAGGCCGCAGGGAATCGGGGGGCGAGTCTGGAGGGCTCCGCTCCTGGGGCCACTCCAGCGAACCTCGAAATGGGAGGTACGTGGGCGAGAGCGGCTAAGGACCGGTATTTGCACGCGCCGGGCCCTTAGCTTTTCCTTTAACCCTACTTCCACTGACTTCAGAGAGGACGGGAGAGGGCGAGCGAGAGAGAGCTCAGCGATGGGAGAGAATCGTGGACCGGCCGCCTCCCGCACGCCTCCCTGGGGATGGAGCCACAACCCGGGCCTGTGCCCTCACCGGGAATCCAGCCGTGACCTCCGGGTTCACAGGCCCGCGCTCAACCCTGCGCCATGCTGCTGGGCTGGGTGCCTCCAGACTTCGTGTGGGGGCGCCGAGCGCGGCCTGCACCACGCCTACCCTTCCTCCATCCTGGGACCTCCTGAGGCAGAAGTCTGGGGGATCTGGGGGGGGGGGGCGGGTAGGTGGAAGCCAGGCATCTCCAGTGGCTGGCGGGGCCCCCTCGTCTGAGCTCCTAGGGCAGTGGTCGGCAAACTGCGGCTCGCGAGCCATGGTTTGCCGTTCTGTTGACTAATGAGTTTGCCCACCACTGGGATAGGGGAAGACGTTTGCCACTAGAGACAGACCGGGCCGGGGGAGCAGATGCTCACTTCCTCGGGGTCGGCCTGCAGTAGGGGCCCCCTGAAGCCCAAGGCCGTGGGCACACAGACGTCAGGGAACATCCCCTTGGCAGCGGGCTGGGGCTCCTGGGGCCAGAGCTGAGGGCACAGCTGCCTTTGGTTACGGTGTGAGCAGCTTCTGCAGAAGGCAGAGCCCACGTCTGGAACTTGTTGGAATGTCTGGGAGTTCTGGTCAGGCCAGTTCCCTTCCTAGGGGTCACTCCCCCCGTCACGCCCCACTTCCCTAGGCACCTCTGCTGCAGAGGGTCTGGGAAGAGAAAGGTGGAGGGAGGGGCTGGCTCCAGCCAGGACGGCAGGGAGGGGCAGCCCCGCTGAGAGGTGGCAGCGGCACCTCTGGGTGTGCCCGCAGGATGGGGCCTGCTTTGTCCCCCATTCACTCACTCACCCCCCGGGAACACGGGCCTGGTCGGGCCGGCCGGAGCTGGGCTTGGGGCCTGCGGAAGGGCGTGGAGGAACACCTGGTATAGTGAGTGTCTGTGCCTTTTCGAGGCATCCACTGTGACCCCCCAGGGCTCTGACTCGGCAACCACCGTGTCCCCCAGGCCTCGCCCTGGGTCCTGGCAGCACCTCAGCTTCCTCTTATCCCGGCCTCCTCAGAGAAGCCCTGGGAGGGGGGGGGCAGGGGAGGGACATAGCCACTCTGTGAGCCCCAAAAAGAGCCCTGGAGAAGGTTGGGAGTGTTGGAGAGTGGGAATTTTTGAGCATGCTTCCAGAGAGGCCGTGGACTATGCCCCAGACAGAGTTGCCAGTGCTGACACCAGGCCAGGCCTTGAGATAGGGTCTCATGGCCCCTTCCCAACATGTAGGCCTTCTTTCACAGAACACTGTCAGCTTTCTGAAGAACAGGATGACCCTGTGAATAACATGGACGTCAATGGCATGACCCTGACGTAGCTTGGGAAAAACTGTTTTGTCTTGGGTTGCTTGCTCTGCAAAAACAGGATGTGGTTAATGTGCTTAAAAGTGGTCCTGCACAAAGGGTCGGGGCTGCTCTCCAGACTCCCTGCGTGGAGAGAGAGCAGTCGCCGGCTATTAAAGGCTCCCTAAATTTTAATTTGGCCTGGACTCCAGTGGTCGTTCACTCTTGTTCGCTCCACAACAGGGGGTGGGCTTGGTTGGAATCAGCAAAGATGGGGGGAGGGCTCAGCGGAGCACACAGCCTTTCTGCTCTCTTGGTGGCCAATGGCAAATGCTTAGCCTTGCTAGCCATTCTTCAATCTGCAGGTCAGCTCGCTGTCAGAGGGACCACCTTCCCGGAAAGCGGAGGCCCATGCCAGGCCTCCTGGCCAGAGGTGCTATTAATAGAGAAAGAGCCGTGGCAACCCAGATGTTGCTGCCCAACTGGCACCTGCTGCTATCCAGCCCGGAACTGAGGGAGCCAGGAGGGCTCAGAGGACCCTAATGCCTGAGTGTGAGGTCAGCCCCCCCCCCCCCCCCCCCCCCTCCCGCCCGCTGATGCTCTGACCACACCCACTGCAGGGCGGGGAACAAGGTGCAGGGCCTGGCGTGAGTGGCAGCGGGGCAAAGGCCAGCCTTGGGAATCTGGGCCTTTCTGTTTGCCACGTGGGTTTTGCTTCCCCATCAGAGACCCCACTCCATGCTGCCCACCTGTCCGAGAAGGCGGGAACTCCCCCGCGGCTCCTGGAGCTTCTTGAGGCACTCGGTGACGACAGAGCACACAGCCCTGTCAGCCATCTGCTCTGCCTGGGGCCCCGGTGGAGCTCCGTGGGGAGGGGCCGTGGCCTGCCTGAAACCCTGGCCATCAAGGGCATTCTCAGGAGCGTGCTTGGGTTTGCAGTAGAGCCGCGGAGCGGTCAGGCGTGGCCCCTCTCAAGAGACCTGTGGGACAGTGTGGAACCCTCCCCCGGGGCCGCCTATGCACGAACTCATGTCTGAACCTCTGTCGTCTGGGCTGGTTAGGAGAGGGCAAAGGGCATGGCTTTCTACTGGGCCTGCTCCCCACACTCTCACTCCCCATCCATGGAGCAGAGGAGGTGGAGGGAACCCCATGGGAGCCGGGGTCCTCGTGGGGAGGATGCAATAGGGGTTGAGGTGGCATTTTCTAGTCTGTGGGGAGCAGTTTGTGTCCCTGTCTCTCCCGCAAACAGCTCCTTGCAGGCAGGTCCCAGTCTTCGCTGGGCCTGGGCTGAGTGGGAGCTGGAGGCCTGAGGGGGATGAGTACCCGCGGGGGGAGAGGCAAAGCCAGCCGGGGGGCCTGTCGGGAAGCGCGGGGGCCAAGGGAAGCAGCGTGTTTTGACTTGGACGCTTACAACTCGGAGAAACCGTGGCTCTGTGATTTTTTCTTGTCATAACAAGCGTGGCAGCACACAACTCTAACAGCAGGGGGCCTCCATTAGCGTTCCTGGGAGCAGTGGTGGGCGGCGGCGTGAGGCGGCTAGTCAACATTTCTGATGATTTTTTTTTACTATTTCCCCCACATAATGCAACTAAAAATCTTCACATCGCAATAGGAACGGAATTCAGACCAGGCATCAAGCCAATTCTATGCCTTCCAGCTTCCTCCCCTTTTCCTGTTCCAACCAGGGCCTGGGCCAGCTGAGGCCCCTAGTACCTAAGTGAGGTGGTCCAGGCCAGCCCGGGGGTGTGGGGGGTGGGGTGGGGGTCGGGGGAGCTGCTGAGCAGGACAAAGATTGGGCCCTTGTTTGTGGCCTCACACTGGCCCAAGGCTTGCAAGGCTGCCTTCTTGCCCGTGCTGGTGGGCAGTGCGGACACAGCTTGGCCAGGAGCGAAGCCCTCCGATTCTTTGGCTTCTTTACTCCCCTTCGGTCCTGCCCCTCTGACCCGAGGAGTGAGGATGGGGTGCCGAGCTTCTGAGCTGCTCCTCAGAGGCAGGTGAGGCAGGTCCCAGCAGCACTGCCACAAAAAGAAGCCCGGCCCGGCCCGCAGGGCCCAGTGGTTGAGCCTCAACCTCTGAACCAGGAGGTCACGGTTCAATTCCCAGTCAGGGACATGCAGGAGGCAGCCGATCAATGATTCTCTCTCATCATGGATGTTCCTAGCTCTCTCTCCCTTCCTTTCTGAAATCAATAAAAATATATTTAAAAAAAAAAAAAAAAGAGCCCAGAGCTCAAGGGGCCCAGGAGAAGGGGCCAGCTCTCCAGCTCCCAGCTGGCCTGGGAGAGTCCAAAGCCCATAGCATCCATCATCCAGAGCTGTTCTGTCAGCCTTCCTCATTCTGCCCCACCTCCGCTCTGCCTCCTCTTCCCACCTGCAAAGTTCGCCATTCCTCTTCGTCCCGTGGCCGCAGCATCCTTGGAGCCTGGTCCTCCCTCTGCAGGTCACCACGCTGCACAGCAGCGTAGGGCGAACTGGACTGTGTGGGGAGGCAGGAACGCCCTGGCTCGGCACGCTGCCCCCTCGCCGTCTGCGGGTGCCCCTACACGTTGCCCGGCCCATGGCCCGGCGGGCATCCAGTGCAGCTCTGGGGGCCCTGCATCTCTGCATCCACCCGAGAGCTGCCTTCCAATCTCCAGTCGTTGCACAAATCCCAGGCGTGAGCGCTTCCCCGACCTGGATGGCTTTCTGATTCCATCTTCTTGCTGATTCCATTTTCCCTCTGGTCGTCTGCGGGTGTTTGAGAGCCCAGACCAGAGCAGGGAGTGGATGTGTGTCCATCCATACGGAGAACCCAGCCCCCCCGCCCCGCCAGCCCCCCGGGCCATGCTGAAGGCCACCCCAGGGAATGAAATGAGTCAGACACGGTCCTGGCTTGGGGAGCCCCTACTCTAGGCCAAGAGGAAGCAGGTAACCCCTGGAATAGTGAGTAAAATTGGGAGGCTTGATCAGAGCCCCAGACCACCCGAGCCCAGCACCATCCCTGGCCAGCAGGAGCTCCCGGGCCGAACGCCGCGGGTGGACAGGGCCAGGGCGGGCATATTCCCGGGGTGCTTTGCGGAGAAAGTGGAACTGAGCACTTGGAAAGAAGGCAGGGCACCGCTAACCCACACCTCTGGGCCCCACTGTGCCATGTCCTTGGTCACCAAGGCGGCTGAGACCCTGGATGTCTGCTAACAGCCAGGAATCCACTCCGAGGAGGGCCCCTCCCCAGGCCCCCTGGCTGGGTAGAGCTGATTACCCATGGGAACCAGCGGCGTGCTGGTTTAAATCTACGGGAAGCCGTAGCTCCGTGGCTTCTCAGGAAACAGAAAACACCCCCCCAACCCCCTCCCAAGTAGCCCCACCCCCACTGACGGGTGTCTATGGAGCCAGAAGAGTCTGGGCTGGGTCAAGGTAGGTCAAGGCTGCCCGTAGTGGCTGTGTGCATGTTCTTCCTCAGGAGAAAAGGTGTGGCCCTAAACCCCCAGATCCAAGATCACCCACCAGAGAGACAACGAATAATAAAGCTGGTCATCTGTATGCCAGACCCTGGTCCTTTACCCACATCAGCCAATCCACCCTCATAGCCCCCGTGTCCGAGGGGGGAATGTCATGACTTTGCAGGCTAGGAAATGAGGCTTGGGGAGCCGACATCAGTCGCCAGGGTCCCAGGTGGGAAGTGGCAGGGCTGAGACATGGGTCCTTGCGGAGCCTGGATGCGCACACGGAGTCACCAGCCACTTAAGAGGAGGAGACACAGCGAGGGCCATCCCGACGCAGGCGGGGGGGGGGGGGGGGGGGGGGGGGGGGGCTTTTCTCCGCGGCGGGCGCACGTCAGGGCCGCACGGAAGCTCCATCCCGGAGGCTGGGAGCAGCTCCATCCCGGAGGCTGGGAGCAGCAGCGGAGCGCACGGGGAAAGCCAGTTCAGGTCTGGCCATCAGCCTGGCCTGCAGGGTCCCCGGGTCCCCCCAGGCCGGGCTGGAACGCAGCCTCCCGCTGGGTCCCCTCGTCGCAGGAGCACTGCCTGGGTTTGTTAACGGGTCCAAGTTTACTCAAGTCCTACGCCGCCATGGTGTGACGCCAGGGCGAGTGTGGAATCTCGTCTGAATCTTCCAGGAACTGTTCTCCCTCGGAGCGCACAGGCTGTGTGAGAAGCCCTGAGGTGGACCATCGGGGTAGGGTGCCAACCCTGCCGCTGCACACGTGAGGTGACGGGCAGCCGGTGGAGCTCTCAGGCTGGTGCAGAGGCAGCCTCCTGGCCAGACAGCCCCTGGGACCCGGGCTGCAGGCCTCTGAGAAAGATCGGCTCCTCTTCCCCACCGCCAAGGTCAAGGTCACGGTCCCAGAGCCTGCCCGGCGCCTTCCACCTGGCCCCAGGCCAGCCAGGCACACCCTCCACCTTTTCCAGGGTCGCTTCCCGAGGCTCCTGTCCGGGGACGAGGCCTCAGCGTGGGTCCCAGATGGCTCCTAGCGCCAGCTGGATAGTCTTCCCTCCCCGTGGCCGTGGCCCCCCTCACTTCGGCCCCTCACGCAGCCTCCTCTACCTCCGTCCTTCCGTGACCTTGCCTCCCCTAAACATCCTTCGAGGCCACACTGTCCTCACGAAGCTGCCAGCTGGGGCACGAGGGTTCCCCAAGCAGAGCCCAGACCCCGCGCTCCTGTCTCAGGGTCTGGGCCCCGCCACCCCGGTTCGCTGGCATGGAGGGTCCCGCCACCTCCCGCGGGGCTTCGGGGAGCGCTCGCCGGCCGCGTCGGCCTCGGAGGGCGCATGCGCCGACGCCGAAACCCGTTTCCCAGCGACCCCGCCGCGGGCGCCCGGACGCGCGTCCTCCGAGCCGGCGTGAGCGCGCGGGGACAGGACGGGGGCGCGTGCGCGTGCGCGGGGCAGGGGCGCGCGTGCGCATGCGCAGGGCGGGCGGCGGCGCGAGCCGAGCAGGGAGATGGCGGCGGCGGCGCCGAGAGCGTGAGCAGCCGCCCGGGAGCCGCCGGCCCGGGCTCAGAGCGACCCCGACCCGCCCGCCCGCCGCTCGCCATGGGCAACGAGGCCAGCCTGGAGGGCGGCGCCGGCGAGGGGCCAGTGCCTCCCGGCGGCCCCGGCCCCGGCCCCGGCCCGGGCCCCGGCGCGGGGAAGCCGCCTTCAGCACCGGCCGGCGGCGGACAGCTCCCCGCGGCGGGCGCTGCGCGGGCGGCCGCGGGACCACCGGGCTCCGGGCCCGGCCCAGGTCCCGGCAGGTAAGCGCGCGTCACGGCGCCCGGGGGTCTGGGAGGGGCCGGGGCCCGTGACCCCGCGATCTGGTCCAGACAGTGAGGTCGGACTTCCGGCCACACTTGGAGCCCAGCTCCGTGGGCGCGGGCCGGGTGGTCGCGGGAAGCGTCCTCCCTTTCCCGCCGCCCTGCGAGGCTGGGTGGTGAGCGCGGGGTCAGGGGGGGCCTGCAGACCGTGCCTTCGTCATGAACCCCAAATTTGCTTCCCCCCAACGTCGGGCTCAGGAGGGGCTTATGTAACAGCAGCCCGGCCCTCCGCCTGGGAGCAGCGGAGGGAGCCGGCCTCCCTGTCTGCTGGTGTCTGCAGGTGTCCATTGTGTGGGTGAGGAAGGAGCAGGATGGGAGTGGCTCCCAGGGAAGATGAGTGTGGCTGGAGGGGCGAGGGATATGGAACTAGTTGGACCATGAACTTGGTCATGCGCTTTCCTTGGGCATTGAGTGGCTATCGTCGCCACTGGAGGGAGGGGGAAATGCCCCTGGACACCAGAAGGTACTTGTTTGGGCTCAGCAGCACTGACAGGGTCGGGTGCTGTCACCAAGCGTTAGTAAACCCGTCTGGGGTGAAGCAAGAGTGCTACTGAGTCACCGAGCACCCAATACGTTTCTGTGTCTTACGACTTAGCTCGCCACCTCAGACCAGGGGCAGCGCCGAACCGACGTAGATTGCTTTGAGCAGAACATAGCTGATCAGATGCCACCCGTGAAACCAGCTTGTTCAAAATGTATGCCAACCCAGGTCCTACAAACACCATCGAGGGCAGTGAATGCAGTGCAAGGGAATGCCAACCTCTAGTAAAATCAGTGGATGGAAAACTCCGGAAAGCCACCGAGAGATGACAGGATAAAATGGAAGGCGTTATCTTTACACCAAATCGCCCTGGGGAGTAGCAAACACGGGGTGTGTGTGTGTGTGTGTGTGTGTGTGTGTGTGTGTGCGTGTGCTCGCGCTTCTGGCTCCAGGGGAGTCTGCTGCTGATGTTGCTTTGGCGTTTCTGTGTGGCAGCACGCAAACCAGGAGGGAACGCAATTTTTGATTCTCCAGCTGCCCAGCTGTGCCTGTGGTGCGATGATTTCTCCCGAAGTCGTTTCTTAGACAACGAGCAGCAATGACAGGCTCTTAGTGGCCCGAAGCCTGGCACAGAGAGGCCAGCCCCAGTCCCTCTCGGAGGGGTTTGCCCGTTTCACACGGGCTGGGCTCTCCCCGTCATGCAGTCGGATGGCGCTCGGCTCGCAGCACCGCATGCACTGTGCACTCTGCTGCGTGCTGAGCTCTGTTTGAGGTTCGGCGTGCGCGAGGCTCCGCGGGCTTTGACTGCTCTCCCTCTCCGGGAACACGTCTAGAGCCGAATGGAAAAGCACCTCGGTGCCCTCTCTGTGGGGAATCCGGCTGTTCCCTTCTGGGAACCCAGCAGGCGGCTCTCCTCCAGTTTATCTGCTGCTGCAGGGCCAGCACCGGGCATTTTGGAAAGGCTGGTGTCTGCTGCTCATGTTCCTGTTCCGTGTTCCATTGCTGCCCGGCCCGTGCGTTCTGCAGACCCTCAGACTCCTGGGGTTCGGGGACCAGGGGCTCCCGCTGGGTGTAGCAGTCACGTAATCTTGCTCCTGGCGGTGGGCAAGGCTCACACTTGGGCCTGTGGTGTGAGGGTCCCTATGGCCGTCAGACTCCGGGGGTGAGCTGGCTCTTTGTCCCCAAAGCGCAGGACTGAGACCCTTAGGAGACTTAGGGGTTTGCTCTTCCAGCTGCTCTGGGCCTGTCGCAGCACCTTCACGGCGCGTCTCTCCTTCAGCATCAGAATAGCTTCCACTTCCTCTCACCACGAGCGTCTCAGGTACCTGATGCCAAATTTAGCCTGCTCTGTTCCGAGAAGATGCTGAACAGATTGGCCCCTTGATGGTGGAAAGCCCTGTGGCATGTGCTTTCGGGCCTCAGGAAAGAGCATTGCTCCGTCTCCGGCAAGCTTGTGAACCTGGGGGCAGCTGGGAGCCTCGGAGAGAGAGGTGGGGGCCCAGGGAAGGGGGAGATCACGTTACCAATCTCGAGGGGCATGGAACCGAGGTCTGGGAGGGTGGATTCCTGCTCATTCCCGTGGCGTGTTACCCCTCGCCACCCCAGGCTGAATCAGCCTTTCCTCCTCACCCTGAGCTGCCGGGGCCCTGGGAGGGGGCGGCGCAGCCTTCGTGGCGGAAGAGCCCGACTTGCGTCCCATGAAGAGTGGCGCCGTCACAGCCCTGGTGCTGCCTCAGCGCCCAGAGAGCTGCCCGATGATGAGCCGACACTTTGGGTGTCAGAAAGTCCCTCGAGGCGAGGCTCTCGCTCTGGAATCAGGGTCACGTGTACAGTTATAGGCTGTGCCTTTCCCGAGGGGTGCCGGCCGGGAAGGCTGAGCTGATCCCCTCTCCAGGCCTGCGCTGCTGTGGCTGCGCCTCCTGGAGGAAGGGCTCCGTTCACCCACTTACCATTGACGTGTGTATACACACCAACGTCAGAGAGGAGGGGCGGGAGGGAGAACATCACTGGTGAGAGAATCCTCAATCAGCTGCCTCCTACATGCCCCCACTGGGGATCGAGCCCACGACCCGGGCATGTGCCCTGACCTGAAATCAAACCGTGACCTCCTGGTTCATAGGTTGACGCTCAACCCCTGAGCCACGCCCACCAGGCCATTGACTTATTTTTTTAAGGACGTTTGATCGACATCAGATGCCTGACGTGCAGTGCAGTGCTCAGAGTGATGGGACTTCTGCACACACACCCCTGACACGCAGCCCGTCCAAGACGGTCGAACCCGAGAAAGCACCTTCAGAAAAGTTGCACAAAAGCGCCGTGTTGACGAGTGGCAGCCTGTCTACTCTGCACCAGCCCTGGGGACTGGCCCATGGTTTGACATTGCACATTGGTCTTTAGTCCGCCAGCCCAGGGGCACTCACCAGTGTCAAGAGCAAGGCTGTGCTGGGCTTGCGGAGGGTCTGGAAGGTACGTGCTGCTCTCCGTCCTCTCGCACCGCACAGTCTGATTGGTCAGGCAGCTTTTGAAGAGCCTTTGAAGAGCCCGATCCTGGGCGGACCCCGCGTGGTGCTGCAGGCAGATGGTGTCGGAGGAGGCAGACGGGCAGTGCTGACGGAGGGTTGTCCAGTGAGGAGAGGGGTGGCGCAGAGCCAGCCTTCCAAGAAGGGCGAGCCCAAGGCCGCTGGGAAACGGGCTCCGGGAGGCAGAGGAGGGGACACGGGCTGAGGCGTGTGTCCATGCAGACAGGGGCAGTGAGCAGAGAAGGGGCCGAGTGCGGGACATGGAGGAGCCCGGGGCCAACCAGGTGGGGAGCCTTCCCCTCAGGACCCCTCACAATCCGCGAGCAACGCCAAGGCCGCCTCTCGCTCGCTCCCAGCCCATATGCCATGGGGACAGCCTGAGCCAAAGGCAGCGGGCCCGGAGAAGCCGGTCACTTGCCGGGAGGGGGCAAGGCTGCTCTGAGGACCACACTAGAGCTCCTGTCTCAAGTGGGTCTTTCCCATTACATCTCAATAAAAACTTAAATGGGTTTGTCAGACATAGGGACTCTGGTCTAGGGTTAGCTAGACTCGTTACATTGTATCAGCGAACAGTCAGCTCTAGAAAAAGCTGGGGCTAATTGGTCAGGATAAACTGAAAGGACACAGTTGCCAGGGTTGGAGAGTGGTTACCATTTAGAGACTACGCTCGCTCCTGGATTCTCATGGAGGGCGTGTGCTGGTTTGTACTAAAGTGATGGAACATCTGAATGGTGATGACATCAGACTTTGCCCCAAAGGGGGCAAACACTTCTGCCAGGGAGAGAGGGGTGCTTTGATAATATAGCCGTTCCCAGCATTAGCCTGGTAAGATGCTGCCAGTCAAAGAAAAAGTTATGAAGACATTAGGGGGAGAAAGGCTATCTTTAAAAATAACTTTTAATTATGGAAATTATTGAATGTACATAAAAGTGGAGAGAATAAGCCAGTGAACTCCCCTGTTCCCCTTGCCCAGCCTCAGCTGTCATCAGCTCATGGCTGATCAAGTTTCTCACCTTCACGTCCCACCCCTTATGGAAGCAACTTCCAGACACCCCAACATTTCCTCAGCAGCTTTTTAGGGTGCACGTCTAAGGAATAAGGGCTTCGTGCGCTCATGACCACAGCACCAGGTCACAGCTACACAGGGTGACGGTCCCTTCTTAATCTCAGCAAATATTCAGGCAGGGTCCAGTTTTTCTGATTATCTTATGAATTTACTTTTACAGTTGGTTTGCTTGCATTGTGTCTATGTGGGGTCTACACATTGCATTTGTTTGAAACAGCTCTTGCATTTCTTTAAATCTATAGATTTCCTTTCCTTTTTCCCTCTGGCAGTTTATGGTTGGAGAACTCAGTCCTCTGTCCTGCGGTCTCCCACGTTCTGGACTGTGAGGGTTGTACCCCTGTGGCGTCATTTAAGATGTTCCTCTGTCCCACATTTTCCCTGTAAACCGGAATTATATATAGAAGCCATTCATATGCTGGTTTCATTCTTTTGGCCAAGAAATTCTAGCTTTTTCACAAAGACTTTGTTGAGGGCTTCAGACATGAAGGAGCTGGAGCCCATGGAAATAGAGCCAGACTTCGGGCGAGTTTGGGAGCAAAAAGGAAAGACCACTCCAGGGGTGGCTTTTCTGTTCTGTTTTTAAAGGCCTCCTTGCTCTGCACTGTTTGGGTCTGAGCTTCTGAGGCAGAGCTTTGAGTCCCTGGGTCATGCCTGTCGCTCTGCTTCGCGGAGCCCTCCCTGTCTGTGGAAGGAGCAGGCTGCTGGGGACAGGATTGGGCCTTCGGTAAACCCCTCTCCTCCCCGCGGTCCTGCACCCGCCTGGGCCCCGTCCCCTGTTGCTGATGGAGGTGGGAGGGACAGACCGGCGTGTGGGGGGTCCGCCAGGAGAACCTGTTCCTGGAGCCATGGCCCACGCACAGTAAGTTGGGGCTGACTGGGAGCAGTCGGCAAAGCTCTGGCGCAGCTGTAACGGCCATGCTGGGTGCCCGCTTCCTCGCAGGCATTCTGCTAGGCGTTTGTTTTAAATTTTTATTTATTATCTAGAGGCCTAGTGCACAACATTTGTGTACTGGGTTGGGGGGTGTTACTCAGCCCCGCCTGTGCCCTCTCGCAGTCTGGGACCCCTTGGGGATGTCCAACTGCCGGCTTAGGGCCGCTCCCTGGGGAGACATCCCCCGAGGGGTCCTTAGCCCTGCCACGGAGGTAGGAGAGGTTCCCGCCACAGCTGCTGCACTTGCCAGCCCTGAGCCCAGCTTCTGGCTCAGCGGTGCTCACCCTGTGGGAGCGCACTGACCACCAGGGGGCAGCGTCTGCATTGAGCGCCTGCCCCCTGGTGGTCAGTGCACATCATAGCGACCAGTCGTCCCACCGTTTGTTCGATTTGCATATTAATCTTCTATTATATAGGATTTTAGAGAGAAAGAAAGGGGGAGAGAGGGAGACAGAGACAGAGAGAAACATCAGTTGGTTGTTCCATTTATTTTTTTTTTAGTCCTCACCTGAGGATATTGTCCCATTGATTTCAGAGAGAGTGGCAGGAGGAAGAGAGACAGAGAGAAACATGGATGTGAGAGAGACACATTGATTGTTTGCCTCCCGCATACACCCAGACCAGGGCCAGGGATCAAGCCTACAACCGAGATACGTGCCCTTGACTGGAATCGAACTGGGACCCTTCAGTCTGCAGGCCGATGCTCTCTCCGCTGAGCCACACCAGCCCGGGCTTGCCCCCTTAGTTATGTGTTCAGTGGTTGCTTGCTGTACGCGCCCTGTCTGGAGCTCGAGCCTGCAACCTTGGCGTATTGGGATGACACTAACCAGCTGAGCTGCGGCCAGGGCTTTTCTGCGAGGTGTTTCCCACACGGCGCCTCGCTCCGCCCGCCTGCTGTGCGGCTCTTGCCGGCCCGTCTGCCTGGTCTCGGTCACCCTCCTGCCGGGACTCGCTGCTGTCAATGGTGAAATGGTGGCTGAGACCAGCGTGTCCACGGCAGGGCCAGTGTCCCTAGGACTGGACGCCCCGGGGAAGCTGGGGCTGGTGGGCCATCGGCTGTGGGACTGCTGCCCAGACTCCCGGCGGCACCAGGCGTGTGGGTGCAGCGGTGACTCTGGTCCTGGCGTCGATGCCTCGGAGCACGTGCTCAGACTCCTCCTCTGCAGGCTCCCTCCGTGTCCCCTCCCCAGCACAGGGAAGCCGTCACAGCTGGGGAAGGAAGGGGAGCCTGGCCTCGGCTCCTGCCTGTGGCCAGGGAGGGGCTCAGGGCTCCTGCCCGGTGGTTCCCTCCCTGCAGGTTGGGCCTCTGGCGGGTGTCTGCCGCCCGGCACTCTCTCGGTCGGTGTCTTACACGGTGGCCTGGTCAGCTGGGCCTGTAGGACGGAGCGGGGGCATGCTCCTGACTGCCCTGTGCTGCCCCTGGGCCCGGCTGGTGGCAGTGCTGCTCTGAGCTCCCTGTCCTCCTCTTTGCTTGGGGCCAGGGTTCTGGAGAGACCCTGACGGGGACCCCTGCTCCTTCCCAACGGGGGGCCACATGGATGCGTGTTGGGAACCCCAGGGAGCTCTAGGTCACCCCTGGGATCAAACCCAGAGCTGCCTGGCGAGGCCTGGCTGCCCCTACAGAGGGTGGGGCTGCCCTCAGGGCCCAGGGTGGAGGCCCCCCCCGGGGAAGTTCCTGGCCCCAGCTGTGGAGGAGATCAAAGGGCCTCAGCAGCCTGTCCACAAGCTCATGCAAGCTTCACCCCCGGGTCCCCTATGGGACTGCCCGTGCGCCCAGAGGAGCCGAGCTCGCAGAGCTACAGGCTGGGCGGGCGCTGTCCCCAAGGGGCTGGGAGGAGCATCGAGGCGCTGGGTGCTGGAAGAGGGGAGGGAAGGAAATTCCCGATAGTCAGACCCATGCATTCTGCACATTCTGATACAGGTAGACAAAGAGGGTTCCTGTACCTTCCATCTATGGGGGCAGTTGTGAGGGATTCTACAGTTAACTTCCATTTAAAAGCAGGAGGCTTTTCCCGGGAAAGCTAGTCCATACGCAGCGTTCAGGAGGTCCTTTCTGAGCGCTACCTGGCGGTGCCGTCCCGGTGAAATGCAAGGAACAACAGAAGGACCCCAAAGGGGCTCTGCCCTCAGGGCCTCACAGCCAGGGGCGGGCGGGGGGGCAGGAGACACGGCTCAGATCTTTACCCCCAAGTTCCTTAAAGTAGAGTCTGCTCCCGCCTCCTCGCCCTCTCGCAGAGGTGAGGCAAACGAGGGCGGATGAAAGGCTGGAGTCTCACGCCCTCAGACAGCCCAGCATCTACCTGCCGGTGCTTTACAGCGCGCCCGACACATGCCCAGCGCAGCCACTCTGCTGGGAGCCCTCACGGGAGAGACCTCGCCCTCCGCCAGCCAGCTGACCCGCAACCCCAATGCCATCACTGCGCACAGCCTGCCTCCGCCACTGTAGCCAGAGGAGGGAGAGGGCTGTGAGGACGGAAGGGTCAGGAAGTAGGACAGTTGAGCAAGGGAGAGGGGAGGCGGGGTGCACGGGAAGGGACTGAGTCAGTGCTGACGGGCCCTCCCTGGCTGCACGTGACGGGTGGGCCCTCAGTCCTTTCTGCCTGAAACAAGATGCACTGCATGGTCTCCAGCGCCCCCTCTGTTGGCGGAGGAAGAAGGAGCGGTGATGTTCCCACTGCCAGCCCCACTCAGGGACACAGGGCAGCATGCACTGCGGGTTCATGGGGCTCAGCGCCAGGCCAGCACCGAGGCCCTTCCTCAGGGACGTGGTCTGGCCTCTGTGGTGCTCGGCTTGTCTGCCCACCGTTCACCGTGAGCATTTCCCCGGCCCTGACGGATCCAGGCCTGCTCTCAGCCCCCGAGGCCGCGGCCGTGGCGGGAGGGCCCAGCGGCCAGAGGTTTTGGCCTCTCCCGGGCCGATGGCTCCACGCTTGGCAAGTTCTTTCTCTCTGTCGGAAAGGGGTTTCCTCCTGCCCGCTTTTCTCGGTCCTGGCTCTGCCCTCGGGCGGGCGCAGCTGACTGTCTGCCTGGGGTTACCGGACGCTCCCCATGCCCTCATCTGCACGTCCCGTCTTCTCTAGATGTGCCTTCGCCAGCTGCTCCCCACCTGGGCGGTGCTGCCCCGCTGTCACACCCTGAGTCAGGGAGCCTTCTCCCATGCACCCGGGCTCAGCATGTTGCCTAGACTGGGTGACACCGGCTGACGGCCACTGTGCCACCTCCCGGCACCCTGGCACCACACCCGCCTCGTGCCCGCCTCATGTGAGCCTCTCCTGCCGACGGGTCCTGCAGCCTGGCTGCGAGTCTGGGGGGGCTCCTGCCATGCCTTCTCTGGTTGTATCTGGAGACCCCTTCCCACCCAGCGACACCTCTGGTCGTGGCTCTGTCCGTGAGGGGGCGGGAGCTGAGGCAGTGTGCTTGTTGGGGGAATCTTGCTGGGAGGCCTCTCCCCTACTATGGCCCTGGGAGCCCACTCTCCAACCCCGCACCGGACTCAGGGCCAGTGCCGGGCTCTGGAGGGCAAGACCTTAGCAGCTCGGGTTGTGGTGGTGCCTGGTGCCCGCTGAGGCCAGGGGTAGGGCCAGGGCTGGGTCTGGAAGCAGCCACCCTTGCGCCCCAGCCGGGGCAGCCCCTGTGCACTGGGGAGGGAACCCTGTTCAGGCCCATCCTTCTTGGGGGGCCACGCCGTGCTGGCCTCTCTGGGGTATGTCGGTGTCCCCGGAGCAGCAGTGCTCTGCAGGGGAAAACGCACACACGCACAGCAGGGAACGGTGGTACAGTGGGCTCCCGTGAGTGCTTTGCCAACTTGTTTCATCTGTATTCCTCCAACTATTTCCAGCCAGAGTATTTTCAATCAAAACCCAGCATATCATTTCACTCGGAAATACTCTGCCGGGTGGCAACGGCAGACCGAGGGCCATCGGAGGCTGTGACATCATTGGGACTGGGCCTGACGAGGCGCCGGGGTGAGTTCATTAAGTGTGTGACCAAACGGAGCAGGCTGATTTTTAAGTCGATAATTCTGTATGGCCCGTGAATGATGTTATAAATATCCACATGGCCCTGGGCAGGAGAAAGGTCCCACCCCTGCCTTAGGATGTACCTCTAATAGTTAAAAGTTGTTCTTATTTTAATCCAATGACATATCACGGCCAACAAAATTAACTGTAATTTCATAATATAACCTTAATACCCAGTTCATGTCCAGTTTTTCTTGATGATCTCAAAAATGACTTTTTAGAGTTGTTTTATTCAAATCAGGATCCAAATAAACATTGTGTGCATATAGAATATTATGCACGGTGTCCCAAAGTAATGTATACACACTTAACAGCTGAGAGCTCAATTTTGAAAATGAAATGTATTTTAATAAACTCTGCCTTTATATTTATTCAGAGTGTGTGTATACATTTTTACTAACTACAGTACTAATTAATGAATATGGTTTAAGATTTCCTTGTGGTCTGTTTTGTCCTTAGTTTATATTTTTCCAGGGATGTATAGTCAAGGTTTGTTTTAGAAATGATTCCATTCTGGGTGGGTGCCATTAGGAAGATGTACAATTAAGCTCCCTTTTCTAGTTTATGTTCAGTTTCTAAGGATTGCTTTTTTTAAAATCCTCATCTGAGGACATGTTTTTGATTTTAGGAAGAGAGGAAAGGAGAGAGAAAGATAAAGAGGGAGAGAAACATCGATGTGAGAGAGAAATATTGATCAGTCGCCTTCTGCGTGTACTCTGGGGATTGGACCTGCTGCCCTGACTGGGATCAGAACCTGCAGCCCTTTGGAGCATGGGCCGACGCTCCAACCCACTGAGCCCGGCCCACAGGATTGCTTTTGGTAACTTACCTGTTGCCGTCATCACACTGCACAGCTAACGCGCCAAATGCTGTGGCTGCACACTGCAGCTCCTCCCTCACTCAGGTGGCTGCTTGCTGCTTGGAGTCCTGAGCGAGGCTGGGCTCCAGGCTGCGCTGAGTCCGGTTCTGCTCCATTGTCTCTCCTCCTCGGACAGCGGGCTAGCCAGGGCACGTTTCCCAGGGTGATGACAGACGCACAAGAAGGCATTCTCACCACGCAGACACACGCACACGCACACTTCAAACCTTTGCTTGAAATCACACATCTACTAACATTCCTTTAGTCAAAGTTAAGGGTGGCGTTGCACTTAGTATGGCTGTATAACCAATTACCCTAAAACTTGTGGCATAAAACAACCAGTATTTGGCTCACCGATTATGTAGGTCGGGAGTCCCTGCAGGGCGCGGTGGATGGCTTATTTCTGCTATAGTGTCTGGAGCTGCGGCTGGAAGGCTCCAAGGCCCGCGGGGAGGAGTCCCGTGACGTGGACGTGCCTCAGCTGATGTGGGGTCGCTGGCCTCAGTGCTTCTCCGTGTGGGCTAGCCCCCAGGTCCTGCGGGAGAGCGGGGCCGGGTGGAGGCTGCACACCTTTGGGACTCCTCTCCAAAGCCACACGTTCTTCCTCTGCCTCGTTCTAGTGGCCGAGCTGCTGCCAAGCCTGCCCAGGCCCAGGTTTGAGAGGAGGAGACGGACTCCATCTCTCGATGGGGAGTGTCAGGTTCTATAAAGCATGTGGACTGGAAATCTTGCTGAGCTCAGTTTTGGAAAACAGAGTTTGCCACAGCTAAAAAATATACTCCGCCTCTAGTGGGAGGAACTGCAAAGTCGCATGGCACAGGGCAGAACCCACGGAAGGTAAAGAACGGAGAACAGTGCCATCCACCAGGCCGCTTTCCCTTGGTATGCAAACCCACAGATGCTCAAGGCCCTTAAGGCAAATGGCTTAGCATTTGTAAACAACGCAGGCGCACCCTCCCGGACACTGAAACCCTCTCTGGGTCACTTTTAGTACCTTATACAATGCAAATGCTAGGTAAGTACTGTTACACGTATTGTTTAAGGAACAATGGCAAGAACAGAATATGTGTTTAGCACAGAAGAGAGCATCGTAGGCCTAACTACATAGCACACATCAGCAACAATGTAACTTCTTTGCAACAATGTAACATTTTTAGAAATATTTTCAATCTACCTTTGGTTGAATCTGTGGATGGGGAACCTGCAGATACCGAGGGCCAACTGTACATTCTTCTTTATAATTGACTAGAAGCCCGGTGCACGAAATTCGTGCACGGAGGGGGGTTGTCCCTCAGCCCAGCCTGTACCCTCTCCAATCTGGGACTCCTGGAGGGATGTCCGACTGCCCGTTTAGGCCCGATCCCCCAGGACAGTCGGACATCCCTCTCACAATCCAGGACTGCTGGCTCCCAACTGCTTGCCTGCCTGCCTTCCTGATTGCCCCTAACTGCTTCTGCCTGCCAGCCTGATCACCCCCTAACCATTCCGCTGCCAGCCTGGTTGATGCTTAACTGCTCCCCTGCCAGCCTGTTTGCCCCCAACTTCCCTCCTCTGCCGGCCTGGTCACCCCTAACTGCCCTCCCCTGCAGGGTTGATCACCTCCAACTGCCCTCCCTTGCAGGCCTGGTGCCTCTCAGCTGCCCTCCCTTGCAGGCCTGGTCCCTCCCAACTTCCCTCTCCTGCTGGCCATCTTGTGGTGGCCATCTTGTGTCCACATGGGGGCAGGATCTTTGACCACATGGGGGCAGCTATATTGTGTGTTGCAGTGAAGATCAATCTGTATATTACTCTTTTATTAGATAGGATAGAGGCCTGGTGCACGGGTGGGGGCCAGCTGGTTTGCCCTGAAGGGTGTCCCTGATCAGGTGGGGGTTCCCTTGGGGTGTGGGGCGGCCTGAGCGAGGGGCCTGTGGTGGTTTGCAGGCCGGCCACGCCCCCTGGCAACCCAAGCAGAGGCCCTGGTATCTGGAATTTATTTTCCTTCTACAATTGAAACTTTGTAGCCTGGAGCGGAGCCAAGCCTTCTGCTCTCTCCGGGGCGGCAGCCATTTCTGTGGCAGTTAATTCACCTTCTACAATTGAAACTTTGTTGCCTTAAGCGGGTGAGCCCCGCCAGGGTGTGCGGAAAGCTTTGCTTCCCCTGTTGCCGCCGGCAACCCTGGCCTGCTCTCTCAAGCTCCATTCTGCTGCCATTTGTTTGAATTTGTTTACCTTCTATAATTGAAACTTTGTAGTTTGAGTGGAGGCTTAGGCCTGCAATGGCTATGGAAAGCTTGGCTTCCTCTGTTACCTGGGAAACCTTGCTCTCTGTGGCTGTAGCCATCTTGGCTAGGGTTAATTTGCATACTCGCCCTGATTGGCTGATGGGTGTGGCTTGGCTGGTGGGCGTGGCTTATGTAGCAGAGTGATGGTTAATTTGCATATTACCATTTTATTAGAGAGGACTAGAGGCCCGGTGCACGACATTCATGCACTGGGGCGGGAGTCCCTCAGCCCAGCCTATGCCGTCTCGCAGTCCGGGACCCCCGAGGGATCCTTAGCGCTGCCACAGAGGCTGGAGAGGCTTCTGGCTGAGCGGTGCTCCCCCTGTGGGAGCGCACTGACCACCAGGGGGCAGCTCCTGCATTAAGCGTCTGCCCCCTGGTGGCTGGTGCATGTCATAGCGACTGGTAATTCCACTGTTCGGTCGATTTGCATATTAGGTTTTATTATATAGCATTTCAGAGAGGAAGGAAGGAGAGATAGAAACACCAATGATGAGAGAGAATCATTGATGGGTTGTCTCCTGGGGATCAAACCCGCAACCCAGGCATGTGCCCTGACCGGGAATAAAAACACAACCTCCTGGTTCATAGGTTGACGCTTCACCTGTAATTGCGTTAATATTAATGCCGCCTGGTTCCTACAGGTGCCCTGAGGAAGAGATAAGGAAGAGGGAGAGATTGAGGCAATACCGGGTTCCAAGAGGGCCAGGCAGGGATGTGCAATTTGACAAACATTTGTGTTATCAGACGCAATGGCTGGAAATGAGAGCCCTCAGCAAGGGCCTGCATTCAGTGCCGCTGGCTCCTGCCCGGGACCGAGGACACAAAGGTGACGGGGGGTTAGCATCCCTTGTCCTGCCACAGGGCACGTTGGAGTTAAACTTGCTTAAGGGCGTGGTCCCTCCGAGGGGAAGCTCTGACTCCGTGGGAGAGGCCTCCGGGCTCCAAGGGCCCACCGTGGTCTATCCTCCTCATCTTCACATGTGGCAGCTGAAGCAGATACGGAATCGGGGCCTCAGGAACTGCCTTGGTGAACAAGCCGGCTGGGCTCATCCATCTTTTTCTAAAAATATTTTTATTGCCCGGCCGGTGTGGCTCAGTGGTTGAGTGTCGACCTATGAATCGAGCTCACGGTTCGATTCCTGGTCAGGGCACATGCCCAGGTAAAAATGTATTTAAAAATACAGCTTTGTTCCCACCCTCTGTCTCCTTTGTGCTCGTGTCAGACATGACACGTCTATACAGCGTCAGCTCAGCAGCACACACCCAGCACCCGGAGTTTTCGTCAGTTGCCTTTTAATCGTTTAAGAGCATAAAGGAGAAGAATAAGAGGTTACACTTGCTGTCATGCTTACCCACATCACTGCCTTCGCCGTCACTCACTGGTTTCGTGTAGATTCCAATTCCTGGCGGCATCACTTGCTGCTGCCTGACGAACTTCCTTCATTATTTCCTTCCTCCCTCCCGGCTTTGTGGAGGCATCATTGACCTTCATTATTTCTTATAATTACAATTTGCTGTCAACAATTTTTTCTGCTGACGAACTGGTTTGGCTCAGTGGATAGAGCGTCGGCCTGTGGACTGAAAGGTCCCAGGTTCGATTCCGGTCAAGGGCATGTACCTCGGTTGCGGGCACATCCCCAGTAGGTGGTGTGCAGGAGGCAGCTGATTGATGTTTCTCTCTCATTGATGTTTCTAACTCTCTATCCCTCTCCCTTCCTCTCTGTAAAAAATCAATAAAATAAATTTAAAAAAACCCAAAAAAAACCCCAATTTTTTCTGCTTTTGTTTACCTCAGAATGTTTTTATTTTGCCTTCATTTAAAGTTCATCCATTTTCCCAGAGATTTGTAAGCTTACTTTATATTTGTTATTAAAAAGATTGTTGGCTATGATAAGGTTCAAAACCAAAGACAGAATAATATTATGAAGTGACGAAATATCAACACATTTCTTATTCACCAACTTTAAAAATGGCAAACCAATGGTATAGAATAATTTGAGACGTGTTTCATTTTTAAAAAATTGAGATTATTGCATGTTCATATGCAGTTGTAAGAAATAATACAGAGACTTTCCTTTAAATTTTTTCCAAATTTCTCCCAGTGGTACCATTTGCAAAACTGTAGTATAATAACGCAACCAAAGCTGTGACATTCATACAAGTCACCAGTCTTCCTCCTATTTCCCTGGTTTCACTTGTCCTTATTTGAATAGTTTTTCTTTTCATTCTCTTTCTATGGATTTTAACAAAGCAAAACTTTTTCAATTTGGTGAAGTCTAGTTTATCAGTATTCTCTATGATGGATCATATGTATAGTATCAAGTCCAAAAACTCTGCCTAGACTAGATCCTTAAGATTTTCCTAACATTTAAGCCTATTATCCACTGAGAGTTAATTTTTGTATTAGATCTGAGGCGTAGGCCAAGGTTGTCTTTTTTCTGTCTATGGATATCCAGTGGCCTCATCACCATTTGTTGAAAAGGCGGTCCTTCCTCCATTGAGTTGTTTTTGCACCTTTGTAAAAAAAATCAATTGAGCATATTTGTGTGGATCTATTTCTGAATCCTCTATTCTATTTCATTGATTTATGTGTTTATCTTTCTACCAACACCGCACTGTCCTGCTTACTGTAGCCTTAATATGGGGCAGAATAATTCTTCCCACTTTACTCTTCTTTGACAAGGTTACTTTAGTGTTCTTAGGGATCATGCTTTTCCATATAAACTTTAGAATATGTTTGTCTATGTCTATAAAAACCTTACTGGAATTTTGATAGGAATTGCATTAAACCTATAGATCAGTTTAGAGAAAATTGACATCTTTTCAATATTGAGTCTTCCAGTTCATGAACATAGTATGCCTTTCCATTTATTTAGGTCTGATTTGATTTCTTGAATCAGCGTCCTATAATTTTCAGCATGCAGATCCTACAAATGCTTTTTCAGTGTATACCTCAGTAGCTTTTGGAGTGATTGAAGTGGAATTGTGGTTTTACTTTTGATTTCTTCATGTTCATTGTGAGTATACAGAAATATGATTGATTTTTGTGTGTTTATTTTGTATTCTGCAACCTTGCTTACCTTATTTAATAGTTCTGTGATTTTATTTTAAAGATTCATTGGGATTTTCTATGTAGACAATCATATCATCTGTAAACATAGTTTTATTTCTTCCTTTCCAGTCTGTATGTCCTTTATTCCTTTTACTTGCCTTAGTTCAGCTAGCTAGAACTTGCAGTGCTATGTTGACTAAGAGTGGTGAGAGAGTAGCCAGAAGAGGGCTGGACGGAGAGACCTCCGGACACCCACTACGTTGAGTGGGGTGGTGAGGCCAGAGGCCAGAGGGCTTCGAATGGCGGCAGGGTTTGGGCTTGAGTCTAAAGGTGGCAGAGGAGTGTTGGAGATTGCCAAGGGTTGTTGGGAAATGCTCCTGGCCACTGCATGCGACACGCGTGGGGAGGGAGCCTGGGTCCTGGGGCTGCTGGAGGCTTTAGGCACAGCTCAGAGCCCATCTTGGAGCCGGTGGCACAGGTTGTTGGACATGGAGCTGAGACCAAAGAATGGCCCACAGGAGGGAGGAAGCGGTAGGTGAGGAGCCACATTCAAGGCCGGGTCCAGGCAGGCAGGGAGGGCCCTGGGCTCCGGGAAAGGGGGCAGGGGGAGGGGCCTGGAGGTGAGGCAGGAGTACTGGAGCGACAGAGGAGGTGGCCCGCGTGCAGGGGGCAACCATCAGAGCTGCCTGAACACCCACACGAGACCTGCTGCTGGGAGGCTCTGCAGGGGCCGGGCAGGTCCCTGGGCTCAGCTTGGCCTCCTTCCCAAAGCCGCAGGAGAGGGCGCTGCCCAGAAGCCCAGAGGTCTGAGGGAAAGCTGCTTTCTTTGAGGTTGGTCTGAGCGTACCACCTCCTCCCATGCCACCTCCGGCCCTGTCTTGGCCAAAAAGTTTGACCCCCATGCATTTTCCTCGCCCACACCCCCCTGTGGTGTCTCTTCCCGAGTGAAGGCCGAGCCCCATCCAGCCTGGTTTATAGGCGTTCAGAGCGACACCAGAGCAGGTCTCCAGTTTTTTGTGTCACCAGCAGGGTTTGCTTCTGAAGAACTTCTTTCATTTTTCACTAAGAGCTAGCTATTAGATTTCTGGAAACTGTGGGATGTGTTTAAATGAGTCACAGCTTTCGGCTGAAATAGAGGCTCCATCTGCTGCCTTTGCGTGGTCCCAGCTCTGTTCCCTGCGACTGTGAGGGAAGCAGGAGGACCTGGTGTTCCGGGAGCTCACCTGGCCTGGCCCTGCCTGGCAGACCCGGCCTCACCAGTGCTTTGGGGACGTGGGCCCTGTGTCTGGGCTGCTCAGCTTGAGACCCTGCATGAGCCCACTGGGTCTGGGTGAGAGGGAGGGCGGCAGGGGCCCAGGGCTCCTTGTCCTCTGACCTCTGCCAGCTCTTCCCTTGGCGTGCCCTTGCGTTTGCCCTTGGTGTCAGGGGGGAGCATCCACTGCAGAGATGGTGTCCTCGGGTCCTCGTGGCCTCCGGCGCCCTGAGGCTCAGCTGTGTCCCTGGGGCGGGGGACCACGCGGGGACAGCTCACTGCTGACTCGGCTCTGAGGGCAGGTGGCCGCGCCCCGGTTCAGGAGGGTCGTGGGAGCGTGAGACAGCACGGGGGAGGGCCAGGTCAGGAAGAAAGGCCTGCTCTCAGGGTGCTGGCCTTCTGCACGGCGCTGCCTCCCTCCCCCTCTCCTTCCCTCCCCGCCTCCATCGCAGAGCTGCTGCGCGGGAACCGGAATGGCGCCGTGAAGTGTTGGTCACGCACTGAAAGTGACCGGCTCCCTTGCCTCCCCCGCCGTGGCCCGGCCGCCTCTCTCGCACATGCCCCTCTCCCGTCAGCCACAGCACGTTCTCATGCGCGGAGCGGGCAGAGCTGTGCTGAGTCAGGGCACACAGAATCTGCTCACACCCCACGCAGCTCCCCGTGGGGGTGGCAGCTCTGCGGGGGGAGCGTGTCCCTCCTGGAGCCTCGTGCTCCATCAGCGGTTGGCTGACCCACTTGGTCGCTCACATACTGCCTCCCACTGGGCAGCCAGGCCTGGCCTTGCACCCCCGGGCCGCTGGGCCCGTGGAGTCACCCCACTGCGGGCTCCTCAGGACAGCCACCTGGGCGCTGCGTTCCTGTCCTGTCCTGGGCCCCGACACAGCTCTGGGCGGCACAGCAAATGCCTGCCTCGCCTCTGGGGCGTCTCTCTGCCCCTTGGTGCTGCGCACACGGTCGCTCCCGAGGCCTGCTGTGGCCGCGAGGCCTCCAGTGAACTTTCGGTGTGTTTTGTATTGTCGGACCTGCACCTTTATGAGCTCGGGGCCAGTCTGCGTTCCGCCTCCCGGAGAGGAAGCGTGCCTTTGGAGCAGTCAAGACCTTCCCGCCACGGCACTGCAGGTCGGTGAGGCTGGATAAAGACCCGGTTAAAGTCCCAACGTCCAAGGCAGGGGTGGGAACATTCTCCTGCCCAGGGCCATGTGGATGTGTATAGCGGGCCATACAGAATGATCAACTTAGAAATTAGTCTGCTGTGTTTGGTCAAACACTTAATGAACTCACCCTAATGCCTTGGCAGGCCCAGACCAAATGATTTCACAGGCCTTATATGGCCCGCGGGCCGACATTCCCCCCCTGGCCTAAGCGTGACCTGATAGCATAGCGGGCTGTGAACAGGCCGTGCAGACCACGGCGGTGCGCAGCGCGGGTCAGGAGGGAGCGCACGCCCACAGGTCGGTGAGTGGATTCGGGGCCTCCGCGGTGGGGACAAGCTGAGCAGAGGGCTCTGCGCCCAGGAAATCTCTGACTGGGCTCGGTTTTCCTCCCTCTCTCCCTCTGTCTCTGGTTTCCTATTGAAGTGAAGTTCACGGAACATACAATGACCAGCTTGGACGAGGACAACTCAGTGGCATTCAGCTCGTTCTTCACGTTGTGCAGCCCCACCGCTGTCTCCTCCTAAAACTCTCACCACCTCAAAGAAACCCCAGATCCATTAGGCAGTCCTCCCCGCTCCCGCCCCCTGCTGTTGGTCTCTATCGATGACCTGCTCTGGCGATTTCATGTAAATGGACTCATACGTGGCCTGTGGTCTGGCTTCTTTCACTTAGCCGAGCGCTTTCGAGGTTCATCCACGTGTAGCCTGTATCAGCGCTTCATTCAGTTCTTCTGTTTATTGTGGTGAACTGTACGTCATGGAAAAGGTACCGTTTTAATCGTTATTGAGTAGACCTTTCAGTGGCGTTAAGACCTTCATTTGTTGTGCAACCACCACCACCATCACCTCCAGAACTTTTCTTCCTAAATTGGAACTGTGTGCCCGCTGAGCCTAACTCCCCTCCACCCTCCCCCGCGCCGGAGCCATGTCCTCCTTCCGTCTCTGAGATGGGACCGCTCCCGGCGCCTCGGGTGAGTAGAATCACGGGATATTTGTCCTCTTGCATCTGGCTTATTTCACTTAGCACGCCCTCAGGGCCCATCCATAGTGTGACCTGTGTCGGAATCACACTCCTCAGCTGAGACTGTTCCGCTGTGTAGGCGCCACCTGTTTATCGCTGACCCGCACTTGGGTTGCTCCCACCGTCGCTGCTGTGAGTGATGTGGGATTCGTGGTCTCAAGCAGCCTGGTGGGTAGTCAGCAAAGACACGCGGCGTCGCGGAGACGAGCTGCTAAGGTTCGTCCAGAAGCAGGGTCTCCGCTCATGCCCCATGTCTCCCAGATGTTCTCCCCTGCACCGCCCCCCGGCCCCCCCCACCCCCCCCCGCAGGCTCCCCGTCTGCACTGCACTCTCCTGCCCCTAAGCCCAAGCCCCGACATTCCTCCCGGGACCTGGACCGCGGCTTCCCTCCCAGGAGGTTCGTGTGGCTCTGCTCCCACGTCCCCTCCAGAGGTGCCCGGCTCACCAGGTTATTGCTCTGAGCCCCTGCACACGCACCAGGCTTGCTGTTGTCTTCCTGCTCCTGGCTTATCTCTTGCGCTGCCAGGCGAGTCCCAGGAGCGGAGCTGAGTGCCTCGCAGCGTGCTCCCTGCCCGCCACCGCGTCTGCATGCCGCCCGCGCTGGGCCAGGGCCTGCTGGTGCTGCTGTGGCTGCCCGGAGCCCCACTCCTGGCCCCGCTCTGGCATTTGGGTTGCACTGACCACGCCCTCTCTCCCGGCATCTACCTTGGGTCCCAGCACCTTCCCCAGGTGAGAGCCGGCTGTGCCCTGAGCAGGCCTGTCCAGACCCCACTTCCTTGTCGTCTGGGCCAGGGGCCTCGGGCCTGAGCCTGAGCCTGGCCCTCAGATGGTCCCTCCTCTCCTGCAGCCACAGGCCATCTGCTTCCACCACCGCTCTCCCTCGCTCGCTGGCTGCGACTCACTGCTTCCCGCTTCCCTAAGGCTTGGGCATCCGGCTCCCAGGCTCCCCCACTCCTCGCTGCCAAGCCCGGAAAGGAAGGGGGGAGGCAGGGAAGAGCTCCGTTCTCTCCACGCCTGCAGTGCACCTGGCCCCTCGCGCAGCCGCCCAGCACTCAGGCATTGCCCAGGGGCTAGGCATGGGCCATGGAGTGCGATCCCACGTGCTCACGTGCTCCTGTGCACACTCACACATGTGAGCACATGCTAGCACTCACATGCACACACAACCCTGCACACACATGCGAGCACACCTGCACACACCACTCACATGTGTGCACATGCCCTCACACAGCGGCTCGGCGTGCCTTCTTCTCAGCCTTAATTGCCCCTCAGACCACAGCAGACTCCTTCCCGAGGGCCTCTGTCTGGATGGGGGCCTGAGCAGCTGAGTGTAATGTTCTGAACCGAAAACATGGTGGGGGAGGGGGCATCCCTGAGCCTCTGCTCCCGATGCTGAGCCCTGGGAAGGGGCAGAGATAGGGGAGGGCTCCTGGGCCAGCCAGAGGGGGGCCTCTCTGGTCAAGGGCTGTCCAGCTACCGGACAGGACGGATGGCTCCTGGGATGGGAGGCTTTGGCCTTGGGCCAGGCCCAGGGGCCGAATGAGAGTGAGCTCCCCACAGGAGGCTGACCAGGGAGGGCTGGGTCAGCCCTTGAGGCCCGAGGGAAGAATGGGAAGGAGGTTGGGAGTGAAGGGGGCACCTCACCTCCCTGGAGGCTAGCTCCCCGAGGGCTGGGAGGTGAACCCCAGCACCTGCCTGACCCTCACAGTCTCAGGTACTAGAGTTCTCCCCTGAGCTGGACCCCTCTGAGTGAGAGGCGGGAAAAGGAGAGCCGCCGGCCGAGGGTCAGGAGGAAGATGAGCGGCCGGCTTCCTGCAGCTGGGCTGCCAGGCCGGCGGACAGTGGCACGGGGTGCTGGAGGGCTGGAGGGTGGGGTTCCCTCCAAATGTCCTTCAGGGTCGCGGGGGTGGACTCAGAGGGGCTGCTCCCTTGGCCACCCTGAGATGCCTTTTGGTCTGTTTGTCTTCCACGTGCACTGTCAGCAGGCCAGCACTCCCGGCCCCCAGCCCGGGGTCTGCGCCTGGCCTCGCCTGCAGCTGAGCTGAGGGCGCAGGCGGAGGGTCTGTGGGAGGCGCAGCAGGTTAGGGTGCGTGAGCCAGGATTGGAGGGAATTGGGTTTGCGAGAGGGCCTTCTGGAAGGAGAGCAGAGTAAGCGGGGAGGGGAGGGTCAGATGAGGGGCTGCTGCCCAAAGGAGCTGCGGGGAGGGTCCCCACTGGAGGCTTGGAGGCCGAGGGCAGGCAGGAGCGTCCAGGGTGGGGTGACCCTGAGCTGCTGTTCGGTCCCTGCCTACAGGGTGCGTCTGGGCAGTTCCTGCTGCCCCTGGGCAGGCGGGGGTGGGGGTGGAGGACAGCATGGCGGCCTTCGCGAGGCCACGCACAGCCGCACCATGAAGCCCTGACTGCCTCGCGTGAGAGAGGTTGTGTGTGTGGAGCTTGGAAGGTGTGGATAGTGAGACATAGCGTGGCATTGGGAGGTCTACTTCTCATTCGCTCACCTGGTATTTCCAGGCCCAGCCCTGCCGGCTCCGCAGAGCCCTGGGCGGGGGCAAAGGGCAGAGGGCGGGTGCCACAGGGAGACTGGAGCTGGGCGGGGCAAAGGGCAGAGGGCGGGTGCCCACAGGCAGACTGGAGCTGGGCCGGGGGGGCAAAGGGCAGAGGGCGGGTGCCACCCGAAGACTGGAGCTGGGTGGGGGTGGGACCCCTGCCATTGTTTCACTCAGAGCATGACCTCCAGGCACAATTTTCTTTGACTGTTTTTGGGTCACAGGTAAGGGTTCTTGTATAGAAACATAAGAAGCAAGCAAGCTATTGTTAGTTAAAAAAAAGTTTTAAAAATTTAAAGTTAAAGCAGGCCTGATTTCTAGACAGAGAGGTTTTAGCATGGAATAGACAGAAATGGCTTTGGTGTTTCTTTCTCCCCCAAATACACAAAAGCCCTAGTTTTTGGATCCCATGGCTTCCCACGAGGAAGGAGGCCACTCAGGCCAGGCCTGGGAGCGCAGGCGCCCACAGCCACACGGGTTCCAGCAGCCTAGGGCCGTGCCCGCAGTGGGCACTGCCTCACCCTGCCTGCCGCCTGTGCTGGGAGCAGGGCCGGGCGGAGGTAGTCCGGAGCCATCGCTGTGGCCGGGCTGTGCCCTGGAGCCCGAGGCCGGCGGAGGGCGGAGTCCCCAGCCGGGGCCGGAGGCTGGGCCGCAGCTTGTTGAGCTCCTGCCCGGCTGGACCGGCGCTGCCTCCATGGTCACGTGACGCATGGTTTCCTGGAACTCCTCTCCCTCCTGGCTCAGCAGGGGTGGGCGCGGGGCAGGCGCAGCACCGGCCCGGCAGGAGCTGGCCGGGAAGCTGGCTCGGCTTTACGCAATGGCCGCTGACTGGGGCGTAGAGCCTCCTGGCTTCCAGAGCCTCCCTGAGCCTCCAACTGACACTTCACACTCGAGTGGTCCCCACGTGGGCCCCAGAGCAGCGTCTGCAGGCCTGGGGCACACTGGGAGGAGGGCCCTCCCGGAACTCAGGGCTGGGATGTGAACAGGGGCCCCTGGCCAAGGCCCGTGAGGGCTGTGGAGAGGGGGAGAATTCGCCTCTTCGGTGGTCGTGTCCCCTCAGAAAGCGGAGCCTGGCAGGAGAGTCCTGGGGCGTGTGGCGGCCTGGGGGCGTCTTGAAGGGCCCGGTCACCACAGGCTGGCAAGACCAGGAAGTCCCTTACACTTGGCACGCAGGTGCTCTGTGCTGTCCCCAGACAAGGGCAGCGTCCTGGGTTCAGTCCTTTGTGCCCACAGGGAAGAGTCCCTAAGGTGGTTCCACTGGTGTCCTGGGGGGGGCGGGGCACCTGAAATCCAGGGGCTTGATGGGGTGACCCTTCCGGAGCTGCGGGCTGTGGGCGGAGACTCTGGCCGCCCCTGACGCCTCCCTCTTGGCCCTCTTGGCTCCCAGCACAGGCCCCCACCTCCCCTGGCTCCCAGGGGCCTCCTCCTGACGAGCTGTTGCCCACGTCTGAGGAGTAAGTGGAAAGGAGGCATTAGGAGGACCCCCCACCCCGCTGCGTCCCGCTAAGGAAGCCAGGTCCTCACGCTCCGCAGTGAACCCAGCCGCCGGTCACGCCTGGACGTGGTGATAATTGGCCGAGCCGGCCTTGGTGGAAGGCGAGTGGCGTGAGTCACCTGAAACAGAAGTTGCTTCAAGCCTCAGGAGGCTCGGTTCCCACAGGCCTTGCCAATCACAGGTCCCCATCAGTTGATTGAAGCAGCCTGTGTGTGAGGCGTCTGCTGCTTTGACGGCAGACAGGGATGGTATTCACAGTAGATTCGGGGACCCTGCCCTCCGGGGGTTCAGGCTGACGTGAGAGACAGACCCCAGAGGCTTGGCAGCCTGGGACCAGGCTGGTGGGGGCACAGTGGGAGGGAGGCCCCAGGAGGCTCCCCGGGAAGTCAGGTCTCCTGGTGCTGGGAGGGCCCGTGAGCCCCGGGGAGCCGTGGGCAGGGATGCAGGAGAGCCCGCGTGTCCTGCATGAGGAGTGGTGGCGATGCTCCGGACAGACGGGGCGGGGTGGGGGGGCGGCACTGGCAGCCAGACCATCCTCTGTGGCGTGGCCGCTGTGCTGCAGGGTGTCTGCACCTATGAAGTCAAACAAAGGTGTTGGTCAGTGTGTTCTGTTCTTCTTCCTCGGGCTGAGATCTGAGGTTAAGTCAGATGTACAAACGGGTCCACGGTTAGAAAACAGGACGTGCGCAGGTGGAAAGCCAGAGGAAGATGGCATTTGTTTTGGGTTGTAAATGGCTTCTGGTTAAATATGACGAATTGAAACATCTGTTTGCTCAGCCTCCTTACTGAACTAACAAAAACTGCAAGAAGAAACAGAAAAGCAAAGTCTATCTTTAACAACCTAAGACACATCCATATGCTGAAACGCAATGAACAAAGAGCGGCTTCCAAGTACAGGAAAATTCGGCCAGGATGGGAAATGAGGATGGTTCTAAAGGGAAAATTGCCTCTATGGAAGCAGGGCACGGAGATCAGAGTCTAGAGAGCCAAACCCCAAACCCTTCTCGGACTGGTTCGCAGAGCCGGCGTGTGTGGGACCTTGAGGAGTGTCCCTGAGTCCTGTGTGATGCCAGGAGTTGCTAAGGAGCTGGAGTTACCCAAGGGACTGAGCAGGTGGGGCGAAAACCGTGGGTTGCCAGTAGCCGGGACAATGGAAAGACAAAGAAAAAGAAAAGAGGTATAACTGGTATCCCTGGAGAAGGGAACAGAGCAAGCGAAGAGCAATTTCTAAAGGCACAGAGAAAGCGTCTCCCTGAAGTAGAGGAGCACATACGCCTTCAGTCGGAAAGAACATACAGGACTCAGGAAAAGTAGGCAGGGACCGTTCACACATACCTTGGCGAAGTTACTGAACTCCAAAGAGAAAAGGGGTTCCATTACATCAGGGGAAGTGTTGGGAATGGGGCGCCTGGGGCGCTAACCCGGCTGGCCAGGGCTCTCCACAGCATAGTCAGTGCTGCAGCTCAGGGGCTGTGCCTGCAGAGTCTTCCAGAAGGAAGTGTGAGCCTCGAGTTTTCTATCCAGACAAGCTGTTCAAGTCTAACGGCCGCAAAGCTGTGGTCAGACGTTTGAGAACGAGGGGATGTGGTTCATATGAGCTCTTTTGAAGTGAGTAAGTGAATAAAAGCCTCTGTGATAGATGAACTCCTTAAGACACACGTGGAGAAGCGGGTAAAGGGCTGGTCACCCCTGCACAGAGCCTTAGGCCAGGGCGGCACCGGAGGCCACTGGCCCTCCGGGGAGTCACCACCTGCACTGCCTGTCACAGCTCTGCGGTGAGGAGACGTGCTGCCTTCCAGTTACACGAGCTCGGGGCGATGACGCTCAGGATGACGCTCCGCTGGCCGGTCGGCGCCCACGCAGCTCGCCTGCCTCTGGGAAAGCCGAAGGAGGGAGGAGACAGGCCGCGCTAAGGTCAGGGGTCAGCACTACGTGTCCTCTGAGCTCTTTCCCGTGGGGATGAGTTCACCTGAGGTGGGCCTGGCCGGGTCCGAGTAAGACGCTCCAGGAAGCTGGCTGTCACTGGGCAGGTCTACGTCACCGATGTGTCCGTGGCAGACATTCCCGGTCGATGGTAACAGTCTTTCCACGGATCCTTCGCAAACCCCGCCTCCGGGCAGGCATGTCCGTTAGTGGGGGTGGAGGACAGTTGCCCTAGTTTCCCATCCTTGTTCTGGATTCTGGAGACTGGCTGGGCCTAAAGGGGACCAAGGCCAAATCCGACTGCCCGAGAGAGGCGCTCAAACCAGGGCCACGCCGCCTCCGGGCGGGAACGAGGCCCAGGCTCGCTTTCCGGCGGCTGTGGCCTCTTCCCAGCCTCCTGGCGGCCCCTCCTCTTGCCCTGGCAGCTGCCCCTGGCCTGTGTTTGATGCGGCAACTCTTGCTCCTGCCACGCTCTCTGCCTTCCTGGCCCACCTGCAGTCTCAGCCCAGACACTCCCCGCGGCAACTTGGAGCAGAGCCAGCGTGCACGCCCAGGCCGTTGTCTCCTGGCCCAGGGCCTGGCCCGGGACCCACGGGAGCTGGCTTGTCCACAGGAAGTCAGCTGCTGGTTTCTGAGTGGGAAGGACGAGGGGAGGTGGTGGGTGTCTGGGCAACACTGGTTTCTTCCCGTGGGTTTGCCCGCTCAGGGTGTGCGTACGTGTATGCCGAGTGCATCCGCACACCGGCCTGGGGCTTCACCACGCGCGGGCGTGGCCGCTGCCTGTGCCGAGGGGGACCGAGTTCTCCAGGGTCTTTGCGTCTGGGTGTCTCATCCTCCTGGCGGGCAGCAGCTTCGAGGGGCTGGGAAGCCAGGAGGGAGGACTCCAGCTCGTGGGGAGCTCTGCTTATAGCGGGAACCCTGTGTGCCTCTTCCCTCCCAGCCCGCAGGGCGGCTCCTCGCTTCCAGAGAGCGTCTCAGAGCCCGGCCAGTGCACGAGCATCGACGTGTGAACCAGGAGGTCACGGTTCAATTTAGGTCACGGTTCGACTCCCCGCCAGGACACATCCCTTGTTGCGGGCTTGATCCCCAATGTGGGGTGTGCAGGAGGCGGCCAGTCAATGATTCTCTCATCACTGATGTTTCTCTCTCTGTCCTCCCCTCTCCCTTCCCCTCTGAAATGTGGAGCTTGGGGGTGAGGAAGGTACCAGTAATGGTACCAGTGCCTGGGGAGAAGGGAGGGGGGAGTGGGGGAAGGAAAGGCGAAGGCTTGCTCCCAGGAGGCGGGCTCCTGGGAGGGAGGGCGCCAATAAAATTATACTTAAATATTTTTTTAAAAAGGAGAGCATCTCAGAAGCTGAGCCACAGCCTCCTCTGAGTGCTGCGCTGCGTGTCACAGCGCCGCTCGCTCGGTGCTGTTGCTGTGAGCAGGGCTAATCTCCTTGGTTCATGGTGGTCCGGAGAGCTGGGGAGGGCAGCCCCTCGCCCAGGGCCCCCTGACACTGACCTCGTGTCTCTAAGAGGGCAGGGCTGGGGCAGGAGAGACTCTGGTCCCAGCAGCTGATGGCGGCTCCTTTAAAGATGGGGAAGGCCCCCAGGCCGGGTGCACAGGTGAGGAGGAGAGGGAGCGAGATAGGCAACGAGGCCAGGGGAGGAAACGCAAAGATGCAGCGTACAGCTCTTTCCCCTCGCCCTTCCCTCTTCCCTCTTGGGAGGCGTGTCCCATCAGCACTGGCCGTGCACAGACTGGGGGGGGTGGGGGGGCAGGGAGTGTGCACACGCTGAGCAGACGCAAACATGTTTACTGATGGGGACCCATGGCCAAGAAGCAGGAGGCTGCTGGCCTGAAAGCTGGGCGAGTCAAGAAATGTTTTCTTGTGTGAAAACTGAATTTCTTTCCAAACTCAGACTTTGTGAATTCTCGCATCCATTCCTGAGAGAGTTTCTCAGGACCAGTGGGGCGCCTGCTCCCCATCCTGCAGCCCCCGCCTCTCTCCTGCGCACACAGGCACCGCGCGGTCCTCCCTGTGGGCCCCCCCACAGCCCCCGCGGCCGCTGTGCCTATTCCAGAAAGGTCAGCCGCGAATTCGCTAAACCTTGTTTGAAGCTGTGGGACTCTTCCGGCGGCTCTGACTTAGAAAAACAGCTTCCTAAGCTCTCCGGTCCTGCTGAACAAAGACAGCCATTGGCTGGTGCGCAATGCTTATCTTCCAACTATCCCACTGGGGCGGGGAGGGGGGGGCCGCTCTGTGGAGCCGGCCTGGCTTCCCTCTGTGCCGAGCGCGCAGCCTCCCTGCTCTCCCAGCCGCTCCAGCCCCAGCCGCCCTCCCGCGTGCAGTGACCGAGTGCCCCCGCGGACCAGGGCAGGTGGTCTCCGGGGCCCTGGCCCTGTGGGTGCACCTGGTGTCCGAGCGGCTTGTGGGCCCCATGCCCTCCCTGAGGCTTCTGATCAGCGCAGCGCAGTCGGGGCTGTTGGTCCTGGTGGCTCGTGCTGCGGGACAGGCGCGCCCTCCCAGCACCCTCCGTGGTGTCCTCCTTCCTGCCCGGCTAAACAGCCTTAGACCTGCTTCCCGCCAGGCAGCAGCCTTCAATGCTGGGAGGGAGGAAAGCTGGCCGAACTCCAGCCGTTTCCACACCCTCCCCCTTCCTGTCCCTCCTTAGGAAACACTGTGCCTGATGCGGCACGTGAGCCGCCCCCTGCTCGGCTTCCCCTCTCCCCTCATGGCACTGTCCCAGCTCCTCCGGGATGGGGAACCCGAGGCTGCAGCGAGGAGCCTAGGCCTCGAGGGGCCTCCTGCTGAGGGTCCATGTCCATGAACCAGGTCTTTGCTGGGGCGGGTGGGCCTGCCTGTGGACACCGCCTTTCCTTCCCTCCCCCCACTTCTCCGCCCAGTGGAGACCTCAGTGAGGAGGGGCTCCTGGGGCACACCTCTTGCCTCCTGGGGTCACTGCAACCACCTGGCCCTCTGGGTCTCCTGGAACGGCGGGCCCTTCTGTCATGGGTAGCCTTTCCTCCACGCCTTGGGCTCCTCAGCCTCAGGCACAAAGCCCCTCACAGCCCCGGCTGCTCCTGCTCCTGGGACTGTGTGTGTGTGTGTGTGTGAGTCCCTTCCCCTGGCTGCTCTGTTTCTGGCATTGCTCCGCTCCCACGCCTGTCCATGCTCCCCACAGACCTTCCCTGGATTGGCCCTTTGTGTGTGTTCTATCCTGTGAACCAACTCTTAACTCACCAGTTAAAATAGCCACACTTACCTGTATTGGATTCAACAGAACCAAACCCAACCTCGTGGTTCTGCCATGTCACTCCCCCTTCTTCACCCACCAACTGGCTTCTCCCCTTGGGCCTCCCATCGCATCGAGAGGACCACTCCTCCTTGGACTCAAACCCGAATGCCCTGTCCTAAGCCTGCCCTCCCTCTCACCCCAGGGGCTCCCTCTGGGGCTGCTGCCTTCTCCTCACTGTCCGCCCATCGTCACCGTTTCCTTACACAGAACCCGGCGTGGCCTTGTTGGGACATTAGTGCCCTGTCCTCCTGGCCCTGCCACTTGGTCCAGGCGCGTAATTGCTGTTGCCAGGAGCTGTCCGAGGTGCTGAACCCACACTGACTCCACCTGCCCTGCTGCCCTGCACAGCCACCCAGCCCAGCACGCCCTGCCCGGCTCTGGGTCTGAGTGTGCTGCCCCTTTCCTCTCGGGAGGCAGCCCATTCTTTAAGGCCTGGCTTAGCTGTCGCCTCAAAGCCTTCTCGGACTCCGGCCCTCCCAGGAGTCCCGTCTCACAGCAATTTGTTTGCACATCTGTCTCCAGTCTAGGCTGGGCTTCCAGAGGACAGGAGCCCTGTCTGGTTCACTTTTAAAGTTCATTTTAATTCAGCATTGAGTAGGTGTTCATAAAGAATAAAAGAATACTTAGAAGTATTTATACATATATACATATGTGTAAGATGTAAGGGTAACAATACAGTGAACACCTGTAAGGACCCAACTGCCATGGTAAGAGATGTAGCCCATTCATACCATCCACAACTGTTGCTGGGCCGGTCAGCAGCCCCGGGTCAGGGAGTGCTCGCCAATGACTGGATGCCCAAGCGAGTGAGCGTGCCTCTAGTTTTCTCAGTGAGGATCGGTGCTGCTGGGCAAACTCCAGGTGAGGTCATAACTAAATCCCATGTCTGCCCACTCGTGAGCTCACTGCACTGCTCACACGTCTCCGTTTACTTTACTCTGCTTATGGCGTGCCCACTCGGTGCCAGGCCTGGTGCTGGGCCTTGCCTGCAGCAGGGAGCCAGTGTCAGAGAGCCAGTCTTCCTCGGGGTGTGCGCTGGAATGGCTCTTCAGGAACAGCGTCCGGCGCGGTCTCCTTGCAGCGCTTCCCAGCCCTCCACAGCCGCACTGCGCTCCCACAGAGCAGGAGCCCAGCTCACCCCTAGCAAGTCCTAAAGGCGTTGTGAGTCACTTCCTTCTTTGTGTGGCTGTTTCCTCGCCTGTAAAATGGTCAGAATGGGTCCTGCCCCCCGGATTGAAGGAGTTACTGTGAAACAGGTGCTTGGCACACGGCGAGGTCCTGGTGAGGGCCTGGCTGGCATTTCTGCCTCTGTCATCCACAGAGATTCTGTGTGGCAGGGCTGGGGTGCAGGCCGAGGTTGGAGAGGATGCCCAGGGCCCGTCCCTGCAGTCTTCCGAGGGGAGGGCTGAGTACCAGGCTCTGGCTCACCCTCTCTGTCCTTCCCTCACTTCCAGGTGAGGGTCATAAAAAAGCAGCCACACGGATACAGCAGAAACGGCTAAATTTCTCCGGAGAAGCCACGGCCTCGCACGCGGGGGGGGCTGCAGTCCTTCAGTGTCGCAAGGGCTCTCGGAGCCTCCTGGTAGCTTTCAAGGGCTGCTTTCACATCGCAGCCCAAGTAGCCGCCGCAAACAAGGAAGCTATGGGTCTAACCATGTGGGAATGGTTCTTATCGATGCCTAGAAACTAGTCTACCCAGAGGCCCTAGTGCCAGGTTCTGCGCGTGGGCCAGAGGGGCTGGCCTGGGCCTCTGGCTGCCTGTCCCACTGAAGGGGAAAGAGCAGGCCTGTGAAACTGATGGGGTTGTGCTGCTTTTGGTTGATGAAAGAAGCGTTGGATGGACATGTAACAGAATTTCTTTGGGGGAGAGTCTGTGTTGGACCAAGGGTGTGTCTGTCGCCAGCAGTTCCCCAGGAGAGAGGAGGAACTGGCGAGCCTGGCGTGGGCCTCCGGGGGCTCCTGGCCTCTCCCCTCCGAAATGGCTTGTCCTGAGATGCCTACCAGTTGGCTCCTGAGTCTTGTTGGCAAGCGAGACAAGCAAGCGAGGCAAGCTTGTCCTGAGATGCCTACCAGTTGGCCTTCTCATAGAGGCAGCAAACATAGACTCTCCTGTCAGGCAGGCCCTATGGGCTGGGCTCCGGGGCGGAGGGGAGGGCAGGCCAGGCCGCTCCATGGGCAGTGGTGGCCCGGCCTCTGCCCTGTCTCCGGTGCCAGTCGCCACCCAGGTGATCACAGACTGAAGCAAGCGTGGGGCTCCGGGGAGGCCGGAGAAGGCCTTGCCTTGGGCTGTTTGTGCTCAGCTTCTTTCAAACTGGAAAAGAAAGACGGGCAGAAATGAACCTACGTTGGGTCAAAGGAGAAGGCATGGAAGAGAACTGGGTTTAGCCTGACGGTTGGCTTCTGCCTCGTTGCGTCACCTCATTGCTGGCTGCGGGTGGGGCCGGGCCCGGCGGACCTCCTCTGTGGTTCCTCTGGCTCTCCCAGAACTCCAACCCCACCCAGCCTCGCAATAGCAAGAAAGTAGCGCGTCACCCATCTTGATGGCCGTGATCTGGCTCCAGGCCTGCTGGGGGACTGCCAGAGAAGGCCTTTCTCCCGTCAGTGATGGCATTAGCAGGCATTGGGGTGCCCCCCACCTCCAGCTGTCAGGTCAGCCTCTGACGAGGCCACGTAGAATGTCACAGACCTGCCCAAGCAGCAGTTTGGACTTGAGCTGTAGCTCGGACACAGCTGGGGGGACAAATGCTGAGGTCACCGTCCTGCCTCCACAGACTCCAGGTAACTTGTCTGTGGCTCCGTCTGGAGTTGCAGTTTAGAATTGCCCTGGGCGCTTCCTGGGTGGTTTGGGGCCTGGTACTCAAAGTGTGGTCTGCAGACCATAACAAGCCTCACCTTAGTGATTCTTCAGAATGCAGACCCCAGCCCACACTTCCTGAATGAGAACCTGCACTTTATCAGGATGTGAGAGGTCCGACTGGATGGCCCGGTGCTGAGCACTCACGTGGGAGTCGCTGGTCAGGGCTGAGTGCGCACAGCCCGCTGAGCACTCAGCCCGCGGTGGCGGGTCATGCGCTGGGCAGGGGGAGGAGGGTGGCGGTGGGCGTGGGCGAGCCGCGCAGGCTGCTTCTCTGTGATGTGTCTCACGTGGCCCTTTTCAATGTCATTTCAGCATCTCCAGGAGACTGGACCCCAAGGAGCCCCTGGGCAGCCAGCGAGCAGCTTCGCCAACCCCGAAGCAGGCTCCGGGGGCTGCTCCCGGCCACGAGGGCCCCCGGGAGACAGGGGCCCAGGGCCCGGCCGGCCAGGAGGCTGGTGGCCCCCGCAGGACGCTGCAGGTGGACAGCAGGACGCAGAGATCAGGGCGGTCCCCCTCCGTGTCACCAGACAGAGGCAGCACCCCCACGTCACCTTACTCAGTCCCCCAGATCGCCCCCCTTCCCAGCAGCACGCTGTGTCCCATATGCAAGACCTCGGACCTCACGTCGACCCCCAGCCAGCCAAACTTCAACACCTGCACGCAGTGTCACAGCAAGGTCTGCAACCAGTGTGGATTCAACCCCAACCCGCACCTGACCCAGGTGAGCACCTCTGGCCCGCTGCCCCCCTGGCCCCCCCAGCCCGTCACTAGCTCTCTCTCCCTCTCATTTCCTGTGGCCACCGGCCTCTGTGTCTTCCTGGGCTTGTGTTCTGGCTCCAGACGTGGTAGCGGAGACCAAGGCCTGGCCCAGGGCTCCTGTGGGATCGCACCTCCCAGAGGCGTGGGCGGCCCCAGAGCCGAGGCGCGTTCCCACCTGGTCCGAGTTTGACCTGGAAAATGGTGTTGAGAGGACCAGACATGGTGTGGACACCTTTCCCAATGGGACTCACTGAAGAGGCCCTGGGTGAGCCTCTCCCTGACACGGGCCTGAGGGAGAGCGAGGTGTGGGGAGGCAGGACACTGCCCCCCCGTGTCTGGGGAGCTCCCCCTCTGCGCGCCACTTGTTTGTTAGCTGGGGCCAAGCGCTCACACTGGGTGACAACGCCCACACTCACCGGAGGCCACTTGGGGGCCATTTCCATGAGCTTGGCCTTCCTTCTGCCCCAGAGGCCCTGTGCCTACAGCCGGCCCCCCTCCCCCGCCCCGCCCCCGTGCTCAGCCACTCCTGGAGGCGCCCTGGTGGCTCCTGCTCCCGTGCTCTAGCTGAGCCGGTGCCTCTGCAATGAGCTGAGCGGGTCTGGCCCCCGCGCTCTGCTCCGGGAGGCCTGCTCCGGGAGGCCGTGGCCGTCTGGATGGAGAGCGAGTGCTGTCGGCAGACACAGGCATGGCCGCCTCTGGAACCAGAGCAGCAGGAGCTGTTTGGACCCCGTGGGGGGCGGGGGAAGTGGGAATGCGTGTTCACAGGTCGGGTCTATTTGTGACACGAGGTGCGTGGGTGTGGGACGCGTGGTTTGCGAGAGGTAAGTGTGAGGCTGCCAGGAAGGAGCTGCCGTGGGGGCGACTTGGAGTCGTTCCTGGAGTGCGGGGGCTTCCGAGGAGGCGCGCGCGTGAGGGTACATCTGGGATCTGAGGCGCCCGTGCTGCCCGCTGGTGAGGGAAGTGTTTGCCTTGAGCCCCGAGGACAGTGGCTGAGGCCCGCCGCTCACCTGTGCTTCCTCCCGGGGAGAAGAGAGCACCGGCCTCACGGGCGCTGGGGGTGCGGGCAGGAACGCGACCGCCCGGGGCGTCCCCTGCGCCAGCCTCGCCTCTGTGTTCCCTTCCTCAGATGCTCTCGAGCTGCAGGACCTGAAGGGCTCTGGGCGGGCGGGCGGAGAGCCCGGAGAGCCCGCCCGTGGCACCGCTCTCCTGCTGGGCATCCTGGCTCGTGGGCACTCAGTGGGCGGAGAGCCCGGAGAGCCCGCCCGTGGCACTGCTCTCCTGCTGGGCAGCCCGGCCCTCACCACACGTGGGCTCCTCCACGCCGGCTCGTGGGCACTCAGCGGGGGGAGATCCAGCCTCTGAGTGCACCTGGGGAGCAGCCGAGTGGGAGGACCTGGCGCCCATCGGTCCATCTGCCTGTGCTGGGAGGAAGCCGAGGCTCAGGGCCAGGGGGGGCCTGCGCTCACCCAGACGGCGTTGGAGAGAGCAGGCCGCGGCGCCTCGTGAGCACCTCAGGGCTGGACAAGGCTGTGGCTCTCGCCCTGAGGGTCTCGGCCGGGCGCCCGGAGGCCGTGGAGCGCCTGGGCAGGGCCGTGGCGCAGACTCGCTGCCACGGGTCGGGGCTGCCGTTCTCTGGCCGCCAGTGCGGGAAATGCTGGCCTGTCCTCCGGGCTCTCGCCTGGGGTCCCTTCCTGCCGCTCCCCACGCAGCCTTTCTTCTCACTTTGGTTCCTGCCAAGGAGGAAGGGCCCCGGGCACACCTTCCTGAGGGGCTGGGAGCTAATGCTTGAGTCTGGCAGGGGCCCCGCCCCTCGGGGGAGAGCAGCTCACGCAGTGAGGACCAGGCGGCAGGTTTTGCTGGTAGACACCCCCCACCCCCGCCTAGACCCCGTCGCCTGGGCACCTCTGATGTGCTCTTGGGACCCGTGGGCGGGGGGCGGGGGTGCCTGGCACTGCTGGCGGGGAGGTGAGCCCTGGTCGAGGTCTGGCAGCCTGGGGCTGCGGCTGGCCTGGCGGTCACGGCAGCAGGAGGCGTTGCGTCTCAGCTCCCCTGAGAGGGACGGGCCACACCGCACAGTGACCTGGAGGTCTTATGGCCTCGCCGACCTCGCAAAGTGGCTCTTGGACCTCTGCTCAGGCGACTGTGGGGATGGGCCCTGGTCAGCGTGTCACGGGTGAGAGGCACTGGCACGGACTGGGAGTGTGATGGAGCCAGTGAGCGGGACGGAGGGGGCGGGCACCACAGGCCTGGTCCGCAGACCCAGTGCTGCGGCTCTCTGTCTCCTGCCATCTGTCAGGCCCTTCACTTCCGCTGGGTCCCCAGGGACAGCAGGCAGGCCTGGAGCCGGGACACACACAGGCAGGGGCTGCCGTGGGCAGAGCTGTTCCTGGTCTGGAAGCACTGCCTTCCTGCGCGTGGGCCATGCTGCCTGGTCAGCGCGGGGGCTGCCGAGGGGAGCGCCATTCCGGCACAGGGCCAGCCCCCACGCTGTGATGCCCTCACAGGAAGGTGCCCGCCATGCACGCTGCTGGGAGTCCACGCGCCTGGACCCTGGGGACACATGGAGGTCGGGGAGGAGCTCAGAGCACCCTGCCCACAGGGGAGCAGACAGGCCTGGGAGCCGGCCTCCCCTGGGCCATCCCGGAGTGAGAGAGCAGGGCGCAGAGCTAGTGGCAGGTCTCGTCCCCCGGGCCCTGGCCATTTCCCACCACAGTCCGCTTCTGCTCAGGCTGACGGCTCAGCAGGCCTCTTCCCAGTGGAGGCCATTTCTTCCCGCGCTCTCCCTCCCGCGCTCAGGGTCATAACAAACTGCTCGAAACCTGGGAAAGACTGTGGCTGCCCTGTGGGTCCGAACACTCTCACCTCCCGCAGACCATTCCCTGAGGCTGCTTGCTGCGCGGCCAGAGGCGGAGCCCTCCATGCCCCGGGTGGGTGGAGGGTAGGAAGGCAGAGTTGGGGTGAGCAATGGATGGAGTGATATGGGCTGGAGGATGTGAGTGTGGCCTGCAGCAGGCATAGCCCTGGCCAGCCCTCCCGGAGGCCCCGCCTTCCCCCTACCTCCTACCCCCTACCTCCTACCCCCATCCGTCTCCCCCCTCCCCTCTCCCCCCTCAGCACAGCAGCACCTCCTGGCTGGGCTCCTCCAGATGTGAGTCTGCCCTCCCTGCCCACCGCCCTTTCTCTGGTCAAAGTCGCTCATAAGCCCCTTTAAGAAGATGGCGGGCCAAAACCGGTTTGGCTCAGTGGATGGAGCATCGGCCTGCGGACTGAAGGGTCCCAGGTTCGATTCCGGTCAAGGGCATGTACCTTGGTTGCGGACGCATCCCCGGTGGGGGGTGTGCAGGAGGCAGCTGATCGATGTTTCTCTCTCATCGATGTTTCTAACTCTCTATCCCTCTCCCTTCCTCTCAGTAAAAAATCAATAAAATATATTAAAAAAAAGAAGATGGTGGAGGAGTGAGCATGGCCTTTCCTGGCCTATTCCAAAGTCTGGACTTGGCTGAGACCAAACCAAGGATGTTTGGTCCACTGTGCTCCCACCATCCCCCATTGGCAAGCCCGGGCCGGGCTGCTTCCCCAGGGTGGGCGGTGTGAGAAGGGAGGGAGATGCGCAATGGCCAAGGTCCTCCTCCTCCTCTGCCTGCATCCCACTCCGTCCGGGCCAGCCGGGCTGGGCACCAGATGGCCGGGGGCGGTGCTGGGAGCACAGAGCCCTTCGCAGCAGCCTCCAGCCTCGCCCCCGTTCCGGCTCCCTCCTGGCCACACCGCCGCCCGCCCGGCCCAGGAGGAGTGCGGGCAGGTGTGAGAAGGACACGGATCCGCTGTGGCTGAGGAGAGGCAACCGGCTGCACCTCCCTCCACCTCCAGCCCAAACGGAAGCGGGTCCCCAGGAGCAGGCCCGTGGGAGGTCTTTCTCCCGCCTCCGCCCAGTGCTGGGCAGTCCGCCTTGCAGTATAAAAATGGCAGCAAAAAAGAGAAACAGACAAAGCGGGACCAAGAGGGGAGAGGCGGCAGCGGGACTGAGAGAAGCAGAGGCAGGAAGCCGGGACTGGCTGCCACCTGTGGTGCTGCTGTCGCTACCATCTGCTTCGCCCCACCTTGGGCCCAGCAGGCCGCCTGGTCCCCGGAGAGAGGGTGCCCTCAGCTCCTTTCAATCTTTCCCCCTCCCGTAGTCTTTCCCAGGAGCGGGGCGCGGCCCTTGGTTCTGGAGAATCGGGTGGAGCGGAAGCCGGTGTGCTGCTCAGCCCTGGGGCCAGCGGGAGAGGCAACCTGGACCGGAACCACCAGCCAGCGTAGGGCCCCGCCGGGCGCCAGGGCTGTGGAGGCCTGGAGGGGGCCGGAGGCCAGGAGGGGGCCGGAGGCCAGGAGGGGGCCGGAGGCCAGGAGGGGCCGGGCGCGTGGTGGGAGGCTGTGACCAGACTCCTGGGGCTTCTAAAGGAGGGAAGCTAGGCTGCACCTTAGACGGAGCTGGACGGGCAGGCGGAGGCGGGAGGCCTGCGGGAGTGCGTGGTCCATGCGGGGCCTGGGGGCAAGCCAGGTCCAGGGGAGCCAGATCCACGGCCAGTCCCGGATGCCGGGCGGGTTTCCAGGGCCTCCCTCGGGGGCTTGACCTGATGAGATTGGCACATGTAGGGCTCTGCGTGCCGGCCCCTGAGCCCGAGGCCAGGCAGCTGACAGGCGAAGCAGACTGTGGGGATTTAGGAAAACCGGAGGCTGGAGGGCCGGCCCTCCTCCGCCTGCCCTGGCCCCGGGGCCACGGTGGGGTACTCCCTCCTATGGGGCCTGGCTAGTGACTCAGCCGGAAGAGCATGGAGTCAGCTGGCTGGTGGGACCCCCAGGACCCTCTGGATTGAGCACTGGCAGGGAGGCTCCTTTGTAAGCTGTTTCTGTGATGCTCCCATTTGCACCAAAATAGGAAAAGCATGAATGCAGCATCAGGCCCGCGTCGGTGTTGAGGGTCCGCCACGGAATGCTGCTCTTCAGGGAGCCAGGCCTGGGGCGGGCGGCGGCGCTGCTGTCGCAGGAAGGCAGGCCCGTGACGTCTGCGCCCCTCCTTGCCTGCACAGACGTCACGGGCCTACCTTCTTGCGGCAGCAGCGCCTCACCCACCAGAAAGAGCCTGTGACTGCTGGGGCCCGGAGCTCCTGGCAGCCATGGCGGGGCCGTGAGGCAGGCACCGCCCGGAGTAGAAGCAGGTACCTGGGCAGCATCCTCTGGGGTCCCCCCCTCTGAGGTTAAAACGCAGGATGGCCAGCTTCAGCATCACCGGGCCCCTGTGGGGAAGATGTAGAAGCCCCCTCCTAAGATCTGGCCCCTGCCCCTTCCCGCCCAGAGCCCGTGGAGGGGCGGCAGGAGGCACTGCAGACAGGTCACCGCTGGCCGCTCACTCACCGTGGAGCTCACAGAGCCCGGCCTGGTCGGGGTGGGCAGTGCCGCCTTAGCCCCCCACCCCCGCCCCCAAGCCACCTCTTGGCCTGCACACCACCCCGAGCCTTCCACCTGGGAGTCCATGGAGGCCCGCCAGCCCTGAGGTGGCCGCCTGGCTTCCTGCCGGCAAGGTCAGTCCTGGCAGTCCCTAGCTCCGCCTCTGGCTCCGAGGACCTGAGGCTGGGTTGGCGGCCTGCCCATCTCCTGGCATGTGCCAGGCCAGGCTCACGGACAGAGACCTACAGGCAGTTTCTGGTCCCTCCCATTCTGGTGGGCGGCGGCCTGGGGGTACGGAGGAGCCATGGGCACTGGGTAGTTGAGGAGGACTCACCACTGCTGGTCCTGGGCCGGGGAGTCTGCACAGGCCCGGCGTGGACACCAGCTGAGGTGGGCGGGCGGGGTGCGCCATCTCTGCCTGCCCAGGCGACAGCTCCGCCCTCTGAGAATGGAGGCAGAGGGGGAGTTTGTGGGTTCAGAGAGCCCCCCCCGCCAGTGTCCTCCCTGGGAGGCCCTGTGTGCGGGCGTCTGCCTGGGCCTGGCCTGGGCACGGGGAGGGTGTGGTCAGGCTCCTGCGGGGCTGGGACCTGGTGGACAGGAAGGCATGAGTCCCGGGCCGCCAGCCCCCGGGAGCTTCTATTTGGCTGGGGGGGGGGGCGCCTGCTGACAGCCTGGCTGTGGGGCCGGGGAGGGAAGGCTCTGGGGTGAGTGCGGGAACCTTAGCACGTGCCACCCCTGTTCAACCCCCTGCAGACCCCTCTTCCCAGGAAGCCCCGCCCCGCGTGGAGAAAGCAAAGTGGTGACTATCCCGGCTGCCGGGGGCGGGGGCGGGGGGGGGTGTTAGAACGAGCGGCCCAGAGCAGAGAGCGGGAGAGTGCAAAGCAAGCTAGAGCACACTCGGCGGGAAGGGCCCAGCGTGTCTGGGGGAGGCAGCTGGGGGGGAGGGGCAGGCAGGAAAGGAGGGGTGGGCTGGGGAGGGCCAGGGGGCACATGGGGGGCTCCACCAGAAGGGTCGGAGCCCATAGTGTATGTTCGGGCTTCTATGTGGAGTTTTTGGAGGAAGGAGTGTTATTGGCTCCTGTAACTGGAGGTCCAGGGCAGACTTAGGCACAGCGAGTGCAGAGGTTGAGTGGAGCCCCAGACCTGCGCCTCCGTCTCCGCTCACTTCGGACTCTGTGGCTCCCGCGGCCCTCCGCGTGCTGGGAAGGAGGCTCCTGACCTTCCAGGCAGCATCCTCCGGCGAGGGATGCAAAGAAAAAGACCCTCTTATTGTTCCTTTACCTCGTGACAGGGCTGGGCGCCGACTGGCCCTGTTGCCAAGGTCACATGCCCGTTCCTGCACCACCATCTAAGCCACTGATTGGTCAACGTGAGTCACATGCCCACTTGACTGAGGGAGGGGTTGATGACAGGTAGAAACTACACGTCTGTCGTGTGAATAGCAACACGTGCCTTGTTTGTTCTGGAGGCACAAATCATCCCTTTTCTTAGCCAGCCTGTCTTCCTGGAGGAACGAGGGCCAGCCCATGCCCACGCTGCCGCTCACTCTGTGCGCCGCTTTGCGCTCGGGAGTCTCCTCGGCTGGCCTGCCTCCTCCCGACAGGGCCTGTGTGTGCCGAGGCCGCCCTCTCCCCCCTCTGTTACGCATCTTTCTGCAAGTCCCCTGGATGCCGACTGCACCGCTGCCAGGCCATTTCCCCTCCCTCCTGGCTGCTGCTGGGTCACAGCCTGAAGGGAGTGGCAGGGGAGGAGGGGGACCCGTGGAGGCTGAGGTCATCAGCCGGGAGGAAGTGGTGTGGACTGGGGAGGTGGGATGTGGGGTGCGCTGGTGCACACAGGTCTGGGGCACAGCCAGTGGGCAGTTGGGGGACTGTCGAGCGGGAGGCCTGCGGGCAGTGGCTGGTGGTTGTGGGGTGGGATGGGGCGTGTGTGCCTGCCTCTGCTCCGCTCCCCGTGCCTGGCAGCTCCTAGCGGGCAGGGTGGTGCCCTCTGCCCTCCCAGCCCTGGCCCTGGAAGCCAGGGAACCCCCGAGCAGGGCTTGGCGCCCCGGCCTGTGCTGGGAGCTGCCCGGTGCCCCGGCCCTGGCCTCCTGCTGACACGTGCTTCCTCCGCAGGTGCAGGAGTGGCTCTGCCTGAACTGCCAGATGCAGCGGGCTCTGGGGATGGACATGACCACGGCGCCACGCTCCAAGAGCCAGCAGCAGCTGCACTCCCCCGCCAAACAGCCCCTGGGGAAGCCGGAGCAGGAGCGGCCCCGGGGCCCCGGTGGGCCACAGCCTGGGCCCCGCCAGGCCGAGACAGCCAAGGCCACCACAGTGCCGGGAACTGCCCAGGCAGCTGCCCCTCCCGAGGGGGGGAAGGTGTCTCCTCAGCCCCCTCACCCCATCAAGCCTTCCACAGCTGAGCCCCGGCCCCCTGCAGGAGAGGCCCCGGGCAGAAGTGCCACCGCGGTGCCCTCCGGGCCTGGTGCTGCTGAGCAGGCCCAGGAGGGCCTCACCGGGAAGCTCTTCGGTCTCGGCGCGTCGCTGCTGACCCAGGCGAGTACCCTCATGTCCGCGCAGCCTGAGGCCGACGCCCAGGGCCAGCCTGCCGCCAGCAAGGGGCCACCCAAGATCGTCTTCAGTGATGCCAGCAAGGAGGCTGGCCCGAGACACCCAGGCTCAGGGCCCGGGCCTGGGCCTGCAGCTGGAGCCAAAGCTGAGCCTGCAGCCAGGGCAGGTCCCACATCGGGGCCTGGAGCCCTGGTGAGAACTGGGGGAACACCCAGCCCAAAGCATGGCCGAGCAGAACAGCAGGCAGTGCCCAAGGCTGCTGCCAAGCCAAAGACCATGCCGAAGGACAGGCCCACCTGCCCACTGTGCCAAGCCGAGCTCAACGTGGGCGGCGAGGGCCCAGCCAACTACAACGCCTGCACCGCCTGCAGGCTCCAGGTGTGCAGCCTCTGTGGCTTCAACCCGACGCCCCACCTGGCGGAGGTAAGGGCCCAGGGCCCGGGGGCACGGGCGAGTGGGAGCAGAGGAGCCCCGAGAGCTGGGGCTGAGCCCCGGCCGTCCCTCCACTCAGAGACCTGACTGGCACCGTGGGTGCGGGTGATGTGCCCACTGCCTCTGACTGGCTGCGAGTGCCTGAGGCTGGTCCCAGAGTCAGCCAAGCTCAGGAGGCCCCGAACTGCCTCCCCAGGCCCAGCTCTCGTGGCAGGACCTGATGAAAGATGCCAGCCCCTCGGCTCAGGGAGGAAGAACCTGGGGTCCCACCTGCCCGCGGCCTGTGCCCCTCACAGGGTGGAGGGCTGTTGGGCCCCAGGAAAAGGCGGGCTTCTCACCGTGGGCAGGCCGTGCCCCGTGGCCCACCCAGGCGGTGTCCACCTCCATCCCTTTCTCAGGCCCTTGTTGTTGGGTGTTGATGTTCGCTTGTCAAAGCCTCAGCCTTTGGGCCTGTGTTTTCCCGGGGCGGGCCTGCTCCCCTGGGCCTGCTCGTGGGGCGCCCAGAGATGCTCTCCTGAGCTGCAGGAGCGTTGGCGGCTGGGGCTGGGGCTGTCTCTCCGCAGCCCCTGTTCCAGGGAAAGGTGCTGAGCGCTGCTGAGCTGGGTGGGGGGGAGCAGGATGCCCGTGCTCTCTCGAAGCCTGAGGCTCAGGGTGCGGAGCCCCTGGTGGAGCTTGGCCGCGCCAGCCCGGAGCCTGCTTCTGACCCTCCCCGTACCCACGCTCCCTGCTCAGGACCACCTGGGGGCCTGCTCGGCCGCCCTGACAGACCTGCCTGTGTCCCCTTCTGTGGGTCTAATTGGCTCATCCCTGCTGTCATGCCAGGGGGTCAAGCCAAGGCCCCCGCTGGGCTGGGCCGTGCATGGCGAGCAGGCAGGGAGTGCGGAGTGCAACCCTGCTGGCCGAGGGTGGGGCAGTGGAGCAGGACGTGGTGCCACGGTCTGTGTGGCACCGTTCTGACTCGCCTGGGGCCAGGCCTCCCTGGGGGCCGCCCAGTGTGATGAGGAAGACGGCTTGGCCGCCATGCTTTCCAACATCCCTCGTGGGCTGCCCTGTGGCCCTCAAGTGCCCACACTGCCCCTTCCCAAACCCTTGGCCCAGGGGCTCCCTGGAGGACCCTGGTCTGCTGACCAGGATGGGGAGGGGGCGCCGGGGGCACGCAGGGCCAGAGGGGCTCCCGTAGAGAGACTGCCAGGCACTAGCTCGCTGCCAGGTGGGTGGGGCACCCTAACACTGAGCGGCTGTGAACCCCATGGATTGCTGAGCTGGCCCAGCCTCGAGGACCCTTACCCCGCCGAGACCTGGCCTGCATTTCCTCGCTAAGCAGGAAGGATGTGCACAGAAGGGAGCGGAGCCGGCTCTGTCCAGGAGCGAAACTGGTCCAATAGCGCCTTCGGCAGCCGGGGCCAGGCCAGCGGCAGTGCTGGTTCCGCCCAGGCAGCCGTGTCGGCACAGGCGGGCTCTGCAGGGCGTCTGGGCTCTCGCCTGCTCTCACCAGCTACTTGGCTTTGCCTTCCTGGACCCGAGCTTCTGCCTCTCAGTGGCCGGCATGGCCCTGCGCCCCCTCCACATCCCGAGGTCTCCATGGCCGCTCCCCTGCTGCCTCCTTGGCCAGCAGCACCACCTGTGCCTCCGTGGGCCTGGCGGCCACGCTGCTCAGCATCCTGGTCCTGGCTCCTCCCACCCCGCACCCGTCCCCCTGCCTCCTGCGCGCGTGGCAGTCAGAGGTGGCCCAGCTTCTCTACCTCCTCCTCCTCGCGGCTCTGCCTGCTTATACCGTTACCCCAGAGGACCATGCTGTTCCGGGGAGGTGTGGGTGGGCAGCCATGCCCGCTCCCGGGGTTCCCACCACGGGGGCCGGAAACGGTGCCACCATCCACCATCAGAGATGCAGGCCGGCGGCCTGGGGTCCTCCTCAGCGCCCCGTCTCTCCCCAGATCCGCCCTGTGGGCCACACCTCGCTGGCTCTTCCTCCCACTCTCCTAGGCCCGGCCTCGCCACTCCGTCTTCATGGCCACGCCTGGCCCAGCCCTGCCCCTCCCCCCAGACAACGACCAGCACCTTCTCGCGGCTCTGCCAGCCGGCCGTGGGCCTGCAGGGGGCTGGTGCTTGGTGTGTCCCCTCTCCCTCCCCGACAATGCTGCTTTCTTCGCTGAGGCCCCAGCCAGAGGTGGGCCAGCTTTGATCTCAGCTCAGCGAACGGCCATGTGGCATCGGGAGCCCTTTGGTGTGTCCCCGTGACCTTGGAGTGTTCTGTTAGAGGCTCCTGACTTCGAAGGCCCTCCCCTGCCTGGGAGGCGCTCCTTGTGCCGCGCGAGGCCTGCGGGCGTCCCCGTACCTGCGTGGCCCCGGCCGCAGCGAGGCTTGGGAGGGTCGTGCTGTCAGTGCAGTGAGGGAGGGCGGACCCGGGACCCGCTGCCTCTGCCCTCAGGCCTCTTAGACCTGCTGGGCTCCACCTGGGGCCAGGCCCAACTGTCCGGGCTGCCAGGTCGGGAATTTCCCTCAACATCTCTGAGCTTCAGACATCTTTCAGCCCGGCTGGCGTGGCTCCGTGGTTGAGCGCCGACCTACGAGGTTACGGTTCGATTCCCGGTCAGGGCGCATGCCGGGTTGCCAGCTTGATCCCCAGTGGGGGGCGTGCAGGAGGCAGCCAATCAGTGATTCTCATCATGGATGTTTCTGTCTCCCTGTCCCCTCCCTTCCTCTCTGAAATCAGTAAAAATACATTTAACAAGTCTCTTTGCCCTCTTCCTAGACAGGGAGCCCAGAGCACACAGAGGCAGAGGCAGCAGAGCTGTCCCTCCTCCCGGTGACGTCTCTGCAAAAAACAAACCCGTTGCCGGGTTAGTGAGTCATTTCACTGAGGAGTTACTCCCGCTTTTTACCTGTTTATCTTGTTGAAGGACAATGGTACCCTCTGGCTTCATTTTGAATTGGCTTTCAGTTCAAAATAGAGTTTGTGAAGAAACTCGTGGAGTGGAATGGTTGCAGCGACACTGCCGGTTTCTTATATGATCATAATTGCAAATACCAACCGTGCCCTTGAGACGCTCGGCCTCCCTGCGCAAAGGGCCTGGCCCTGTGATGTGTGGGGCGGGGGCAGCGGGGGCATCAGGCGAGAGGCCAGCAGCTGCCTCTGCTCCAGACCTGCCCCGGGCTGCCTCTGGGGCAGCGATCTTGGGGCGCCCATCTCCCCGCTGTGGAGGGGCAGGAGTGCTCCCTCTCGGGTTTCCGTGGGAACCAGGTGAGGCCATCCTCATGCTCATGCGAGGTCCAAGCTGTCAGCCCTGAGCCAGGCGGTCTAAAGACTGCAGCGGAGTGTCTACAAGAGGGTCTGGGTGGGACAGGAGGGTCCCCCCTCCGCGGCTGTCTGCTGTGAGTCCACCCTGTGCGGTGCAAGGTCCGGGCCTCACGGGGGACGCCACGGGGTGAAACTCTGAGTCCCGGAGCACCGGGGTCACAGCCCAGCCTCCAAGGCATGCGTGGCAGATATCAGGGACGACTCCTGTAGGAGGCTGAGCCCAGAAAAGAGGAGCTTGCGCATGCCTGGGGGCAGTGGGGGCAGCAGTCACACAGGAGAGGAACAGCGGCTGCGCCTGGAGCCCCTGCCGGAGCCTGGCCCTACCCCGGGCATCCTTTCTGCTGGGCTCTCATCCTCTGCCCCTGGCAGTGGGCTGGGGTGTGGGCCAGGCAGCCACAGGGGTCGGTGGGGCTGGTGTCACTGTCACCAGACTGACCCGGGGCAGCGCCTCCGATGAGGAGACTGTGCCTGCGGGTCACTCAGAGGATCGCCCACGTGCCGGGAGGAAGCCCGCTTCCCGTGCCGCCCAGCCGGCCCCTCGGACGCAGCAGCCAGTGGCCCTGCAGGCAGTGGGCGTCCTCCAGGCCTGGGACAACGCACTCCCCTCCCTGAGCGCCCGGCTCCACCCTCCATGGACGGTGCGCACACCCCACCCCTCACCTTTAGAGCCGCTTGCCCTCGGGTTTCTACCTTCCTGCCCCGGAAAGGAGCTGGGCCGAGGGAAGCAAAGCGGAAGTGGTCGCCAGCGCCTCCCAGTGTCCCTTCCCAGGTCCCAGATGGCCCCCTGCCTACTTGCCGAAGGGGACAGGCAGGGTCAAGCAGGCAGCAGCTCCCGAGGCCGAGGCCGGGGCTGGGTGAGGGAGCCTGTGGAGAGAATGACAAGAATGAACAAGGGGATGGAGGAGCAGGGGCAGGGCGGGGCAGGGCGGGGGGGGGGGGGGGGCAGGTGGCGGGGGAGAGATGAGAGCAGCTGAGTCCTAGCCCCCAGGCACAGGGATTCTGCCTGCCTGCCTCTCACCCTGTCCTCAGTCCCCAGAGACTGGCCCGGGCCAGGTCTCCCCTGGCTCCACCCCTCCCAGCCCCTGCCCCTACCCTTCCCCCTACCCAGGGAGCTAGAGAAGTGCCATCAGCCGCAGGTCTGGTGTTTATTTTTAGCTCGCAGCTCACATGCTGCCTCCTGCCAGCGTCCCTGTCTTCCTCGCTGCCTGTGTGGCAGAGCCGGAGAGGGCCTCCATGTGTAAGCATGGAGGACCAGGGCCTGGAGCAGTGGCCCCAGGCTCCAGGCTTTGCTGAGGGCCTGTGAGCAGGCCGCCACGGGCTGGCTCTGAGCCCCGGGCAGTACGCCTGCCGCCTCCACCCCGGCCACCTTCCCAGGTGCCCTTGCTTCACTGTTGCTTCGGGGGTGGGGTCTGCAGGCCAGAGGGAGTGTCAGAGGTGTGCCGCGCCACCAAGGTGAGCAGGGTAGATGACCTCCCTGGAGAGGCCTACCCTGGATGGCCGTGTGCCCTGCATAGCCGTGTGCCCTGGATGGCCCTGTGCCCTGGATGGCCGTGTGCCCTGGATGGCCGTGTGCCCTGCAGTAGCCGTGTGCCCTGCAGTGGCCGTGTGCCCTGGATGGCCGTGTGCCCTGCAGTAGCCGTGTGCCCTGGATGGCCATGTGCCCTGGATAGCCATGTGCCCTGCAGTAGCCGTGTGCCCTGGATAGCCATGTGCCCTGCAGTAGCCGTGTGCCCTGGATGGCCGTGTGCCCTGGATGGCCGTGTGCCCTGGATAGCCGTGTGCCCTGGATGGCCGTGTGCCCTGCAGTAGCCATGTGCCCTGGATGGCCGTGTGCCCTGCAGTAGCCGTGTGCCCTGGATGGCCGTGTGCCCTGCAGTAGCCGTGTGCCCTGGATGGCCATGTGCCCTGGATAGCCATGTGCCCTGCAGTAGCCGTGTGCCCTGGATAGCCATGTGCCCTGCAGTAGCCGTGTTCCCTGGATGGCCATGTGCCCTGGATGGCCGTGTGCCCTGGATAGCCGTGTGCCCTGCAATGGCCATGTGCCCTGGATGGCCGTGTGCCCTGCAGTAGCCGTGTGCCCTGGATGGCCATGTGCCCTGGATAGCCATGTGCCCTGCAGTAGCCGTGTGCCCTGGATAGCCATGTGCCCTGGATGGCCGTGTGCCCTGGATAGCCATGTGCCCTGCAGTGGCCGTGTGCCCTGGATGGCCGTGTGCCCTGCAGTGGCCGTGTGCCCTGCAGTGGCCGTGTGCCCTGGATGGCCGTGTGCCCTGGATAGCCGTGTGCCCTGCAGTAGCCGTGTGCCCTGGATGGCCGTGTGCCCTGGATGGAGGATGGCCGTGTGCCCTGCAGTGGCCATGTGCCCTGGATGGCCGTGTGCCCTGGATAGCTGTGTGCCCTGGATGGCTGTGTGCCCTGATGTAGCCGTGTGCCCTGGATAGCCGTGTGCCCTGCAGTGGCCGTGTGCCCTGCAGTAGTCATGTGCTCTGGATGGCCGTGTGCCCTGCAGTGGCCATGTGCCCTGCAGTAGCCGTGTGCCCTAGATAACCGTGTGCCCTGCAGTGGCCGTGTGCCCTGGATGGCTGTGTGCCCTGATGTAGCCGTGTGCCCTGGATGGCCATGTGCCCTGATGTAGCCGTGTGCCCTGCAGTGGCCGTGTGCCCTGGATGGCCGTGTGCCCTGATGTAGCCGTGTGCCCTGGATGGCCGTGTGCCCTGATGTAGCCGTGTGCCCTGGATGGCCACGTGCCCTGCAGTAGCCATGTGCCCTGGATGGCCGTGTGCCCTGCAGTGGCCATGTGCCCTAGATGACCGTGTGCCCTGCAGTAGCCATGTGCCCTAGATGACCGTGTGCCCTGCAGTGGCCGTGTGCCCTGCAGTGGCCGTGTGCCCTGGATGGCCATGTGCCCTGCAGTGGCCGTGTGCCCTGCAGTAGCTGTGTGCCCTAGATGACCGTGTGCCCTGCAGTAGCCGTGTGCCCTGCAGTGGCCGTGTGCCCTGCAGTGGCCGTGTGCCCTGCAGTGGCCGTGTGCCCTGCAGTGGCCGTGTGCCCTGGATGGCCGTGTGCCCTGCAGTGGCCGTGTGCCCTGGATGGCCATGTGCCCTGATGTAGCCGTGTGCCCTGCAGTGGCCGTGGTGCCTCGGGCTGGGCCCTGCAGGGAGCAGGGTGAGTGCGTGGAGGACCCCTGCAGAGTCCCCTCCATAGCTGGGCCCTGGGGGGCCTCCGGGCAGGGAAGAGCTGCCATCTCAGGGAGACAGACTCCAAGCCTGTGTGCAGGCTTCACCCTCCGCGCACACGGGGCCTGGCGCCGCCTGGACCCAAAGCAGAGATGTGGTGTGGCTCTGCGGGCAGCACGCAGGACAGAGTCCCTGACATGGTGTTTTCTATGAGGTGTGAGCAGAGGAGCCTGCTCAGCACCCCTGACTCCAAGGAGGGCACCCCCACAGCGCCGGCCCTGGCCCTAGAGCCTGCACCCAGCACAGCCCTGGCTGGGGAAGGGCGTGGGAAGGAGGTGGGCGGGACCACGCACCCAGGGGTGCCCTGTCTGACACCCGCTGGTCTGTGAGGGTCTCCACTGAGGGGCTCCACGCCGGCTAGCAGGGGCTGTCTGCTCCCTGGGGGGCCCAGACCCCCTCTTGTCCAGACCCTTGTGCCGTAGCCCCCCGCCCCTCCCAATCTCCCTGTCTCGGGGGGAAGCTTTCTGTGGGGAGATGAAGGGACCCTGCTTTTGGTTTCATTTTAACTCTGAATACGTGCTTTCTAAAAATTACTGATTTCCGAGAGGAAGGGAGAGGCAGATAGAACATCAGTGATGAGAGAATCCTGGATCGGCTGCCTCCCGCACGCCCCCACAGGGGATCGAGCCCGCAACCCGGGCCTGTGCCCTGACCAGGAATCGAACTGTGACCTCCTGGCTCATAGGTGGACGCTCAGCCACTGAGCCACGCAGGCTGGGCTACGAATGCCTTTAAGAATGGGAAGTCTGTCATTTGGGGGCAACACACCTGTCAGTCCCTTCTCCTCGAGCTTCGTGCCGTGCTCCGGAAGGCGCTCTCCTCCTCAGGTCCCCGAGGGCCGGGGAATGCTCTGAGTACCTCCAGTCTCCCTGACCTCACCACCTTCCCTCCCTCTCCCCACAGAAATCCGAGTGGCTCTGTCTCAACTGCCAAACTAAGCGACTGCTGGAGGGCAGCCTGGGGGAGCCAGCCCCCCGCCTACCGCCCGCCTCGCAGCAGCCCCCCGCCGGGGCCCCTCACCGTGCAGCCGGAACAGCCCCTCCGAAGCAGAAAGGGCCCCAGGGGCCGGGCCAGCCCTCAGGCCCCCTGCCCGCCAAGGCCAGCCCCCAAGCAAAGCCCCTCAGGGCTTCTGAGCCCAGCAGGACCCCGAGTAGTGCCCAGGAAAAGAAGACGGGGGTCCCGGCTAAAGCGGAGCCTGTGCCGAAACCACCTCCAGAGACTGCCTTGCCCCCTGGGACTCCTAAGGCCAAGGCCGGGGCGCGGAGGACTGAGCCCGCCGCCCCTGCCATCACGGCTGTTCCAGAAGCCCCCAAGGGCGGGGAGGCAGAGGTCAGTGCCACTCCCTTGGCGGGACCCTAACTCAGGTGCACAGTCTAGGGACGGACTCGGCTCCCTGGGGCTGGGGTGGAGGCCGGGCCCCTGGGCCACAGCGGGGGGCAGGGCTGCCTCTGTGAGGCCGTGGGGGGCTGCAGCCTGTGGGCTAGAGGCTAGCCCTGTGCCTGGCGCCTGCTGGATGCTTTGCTGGGCTTTGCTACCATTAGAAGCAGTGAAGTTTCTCTTTGAGAACCTAGGGCTGCTTGGGGCTTGCCTGGGAACCTGCGAGTTATTCAAGGCCAGAGAGATGGAGCAGGGGTGGAGGGGCTGTGACCTGGGAGGTGGAGGGACCTTCGCTGGGCGCTGGGATTGACGGAGAGGGCGGGGCTTCAAGGAGCTGTCTGCATGGGAGTCAGCCTTTGCCTCTCGCCTGCTGCAGGAGCTGGTGGGCAAGCCTTACTCCCAGGACCTGTCCCGGAGCCCACAGAGCCTCAGCGACACGGGCTATTCTTCTGATGGCGTCTCCAGCTCCCAGAGCGAGATCACCGGCGTGGTGCAGCAGGAGGGGGAGCAGCTGGACAGCGCAGGGGTGACCGGGCCCCGCCCGCCCAGCCCCTCCCAGCTCCACAAGGCAGGCAGTGTGCGGCCTTCCCTGCAGGCCCAGGGCCCAGCCTCCAGTGGCGAGCGGAGCAAGGTGCCCCGCAGCAGCGCTGAGGAGCAGAAGCGGCGGCCCCACTCCCTGTCCATCATGCCCGAGGCCTTCGACTCCGATGAGGAGCTGGAGGACATCCTGGAGGAAGAGGAAGACTCTCTGGAGTGGGGGCGGCAGCGGGAGCAGCAGGACACGGCGGAGTCCTCGGACGACTTCGGCAGCCAGCTGCGGCACGACTACGTGGAAGACAGCAGTGAGGGCGGCCTGTCTCCGCTCCCTTCCCAGCCCCCAGCCCGGGCGGCAGCAATGACCGACGAGGAGTTCATGCGGCGGCAGATCCTGGAGATGAGCGCCGAGGAGGACAACCTGGAGGAGGAGGACGCGGCCACCCCCAGGCACGGCCTGGCCAAACATGGCACCCCGAAGGGCGGCCCTAGGCCCAGGCCCGAGCCCAGCCCAGAGGCAGCGGCTCTGCCCACGCGGCGCCTGCCCCACCACGCCACCACGGGCTACGAGGAGCTGCTCGCCCTCTCCGAGGGGGGCCCCGCCGAGGCCGTAGACGGCACCGGGGCCCTGCAGGGCGGGCTCCGCCGCTTCAAGACCATTGAGCTCAACAGCACGGGCAGCTACGGCCACGAGCTGGCCCTGGGCCCAGGCGCCGACCCCGGCCTGGACCGCGAGCCCGAGCTGGAGATGGAGAGCCTGACAGGCTCGCCCGAGGACCGCTCCCGCGGGGAGCACTCCTCCACGCTGCCCGCCTCCACGCCCAGCTACACCTCGGGCACCTCGCCCACGTCCCTGTCTTCCCTGGAGGAGGACAGTGACAGCAGCCCCAGCCGCAGGCAGCGCCTGGAGGAGGCCAAGCAGCAGCGCAAGGCCCGGCACCGCCCTCACGGGCCCCTGCTGCCCACCATCGAGGACTCCTCGGAGGAGGAGGAGCTACGGGAGGAGGAGGAGCTGCTGCGCGAGCAGGAGAAGATGCGGGAGGTGGAGCAGCAGCGCATCCGCAGCACCGTCCGCAAGACGCGGCGCGACAAGGAGGAGTTGCGGGCCCAGCGCCGGCGCGAGCGCTCCAAGACGCCGCCCAGCAACCTGTCGCCCATCGAGGATGCCTCCCCCACGGAGGAGCTGCGGCAGGCGGCCGAGATGGAGGAGCTGCACCGCTCCTCCTGCTCCGAGTACTCGCCCTCGCCCTCCCTGGACTCGGAGGCCGAGGCCCTGGACGGCGGCCCCGCCCGGCTCTACAAGTCAGGCAGTGAGTACAGCCTGCCCACCTTCATGTCCCTTTACTCGCCCACCGAGCCGTCCACGGGCAGCTCCGGCACCCCCAGCGCCGGCCGGCCCCTCAAGAGCGCCGAGGAGGCCTACGAGGAGATGATGCGGAAGGCCGAGCTGCTGCAGCAGCGGCAGCAGGGCCAGGCGGCGGGGGGCCGGGGGCCCAAGGGCGGCCCCTCTCAGCCCGCAGGCCCCCGGGCCCAGGGCTCCTTTGAGTTCCAGGAAGCCCCAGAGCGTGACTACGGCCGGGCTGCCCCGCTGCCCGTGGAGGGCACGCCCGCTGGCCTGGGCGCAGCCGTGTACGAGGAGACCCTGCAGACGGCCCAGAGCACGGCCCGCGTGCTGCAGGCCTCCTCCCGAGACCTGGCCTTCGCCGAGGACAAGAAGAAGGAGAAGCAGTTTCTGAACGCGGAGAGTGCGTACGTGGACCCCATGAGGCAAGACGGCGGCCCGCTCACCCCGGGCACCAGCCCCACCCAGCTCGCCGCCCCCGTGCCCTTCTCCGCCGCCTCCTCCGACGGCAGTGGCGGCCGCGTCATTCCTGACGTCCGAGTTACCCAGCATTTTGCGAAGGAGCCCCGGGACCCCCACAAGCTGCACAGCTCTCCCGCCGCCCCCAGCTCTGCCTCCAGGGGGGCCAGCACGTCCTTTCCCCAGGGCCCTGGGGCCCCCGCCACCGCGGCTCCTCCAGGGCACGTGCCTGCGGCGCCGCCTGCAGGCTCCGAGCGCAGCCCCTCACCCTCTGCCACGGCCCACAGCTACGGGCAGAGCCCGGCCTCTGCAAACTACGGGTCCCCAACGGAGGAGACGCCCCCGGCGCCCAGCGGTCCTGCCGGCGCCAGAGAGAAGCCCCCGCGCGTGAGTGACGGCAAGGGCGGCCCCGCCCCGCCTGCCCAGGGATATGCCTATTTCTCGGGCTCCAGCCCACCGCTCTCCCCATCTTCTCCCTCAGAGAGCCCCACCTTCTCCCCTGGCAAGCCGGGCCCCAGGGCCACAGCCGAGTTCTCTACACAGACGCCAAGCCTGACCCCTGCCTCGGACATGCCACGGAGCCCTGGTGCCCCTGCCCCCGCCCCCATGGTGGCGCAGGGCACCCAAACGCCACACGGGCCCGGCGTGCCCCGCCCGGCGTGGCAGCAGTCCTCTCGGGAGGCCCCCTTCATGGTCATCACACTGGCCTCCGCGGCCTCCAGCCAGACCAGGATGGTCCATGCCAGTGCCTCCACCTCCCCGGTGTGCTCCCCCACCGGCACGCAGCCCACCCCCCACGGTGCGTCTCCACTGCCCTCGGAGCCTCCTGGGCCGCCTGGCTTCCCGCGGGCAGCCAGTGCCGGTGCGGACGGGCCCCTGGCGCTGTACGGCTGGGGCGCCCTCCCTGCCGAGAACATCTCCCTTGCCGGATCTCCTCCGTCCCGGGAACGTCCAGGGTGGAGCCCGGCCCCAGGCCCCCTGGCAGTGCCGTGGTGGACCTCCGCACGGCCGTCAAGCCCACGCCCATCATCCTCACTGACCAGGGCATGGACCTGACCTCTCTTGCCGTGGAAGCGAGGAAGTACGGCCTGGCGCTGGACCCGGGCCCAGGGCGGCAGTCCACAGCAGTGCAGCCTCTGGTCATCAACCTCAACGCCCAGGAGCAGACCCAGGCCTTCCTCGGCACGGCCACCACCGTGAGCATCACCGTGGCCTCGTCTGTGCTCCTGGCTCAGCAGAAGCAACCTGCGGTCTATGGAGACCCCTTCCAGAGCCGCCTCGACTTTGGCCAGGGGGCAGGTAGCCCTGTGTGCCTGGCCCAGGTCAGGCAGGTGGAGCAGGCCGTCCAGACAGCCCCGTACCGAGGCGGGCCCCGGGGAAGACCCAGGGAGGCCAAGTTTGCCAGGTACAACCTGCCCAACCAGGGGACGCCTCTGGCCAGAAGAGATGTTTTGATCACTCAGGTGGGCACTGCTCAGAGCGCTGGCCTCAAGCCGGGCCCTGTGCCAGAGCTGGGTGCCAGGAAGCCACACACCGTGCTGGTGCAGATGGCAGAGGGCGCAGCAGGCACTGTGACCACGCTGCTCCCGGAGGAGCCAGCGGGCGCCATGGACCTCACGGGGATGAGGCCCGAGAGCCAGCTGGCGTGCTGCGACGTGGTCTACAGGTTCCCCTTCGGCAGCAGCTGCACGGGCGCTTTCCACCCCGCTCCCAGCGCCCCCGAGAAGAGTGGGGCCGATGCTGCCCCACGGGCCCAGAGCAGCGGCCCCTTCTACAGTCCGCGCGAGCCGGAGCCTCCCGAGCCCTCCACCTACCGGGCCCAGGGGCTCGCGGGGCTCGGGCCCCCTGAGGAGCAGAGGCCCTACCCACTGGGCCTCCCAGGCAGGCTGTACTCCTCCATGTCCGACACCAATCTGGCTGAGGCCAGCTTCAACTACCACGCCCACAGGATGGGGCAGCTCTTCCAGGGCCCGGGGCGAGACGCGGCCGTGGACCTCAGCTCGCTGAGGCAGTCCTACAGCCTGGGCTTTGCCGACGGGCGCTACCTGGGGCAGGGCTTGCAGTACGGCTCGTTCACGGACCTGCGCCACCCCACAGACCCTTTGCCTCCCCCGCTGCCCATGCGGCGCTACAGCTCCGTGTCCAACATCTACTCAGACCACAGGTACGGCCCCCGGGGAGAAGTCGCGGGGTTCCAGGAGGCCAGCCTGGCCCAGTACAGCGCCACCACAGCCCGCGAGATCAGCCGCATGTGCGCGGCCCTCGACTCCATGGACCAGTACGGAGGGCGGCGTGGCAGTGGCGGTGGCGGCCCTGACCTCATGCAGTACCAGCCCCAGCCTGGGCCTGGGCTCAGTGCCCCGCAGGGCCTGGGCCCACTCAGACCTGGCCCCTTTGGGAACCCCACCTTCCCGGAGGCCCACCCGAACCCTGGGGTCCTGCCCCAGTACAGGCCTGCAGCCCAGGGCGCGGCCGTCCGACAGCTGCTGCCGTCCACGGCCACGGTGCGTGCCGCCGACGGCATGATCTACTCGACTATCAACACCCCGATTGCAGCTACACTGCCCATCACCACCCAGCCCGGCTCGGCGCTGCGGCCCATGGTGCGTGGCGGCATGTACCGGCCCTACACATCGGGCGGGGTCACGGCTGTGCCGCTCAGCAGCCTCACACGCATGCCTGTGACTGCCCCCCGGGTGCCCCTGTACCGATATCCTGCACCAAGCAGGTTTCCGGCGTCCAGCGTGCCGCCTGCCGAGGGCCCCGTCTATCTGGGGAAACCTGCTGCTGCGAAGGCGCCCGGGGCCGGGGGCCCAGCGAGGCCAGAGCCACCGGGAGGGGCCGCCCGGCAAGAGCCTCTTTCCACAGCCATGCCTACTGCTGCCAAGGAGGCGGCAGCTGCCCTGGCCCCGGCCCCCCTGGCCGGCCAGAAGCCAGCAGTAGATGCTGCTCCTGCGGGCGGCAGTGGGGGCCCCAGCCGGCCGGGAGGAGAGGAAGCGTCGCAGGAGGAGAGGCAGCGGAAGCAGCAGGAGCAGATGCTGCAGCTTGAGCGGGAGCGTGTGGAGCTGGAGAAGCTGCGGCAGCTGCGGCTGCAGGAGGAGCTCGAGCGGGAGCGCGTGGAGCTGCAGAGGCACCGGGAGGAGGAGCAGCTGCTGGTGCAGCGGGAGCTGCAGGAGCTGCACACCATCAAGCACCACGTGCTGCAGCAGCAGCGGGAGGAGCGCCAGGCCCAGCTCGCCCTGCAGCGGGAGCAGCTGGCGCAGCAGCGCCTGCAGCTGGAGCAGATCCAGCAGCTGCAGCAGCAGCTGCAGCAGCAGCTGGAGGAGCAAAAGCAGAGGCAAAAGGCCCCCTTCCCCGTGGTCTGTGACGGACCCGGCCGAGGGCCTCCCCCGGCGGCCACCGAGCTGGCTCAGAATGGCCAGTACTGGCCGCCCCTGACCCACGCGACTTTCATCGCTGTGGCTGGACCCGAGGGGCCGGGGCAGCCCCGGGAGCCCGTGCTACACCGCGGCCTCCCCAGCTCCGCCTCGGACATGTCGCTGCAGACTGAAGAGCCGTGGGAGGCCGGCCGCAGTGGCCTCAGGAAGCGGCACTCGATGCCACGGCTGCGGGACACCTTCGAGGCGGAGCCGGGGCCCGAGCCCTGCCCGGTCAGGAGGATTGCGGACAGCAGCGTGCAGACGGACGACGAGGACGGGGAGGGCCGCTACTTCCTGAGCCGGCGGCGCCGCACCCGGCGGAGCGCAGACTGCAGTGTGCAGACGGACGAGGAGGACAACGCCGAGTGGGAGCAGCCCGTGCGCCGCCGCCGGCCCCGCCTCTCCCGCCACTCCGACTCCGGTTCGGACAGCAAGCACGACGCTGTGGCCTCATCCTCCACAGCCGCCCCCGCCAGGGCCACGAGCAGCGTGGGCATCCAGACCATCAGCGACTGCTCCGTGCAGACGGAGCCTGACCAGCCGCACAGGGTCTCCCCCGCCATCCACATCACGGCGGCCACTGACCCCAAGGTGGAGATCATCAGGCACATTTCGGCGCCAGAGAAGACCGGGCGCGGGGAGAGCCTGGCCTGCCAGACGGAGCCGGACGGGCAGGCCCAGGGCGGGGCCGGGCCGCAGCTCGTAGGGCCCGCTGCCATCAGCCCCTACCTGCCCGGCATCCAGATCGTCACCCCAGGGCCCCTGGGAAGATTCGAGAAAAAGAAGCCGGATCCCCTGGAGATCGGCTACCAGGCCCACCTGCCCCTGGAGTCCCTCTCCCAGCTTGTGAGCCGCCAGCCTCCCAAGTCCCCGCAGGTCCTCTACTCACCAGTCTCGCCCCTGTCCCCACACCGGCTCCTGGACGCGGCCTTTGCTTCCAGCGAGAGGCTGAGCAAGGCTCACGTGAGTCCCCAGAAGCACTTCGCGGCCGACGGCGCGCTCCGCCAGCAGACGCTGCCTCGCCCCGTGAAGACCCTGCAGCGGTCTCTGTCTGACCCTAAGCCCCTCAGCCCCACCGCCGAGGAGTCTGCCAAAGAGAGGTTCTCCCTCTACCAGCACCAGGGGGGGCTGGGGAGCCAGGTATGGGCACAGGGGCTGGTCCAGGGTGGGGCCGGGGTCTCTGCCTAGCCTGGGGCCCCCAGGGAAGGCTTCTGGGGGAGGGGGGGTGCACTCGGCTCCAGAGGAAGGAGTGGAGAACAGAACCTTCCAGAGGCTCGTGTGGAGCCTGCTGCTTGGCCAGGACGTCCTAGGCAGATCCACCCCCATGGGCCCTGCGCCATCCATGCAGACACCACTAGGAACTTCTGCCTCCTTAGCACCCCCTCCTCAGGGCCCATCCCCCCTTTCAGGCCTCCCCAGCCCTCCCATCGGGGCCCTTTCCACTCTAAATCTCCACTGTGGGTGTTTCCTGAGAAACCGGTCAGACACAGTGACCGCCTCTCCTCCCCAGCCCTGGCCTGGCCTCCATTGCCCCACACGAAGCCCAAGCCCTTGTGTGGCATTGAGGGCCACCCAGCAGCTGCAGGCCTCAGCACGTCTGTCCACACACCTGTCCCCCGGGGGCTCCCGGAGCATAACTGTGCCCGGGTCTGTGGCTTTAGTTGCTAACGGGACGACGAGAGGTGGCCTGCATGCGCGGCCGTGGGGAGGAGGGTGTGAGGGCCTGACGCCAAGACCGAGTGCAGGCTGAGGAGGGTGTCTTTCGAAGGCCCTCGGAGTCTTGGGAGGTTTTAGGCGGGGAGACAGGACCTGGTGGGCGGCGTCTCAGACAGCCTCCTGGCGGAGCGCGGGCAGACGCGCTGCAGGAAGAGACTGCTAAGTGGCCAGGGCGGGGCCGGAGCCAGAGGCGTCCGAGGCGCACCTGCCGTCCTCTGGGTCTGAGGCAGAGGAGAGGGCGGGGCGGGGGCTGTGGAGATGGTGAGCGTGGGTAGTGGAGAGCTGGGTGTGAGGCCAGCGGGGTGAGGAGGGGTCAGGAGTCTGGGCTGGCAGGGGGGGCCGTCAGGGAAGCCACGGGCTGGCCATGTGGGGCCACGGACGTGAGCACTCGCGGTGCAGCCAGGACAGCCAGCCGGCACAGCCCGAGCTCAGGCACTGAAGCCTCCCAGGAAGGCCCCTTCGGCTCTGAGGTTTGGGGGACCCTGTCGCTACGACACACAGTGAGAGCGGGCGGGGTTTTCATGCAGCTTCTTCGCAAGCTAAAGTGTGAGGAGCCCGGTGACAGTCCCATTGCATTTGGGGGACTTGGGTGGTCCACGCCTGGGGCCTCTGGGAAGGCCGTGAGCCGGAGACAAAAGGAGGGCCCAGGGCAAACCTTCCAGCCACGAGGAGGGCCTGGGGGGCAGCGTCAGGCCCGCACACCCTCTCCCCCCACGGCAGCCCCGGAGAGGGGGGGCTCAGTCAGGGCTGTGGAGGGAGCTGGGGGCGAGGCTGCCGGCACAGCCCCAGGGGCAGCTGGGAGGAGGGGGGCAGGCAGCCGACTTGGTGTCACTTTAGAGAGGAGGGGGCAGGAGGCAGCCAAGGCCCCAGAGCAGCAGCACTGACACCCTGTCAGCCTGTGCTCCTTCCGCCCTGCTGGGGGCACCCTCCTCCAGGACCCACTCCCTGTACCCATGTCCCTCCTCACTGCCCCTCCCCACAGCTGAGAGGACCAGGCCCAGAGCCAGACCTCCACCCTCCTCTCCTCGGTGCACTCGGTGGGAGGCGCAGGGGGGTGCCCATGGGGCATCGGCAGGGCTTCTCAGAGCCACGCACTCCGCTGTCCTCGGAGCAGGCCAGTGCTGGAGAGAGCCCAGAGCACAGGCAGGGACCCCAGGCCGGGGCGGGGGCGGGCAGGCCTCAGGCTGCCTGCTGAATCAGGGCACCGGCAGTATGGAACCCAGCCCCTGCCCCACCAAAGCCAGGGCGCTTCCACCCTGTGCCCTGCCAAGCCACCCACACCCTGGGTCTCAGTGCTGCCCGCCTTCCCTCTGTCTCAGGTGTCGGCGCTGCCACCCAACGGCCTGGTCCGCAAGGTGAAGCGGACACTGCCCAGCCCTCCTCCCGAGGAGGCCCACCTGCCCCTGGCTGGCCAGGCCCCCCCACAGCTGTACGCGGCCGGCCTGCTGCCCCGGGGGCTGCCCGCCGCCGCCCCGGCCAAGGCCAGCCTGCTCCGGGAGCTGGACCGGGACCTGCGGCTGGTGGAGCATGAGTCCACCAAGCTGCGCAAGAAGCAGGCAGAGCTGGACGAGGAGGAGAAGGAGATCGACGCCAAGCTCAAGTACCTGGAGCTGGGCATCACACAGCGCAAAGAGTCTCTGGCCAAAGACCGGGGCGGCCGCGACTACGCGCCCTTGCGCGGTCTCGGTGAGCATCGGGACTACCTGTCGGACAGCGAGCTCAACCAGTTGCGGCTCCAGGGCTGCGCTGCGCCCGGCCAGTACGCAGACTTCCCCGTCACCTCCGCGGTTCCCGCCACCCCCTCCGGCCCCGCTGCCTTCCAGCAGCCGCGGCTCCCCCCTCCGGCCCCGCAGTACTCTGCAGGCAGCGCTGGGCCGGCTCCCAATGGGTTCCCAGCCCACCAGGCACCTGCCTACCCCGGCCCCAGCACGTACCCAGAGCCTGCCTTCCCTCCCGGCACCGGCTACCCTGCTGAGCCTGGTTTGCAAAGCCAGCAGGCTTTCCGGCCCACAGGCCATTATGCAGCCCAAACCCCCATGCCAACCACACAGAGCACCCTTTTCCCAGTCCCGGCCGACAGCCGTGCCCCCCATCTGAAGCCACGCCAGACATCACTAGCCGACTTGGAGCAGAAGGTGCCCACCAACTACGAAGTGATCGCTAGCCCTGCCGTGGCCATGTCCTCAGCGCCGTCGGAAGCCAGTTACAGTGGCCCCGTGACGAGCAGCAGCTACGAGCAGAGCAAGGCCCCAGAGCTGCCCCGGGCCGGTGACCGCAGCAGCGCGGGCCCCGCCCCCACCTACCCCTCTGACTCTCACTACGCCAGCTTGGAGCAGAATGTCCCTCGAAACTACGTGCTGATCGACGACATCAGTGAGCTGACCAAGGACAGCACCTCTGCGGCCCCGGACAGCCAGCGGCCGGAGCCCCTGGGCCCGAGCGGAGGCGGGCGTCCAGGGAAGGAGCCGGGAGAGCCAGGGATCCTGGAGGGGCCCCCCCTGCCCTGCTGCTACGCCCGGGGGGAGGAGGAGTCCGAGGAGGACTCTTACGACCCCCGTGGAAAGAGCGGCCACCACCGGGGCATGGAGAGCGACGGCCGAGCAGCCAGCACCCACTACTACGGTGACAGCGACTACCGCCCGGGGGCTCGCGCAGACAAGTACGGTCCAGGCCCCGCGGGGCCCAAGCACCCCTCCAAGAGCCTGGCCCCGGCCGCCATCTCCTCGAAGCGCAGCAAGCACCGGAAGCAGGGCATGGAGCAGAAGGTCTCCAAGTTCTCGCCCATCGAAGAAGCCCGGGATGTGGAGTCCGACTTGGCCTCCTACCCGCCCCCTGCGGGCAGCAGCGGCCTGGCCTCCCGCGGCAGGAGGTTCCAGGACGAAATCACCTGCGGGCTCAAGAAGAACGTGTATGAGCAGCAGAGGCGCTACGGGGCGGCCAGCCGGGACCCCCTGGAGGAGGACGACCGTGTGTACAGCGGGAGCAGCCGGTCCCGGGGCCCAGCTGCGTACAGCGGGGAGAAGCTGTCCAGCCACGACTTCAGCAGCCGGGGCAAGGGCTACGAGCGGGAGCGGGAGCGGGAGGCTGCAGAGCGGCTTCAGAAGGCAGGCCCCAAGCCCTCCTCCCTGAGCATGGCCCATGGCCGGGCCCGGCCCCCGATGCGGAGCCAGGCCTCGGAGGAGGAGAGCCCCGTCAGCCCCCTGGGCCGGCCCCGCCCCGCGGGGGACGCCCTCCCTCCCGGAGACGCCTGCCCGCAGTTCTGCTCCAGCCACTCCATGCCGGACGTCCAGGAGCACGCCAGGGGCGGCCCACGGGCCCACGCGCACAAGCGCGAGGAGGGCTACCTCCTGGACGACTCCCACTGCGTGGTCTCCGACAGCGAAGGTAACGCCTTGGGGTGATGGCTGTGTGCCCAGCACGGGGGCTCCCACCCACGGGTCCTGGGCCCCGAGCTGTCCCCGTGGGTTCTGGCCTGGCCGTGGGCGGGGCAGTCCTAGTGCTGCTGGTGTCCTCGCATGGTTTCCGCTAGGCCCCGCCGGCCCGGTGACGCTGTTCCGTTGGTCCGCAGCGTACCACCTGGGCCAGGAGGAGACGGACTGGTTCGATAAGCCCCGGGACGCCCGCTCAGATCGCTTCCGGCACCACGGGGGCCACGCGGCCTCCTCCACCCAGAAGCGCGGCCCCACCAGGCACAGCTACCATGACTACGAAGAGCCCCCTGAGGAGGGTCTGTGGCCGCACGATGAGGGTGGCCCAGGCCGCCACGCCGTGGCGAAGGAGCACCGACACCACGGAGACCACGGGCGCCACTCGGGCCGCCACACTGGCGAGGAGCCAGGCCGGCGTGCTGCCAAACCACACGCTCGGGACCTGGGCCACCACGAGGCTCGGCCTGCCCCTCAGCCTGGCCCGGCCCCGGCCACGCAGAAGAAGGGCCAGCCCGGGTACCCCAGCTCGGCCGAGTACGCGCAGCCGCCCCGTGGGCCCTCAGCCTACCACCACGCCTCCGACAGCAAGAAGGGCTCCCGGCAGGCCCTACAGCCAAAGCCAGAACCCCAGCCGCAGCCGCAGGGTCGGCAGGCACCTCCAGGGCCTCAGCCGTCCCAGCCGCCTCCATCCAGGCAGACACCCTCAGCAGCAGTGCGTGCGCCGCAGCCCCAGCCCCAGCCGCAGCCTCAGGTGCCCGGGCCGCAGCCCCCCCAGCAGACCCCACAGGCGCGGCCGCAGCAGCAGGGCCAGCCAGCCGCCCGGGGTCCCGCCCCTGCCGCCAGCCAGCCAGCAGGAAGGCCTCAGCCCGGCCCCGGGGCCACGGCAGGCTCCCAGCCAGCAGGAGCGGTAAGCAGGGCCCCGGGGCACAGCTCCCCAGGGCAGCCATGCCCTGGGCTCCTGGGCGCCTGGCCATCCCCTGGGCTCCTGCTGGGCGGGGCAGTCGCCGGGCAGCGTCTCAGCTCTGGGTTCTGTGTTGCAGCCGCGGACAGAGCAGACCACCGGCTCTAAAGGGGCAGCCAAAGCGGCCCAGCAGGGGCGGCCCCCACAGGCTCAGCCCCCGCCAGGACCTGGACCTGCAGGTGAGCCTGGCTGCCCCCTCACCCACCGTGCCCTCGCTCCCGGCACCGCAGGCCCCACTGCTCCTGAAAGGGGCCCGGGCTGTGGCCTCCCCGGCAGAGGACCAGCCTGTTAGGATGAGCGCGGGGTCCACACTGGAGCCTTGGGGCCCAGGCGCTCTCGGCGGGGACCTGGGAGGGACGGGGGCCCAGAGCAGGACCTTGACTTCCTCCTCTCCTTCCTCCTTCTCCCTCCTGACTCTGTCCTCCTCGGCCTTTCCCTCCTTTTTCCTTCTTGACTTTCTTCAACGTCCTTTTTCCCGCTTCCTCACACCCTTCCCCCCTGCTCTTCCTCTTGTCATTCCTCTGTCCTCCCTCCGTCCCCGGGCACTGGTGTTCAGCACCCTCATGCCATCTCCCTCAGCTCCAGGGGCCGGGTGGAGCTTGGCTGTGACGGTGGTTTCCCCCCCCCCCCAGGCACGAAAGCTGGAGCCAGGCCCGGAGGCACCCCGGGGGCTCCTGCTGGCCAGCCAGGGGCCGAGGGGGACAGCGTGTTCTCCAAGATCCTCCCTGGGGGCGCCGCGGAGCAGGCGGGCAAACTGACCGAAGGTGAGCGCTGCCCACGCCAGGTGCCCGGTGGGCGCTGTCCCAGGCCCTGCTGGACGGAGCTGGGTCTGGGGGCTGCTGGGGGCGCTCGGGCTGCGCTGGCTTCCCTGTGCCCTCTGACCCCGCCCAGGAGGGAGCCTGGTGCAGTGTACTGATGCCTCTCTCCTTTCCACCTCACAGCGGTCTCTGCTTTCGGCAAAAAATTCTCCTCGTTCTGGTGACCCTGCCCGGAGGGGTGAGTAAGCTGCTGCACCCGCTCCCTCCCAGAAGGCCCGAAGGGTCTCACCTGCTCTAGGTCCTGGCGTCCTGGGGTCCTGGGGTGGAGCCTGGGCTTCAGCGGGAGCGATGTGGCCAGAGCTGAGGGTCCGCTCCTCTGCGGGGGGGGAGGGAAAAGTGGGACCCTGTGTCCAGGGGCCCCAACACAGGCCGGCTCAGCAAGTCCCTGCGCCCCACATGGCCCCAGCAAAGGGCAGCGGGGCTCCCTCCCTGTCCTTCTCAGCACCCCTGCCCCCGGGGCTCGCCCAGCCAGGAGTGGGCGTTGGGTGGGGGGTGGGATGCGGCTCCTCCCAGCCTCCGTGCGCCCCGCAGGCTCTGGACGAGCTGGAGGGAGGTGGTGTCGTTTGTGGAAAGACCTCTGGAGGCCGAGGCCTGGGCGCAGCTCTGGACTCTGCGTATAACAGTGAGTGTGGGAGCCAGGCGGGCGGGGCAGCGGAGGGGTGTGGGCCCAGGGCCTGTGTGACGGAGACACCGAGCTTGAGGTCATACACGGTCACCGCAGAGGAGGTCACGGGACGGGTCAGCCCAGGAGAGAGGAAGGCCCAGGAGGGTGGCGTGCCTCCCCTGGAGCCTTCCCTGGCGTGGCCCCCGGTGGTGAGGAGAGGGATGGCATCCGGACGGCAAGGAGGGGCCTGGCCGTGGTGCCGCTCTGTGCGCTGCCAGCCCCTCCTACAGTCACGGGCCGGCCTCCTCCACCTCCTCTGCCCTCCCCGCTGGGCACAGAGGCCACTGCTTCCCCTGTGCGCAGGCGTGGGCGGCAGGGCCAGGAGAGCAGCGAGAAGTCAGAGGGCCTGCGCCAGCCCTGAGGTGGGAGGGCGCTGGGTGGGGCTGAGGGGGCTGCCTGCCTCTGGAGGAGCGGGGGGGGGGGGGGGGTGGGGGACGGGAGGGGGGTTCAGCCTTTCGCCCCCTCACTCGGTTATTCTGTAAATGGTTCGCCTGCTCCAGTGCCGGGGACACTGCGGGGACAGACCCGTCCCTTCACTCAGAAGCTGGCAGTCCCTGGAGTGGGACCGAGGACAGGAAGGTTAAACCGTGAAGTTAGGTCCAAAGGGCAGTTTCGGAAGGCGACGACCCTCTCTGAGCCCATGAAGTCGGGGCAGAGGGTCTGCCCTAGGGACAGTGGTCAGGGGAGGGAGTCCGAGAGGAGGCTGGGCGGGTGCAGAGGGAACAGCACCCCAGCTCCGGTGCCGGAGGCGATAGGTGGGCCTGACAGGCGGGCCTGACAGGCAGCCAGCAGGCCCGGGACAGGCCGCCAGCAGGCCCGAGCCCGGCGGGCGAGGCTGGGGCGGGCGCTGGGCGGGCGGGCGTGGGCGGCCAAAGTGAAGCCTGGACGGCATTCTCATTCCAGTAGCCACAGAGCAGCACCCCAGTGCCCTGCCTGCCTTCACCCCACGACACGGGCTCCCTGCCTCTCCTGCTCCGCGGTGGCTCCTCGGAGTGGCTGCAGCAGATGTGACAGCAGGAGCCGCGCTGAGGGGCGGGCAGCGTGGCCAGGGTCCTGGCAGTGCCCACCTGGGTTTCGGGCTGAGCGCCGTCCCTGGGAAGGGACAGGAACCCCGGGCGTGGCCTGATTCTGTGTCCTGCCACAGACGTGGGTGGGCCGCTGAGCCGCTCACTGCGCAGTCACTGGTCTCCGCCAGCTCGGCCTGTGGCTCACGGTGGGCGAGCAGGAGCGCTGTGTGCCAGGCGTCCTGCTCTCGGCAGCCTCACGGGTGGTGGAGAGGCTGGCCGTGAACAAACCCACCTCCCTCCTCTGCAGCAGAGGTTAACGGAGCGACCCTTCCGCCCACCTGACTGCTTCTTCCTGTCCTGCCCTTTGACGAGAGCTGCCCAGGCACCCCTCCCCCAGCCTCGGGTGGGAGCCTGAGGGGGGAGGAGGCCATGGCGTGTGGCAGCCAGCTGAGAGGAGCGCGGGTGGGAAGCAGCTGTCCACAGCTCCTGACAAAATCCTCTTTCCTTCCTCCCTCCTCCCTCCCTCCCTCCTCCTTCCTCCCTCCTCCTGCCTCCCTCCTTCCTGCCTCCCTCCTTCTTCCTCCCACCTTCCTCCTCCTTCCTCCCTCCCTCCTCCTTCCTCCCACCTTCCTCCTCCTTCCTCCTTCCTCCCTCCTTCCTCCCTCCCTCCTCCTTCCTCCCTCCTTCCTGCCTCCCTCCTTCCTTCCTCCCACCTTCCTCCTCCCTCTTCCCTCCTCCCTCCTTCCCACCTTCCTCCTCCCTCCTCCTGCCTCCCTCCTCTCTCCCTCCTTCCTGCCTCCCTCCTTCCCGCCTCCCTCCTTCCCGCCTCCCTCCTCCCGCCTCCCTCCTCCCGCCTCCAAGCATCTACAACCTGGGGCACCCTTGGCTCCCAGACTCGCCGGAGGGACGTGGCGGGCGGCCTCCGTGAGGCAGGATGTTGGCTACCAGCGGCGCCGGTGGGGCTGTCTCTGCTGGACCCGTGGGACCACCTGCCGGACCCCGGCTTGACTTTCCGGAGCCCCTGCTCTCCTGGGCGCCGCCAGCAGGCGGGGCGGGAGGAGCCTCTGCAGACCCTGCGCCCGGCCCGCCGGCTCCCATGCGTTATACACAGAGTTGGCGCACGGCGCCTTCCCACGGACCTGCCTCCCTCCCGCGGCCCGAAGCCCTCCCCGGCCTGGGACTGAGGCTGCCCGGCCGCTTCCTCCGCCTGCAGCTGCCCAGCCCCCTGCGCCGCAGCCCGCCCTCTGGGTGACCTCGGCTCAGACTTCCTGGGCGATCGGGTGGGAGGACTTCGCAGACACTAGGACCTCACACTGTCCCCTGAAGGAACCAGAGGCCATAGCACCGAGACGAGCGTGGGCGCCCGCAGCCGTGGTGGCAGTGCCCGCTGGCCGCCATCTCAAAGCCATTCCCCAGCCATCACTCGGGCACCGCCATGTCTCACAGCTGGCTCCTCCCCCACGCTGGGGGTTTCTTTTGATTTCAAGAGCAGCCTTAACATTTCAGTTGGTTTACGTGTATACCTCATGAACATCTTTGGTTTCCCCTCCTCCCCCCACCTCTCCTTCGCTCGCCCTTGACGCCCCTCCCTCCACCCCGTGACTGACGTTGGTCCCTCGCTGCTCAGCCCCTGCCACACGGGGGATGCTGACCCCGAAGCAATAGTGGGCAGCAGGCCGCCCAGAGCACAACCAGGGCGAGGCCTCGGAGCCGCCGCCCGTTTACTGTGCAATCCAGTCCTTCTTAAGCCATCACCGGGCGGCTCGCAGAGGCCAGACTCTGGCCGGGCGGGCCCAGCGCCCCGGACTGGGGAGTGTGGCTCCGCCCACCCACCTGGTGGACGGGGCGGCCTCCCTCCCCAGGCCCTGCCCTTGGGGACTTTCTGTCTCTTGGGCACAGCACCAGTCTCATCTCTAAAGTTCTATGCAATGAAATAGAAGCCCTCAAAGACAACTGTTAATATTTAATAAATCCCATGCTATGTCTAAGGAGTTCATTGCAAACATGCAATTGAGACACTGGACAGATACGCTCAGATCAGACCCTCCCCACCGCCCGCTCGCCTGTGGCTCTGTCTGTGGCATGTCTGACCCTGTGAGCACGCACAGTCGCAGCCTCTTTGCACGATCTCATCCGTTCCCAATGCTCGACCCTCTCGCCTGGAGTCCTTTTTGCCTCAGAACCTCTCCTTCAGGAGCTCCCGCTGCCTCTGCACGAGCTAGCAGGGACCTGCCGGGGTGCCACCTGAGCCGCCAGGCTGCGGGCCGGCAGTGCCAGGCCCATGCGCCCTGCGGGTTCTCTGACCAAGATGGCAGGCGGGAGGCCTCTCTGGGCTGGACACTCAGAAGGCTCCCCTCACCCAGCCTGGAGCCAGAGGCCTCCGGCACCCCGCCCGGCGGCGCGCTGCTCCGGGGCAGAGCTGGGACGTCTGTGGCCTGACGCCCAGGGCAGGGCTGGCTGTGTCCTGGGGCCCCGGCCCCGGGCTGCCTGCTCCAGGTTGCACCCTGTGGCTGGAGGCGCAGAGGGCTGTGAGCCAGGCGGTGGCTCCGGGGTGAAGGGTGCTCAGGAGAGCTGGACGTCAGGCCTCGTGGCGGGGGCAGCTGGCGAGGTCATCTCGGACGGAGCAGGTGTCCCCTTCGGAGCGGCTTCAGCCCAGTGTCGGGGAGGGTTCTCACAGCAAACCTCGAGGCCCTCTGCCTCTGTCCCCGGACCTGCACCCTGCCCACCCTCATCTTGAAGCCGGGCCTCCGCTGCTCCTGCTTCTCTCCCGCGGAGCCCGGAGCCGGCACGGTGGCGCCCGCCGCGGCCGACCCGCCCGCGCTCTGGTTTGCACCATGCATTTCTCAGGGTCCACATTTCCATGCTTCCCATAGGTCGACACGGCCCTTCAGGGGGACCCTGGCCGCTTCGGGGGGGATAGGAGGTGTCAACCTCTGTGTTGGGCCTGAGACCCTGGCCCTCCAGGATTTGGGCCTCATGCATCCCATGAGCACTTGCCTCCTCTGAGACCAGGCCTGGGCTCCGGGAGGCGACTGAGCAAGGGCTGAGGGAGGCCCCCTCCCCCCCTCTGAGCCCAGGGCCAGGCTCTCCTGCAACTAAAGCCGGGGTGAGTGGGAGCAGGAGGGGGCTGCAGGCCGGCTACCTTCTCAGCAGATTTCCTTCTGGCCAAGCCCCCCGAGTTTGAAAGATCTGACATCTGCTGCTCCCCACCCCCAGCGTACCCACAGGACACACCTGTGCCTTCACTCCTGTGAAGGCGCTGGAGCAGGCCTCTGGGCACAGGCGTCCGGCCCTCGTGTGGATGCTAAGGGACCAGCACTCGGGCCGTGGGCAGTGGGAGCACCGGGCATGTCTCCAACAGGAAGGGGTCCCTGGGACGCCATCCAGGCCTCTGCATACCCACCGCCCAGCATCAGAAACAAGGGCATTCACTTCACAGCGACACCCGCCCCCCATCCCCATCTGCTCAGTCCTGGGAGAGCGAGGTCTCAGGGCTGTGCTGAGGGCAGCAATGGCTCCACGGCCTGTCCCCTGGAGCCCGTGGCGGGGGGGGGGGGGGGGCAGGGTGGTGTCCCGGGCAGGTCCTCAGGTCCCTGCATGGCAGCCTGGCCCGCCGCCCTGTGTCCCCTCCCCCACTTTGTAAATAGGTGTCACCGTGGACTCGACAGGGTCAGAGTGACAGGCCTGGTCAACTGAAACTCCTCAGAGATGTCAACCTCTCCCTGGGCACCCAGCTTGCCCCGTGCACGGGTGGCCCTGAGAGCCGCGGAAGCGGTGACCGTGCGCATGTGACCCGGTGTGAGTGGGTGTGTGTTCGCCTCCAGCCTCTGACCCAGTCAGCCCCCCCGCGGGCGCACTGCCCTGGGCTGTGGCCGCCCAGCCTCCCCTGCTGGCTGCCCGGTCTTGTTTTGCTTTCCCCTCCCTCCTCCCACCCCTCCCTCTCTTCATTCCCTCCCCCCCTCTTTTTCTCTCCTTTACCTGAGGGGGGGGGAGTGCTGTACAAAGTCAAACCAACAAGTTTACAGTTGTAAGTGCAATGACCGAGTCCTCCACATGACCTTGTGAAGTGCGTCCTCCGTGCCCTGTGAGAACTCGTGCTACTTCCGTGTCCCTCCCCTGTGCTGTGACGAGGTAATTCTGTGGCATCAGAATAAAAGGACTTGATATCCACAACCTGCAGACTGTCTCGGGATGGTTTCTGGCGCGCGAAGGCTTAGCGAAGGAGCGAATCCCCGCACTCGCCACAGCCCCGTCCGTGGGCAGCTACAGGCAGAGCGCGCAAGTGCCTGCCTGGCCAGGGCCAAGGCCACGCGGCTGTCCAAGTCGCGGCCCCCAGAGGCGCCCGGGCAGGCCCAAGCTTGGCCCTGGAGGACGGGCCTCCGGTCCAAACTGCTTTCTGGGCTCTGGTCCCAGGGAGACGGGTGGGCGGGTGCTGCCCCCTGGTGCCGCCAACAAGTCCTAAGTCCGCCTGCCTGGCTGTGTCTGCTCCCACCCCCAAATGCAGGGGCTGCCAGGCCTCAGTCCTGCCCAGAGGGACCCGCTAACCTTGCTAAAGGAGCCCAGCGTTTCTGGGTAACTTTAAAAACAGATCAACAGACAGAGGCTCAGCCTTGCCTCTGGCCTTCTCCCCCCTCCCCAAGTTAGAACCGTGATGCATGTCCTTCTTGTTTGTATTTTTCTGTTCTTTTTCATTTTATTTTATTCTTTAAAAATATATATTTATTGATGCCAGAGAGGAAGGGGAAGGGAGAGACAGAAACATCCATGATGAGAGAGACTCATTGATCGGCTGCCTCCTGCACGCCTCCTACTGGGGACCGAGCCCGTAACCCGGGCCTGTGCCCCGACTGGACTAGAACCCGGGACCCTTCAGTCCGCAGGCCGATGCCCCATCCACGGAGCCACACCGGCTGGGACTCCTCATTTTACACGGAAGTTGGAAGGTCAGCTCCTCCCACTTATTTCTACAGGTTCACCCCGGTACTTGGGGGCCACCCCCGGTGCCCAGCCTCCAGCGAGCTGAGCCTGGCGTTCCTAGCGGGCCCACTGCACAGCCCCGAAGGCGCACCGTGCCCCCCACTTTCCTGGTGCAAACACGGCTGAGAGGAACGTCCCAGGCCCAACCTCCCACCCCCGGCTCATCCCGCCCGGCCCGCCTTCTCCCTGGCGCTCACGGTGTCTCAGCGCCAGCGGCCCCAGGACCGGAGGACTTGTTCCCCGCGGGGCTGTGGCTGATGGGGAAGGCGGGCGGACCGCGGCTCTGGCGGAGCTGGGCCCACCAGGTCCTCTGCACCCAGGAGCTTGGCGGGAGGCGGGGAGGCAGGCAGAGGCCGTGGGCTCAGGGTCCCACCAGCGCCACTGAGGGTGGCTGAGGGCTGAAGGGCAGTAGCGCGGGCTGGGCCTGGGGGCTGATAACCCAGGCGACACCCCGAGGGCTCAGCAGCCCGCCCTCCGCCCCGCACCCCAGCGCTCCGAGCCCCGCCCAGGTCAGGCCTGGCGCTGCCCGCGGAGGTGCCCACCTGGCACCCGGCGGGGCCCACAGAGCCCGGGCGGCGGGGGTTCCTGCGGGGCCGGCGCTGCACCCCTCTCCAGGCCGCGCCCCATCCGGGGACCCGTCCCTCCCCGGCCCACCCGCCCGGCGGGGCCTCTCCCCGCACAGCCTGGCCGGCCCCGGCCTCGCCCGTCTCACTGGGGCCCTGTCCCCCCGGCGCCGCCCGGCCTGCCCACCCTCCTGCGTGGCTCCACATGCCCCGCTCTCCTGGGGACCCTGCGCCTCTCCTCGGGGTCCCGCCCAGGACGCCCCCTCGGGTGCCTGCTCTCCATCGGGCCCCGCCCCTTGCCCTCGAGACCACGCCCCTCCGCCAACGGCCCCGCCCACTCGCCGGAGGTCCCGCCCCCGAGCCTCACTTCCGGGCGCCGTCCGCCCCGCCCCGGCGGCGACGGCAGTCATGGAGCGGCAGGTGAGGGCTCGGCCCGCGGTTCGCGCGGCCCCTGCGGCGCGGGCCGGGCCTGACCCTGGTGTGTCCCCTGCGCAGGTGCAGCCGAGCGAGCCCGCGGAGGCGGCGGCGCTGTACCGGGCCCTGAGCCGCCAGCCCGCGCTGAGCGCCGCCTGCCTGGGCCCCGAGGTCACCACGCAGTACGGCGGCCGCTACCGGACGGTGCACACCGGTGGGTGTGGAGGGGAACGGCTGCGGGGCAGTGGGGTGCAGGGCAGGCCGCCGGACAGCGCCCACGTGTGCGGGGGAAGCCGGGGTCCGAGGGCGTGGGGGTGAGAGGTGCACCGCGCGCACGGCGACCTGGACGCGCCCCTGGTGCTGAGCTGAGCGTGTGCCGGCGGGGCCAGGCCTGGGGCCGGCGGGGGGCCTGGAGCAGGGCGCCGCGGGGTGGGGTGGGTGCTGGAGCCGCGGGGGTGTCGCCAGGAGCTGGGCCTGAGCTGCGGCGCCGGGTGCCCGCCCTGCACCTGAGGGCCTGGCGGCAGGTGGGGAGCCCGCGCGGGTGGCCTGAGCAGCGGCCTCTCCTGCAGAGTGGACCCAGAGGGACCTGGAGCGCATGGAGAACATCCGCTTCTGCCGCCAGTACCTGGTGTTCCACGACGGGGACTCGGTGGTGTTTGCAGGGCCCGCGGGCAGCAGCGTGGAGACCCGGGGGGAGTAAGTGTGTGGGCTGGGCCAGCGGGAGGCCCGCGGCCAGGCTGTGCCCCTGGGGGCTCCTGCCGGGGCCTGATAAGACTGGCGTTTGCCCCAGACTTGGGCCTGGAGTGGAGCCCGCGGAGGCTCGGGGAGGCCCGGCCAGGGGCCGCGGTGGGGCCAGGACTGCCAGGTGGGTGTGGGCCGAGGCCTCCGGCATCCTGTCCGGGCCATGCTGGGTGGGAGGTGACCCTGACCTGCCCCCATGTCTTCCTCAGGCTGCTGAGCAGGGAGTCTCCCTCAGGCGCCATGAAGGCCGTGCTGCGCAAGGCGGGGAGCGCGGGCCCCGGGGAGGAGAAGCAGTTCCTGGAGGTGGGCGCAGGGCAGCCGTGGCCGGGCCCCCCCCTGATTGGCCCTGCAGGGGACCAGGGGGCGGGCAGTGGGGCTCAGCCTGGCGTCAGGCTCTGCTGGGGCGCAGGCAGCCTGACGCCCGATGTCCCCAGGTCTGGGAGAAGAACCGGAAGCTCAAGAGCTTCAACCTGACGGCGCTGGAGAAGCACGGGCCAGTGTACGAGGACGGTGAGGTGCCGGCTGTGACGGGCAGGGTGGGCAGAGGGGCGGCCGTCGCCCGGGGACCCCCTGACCGGCCCTCTCACCCAGACTGCTTTGGCTGCCTGTCCTGGTCGCACTCGGAGACACACTTGGTGTACGTGGCAGAGAAGAAGCGCCCCAAGACCGAGTCCTTCTTTCAGACCAAAGCCCTGGATGTCAGTGATGACGAGGCGGCCGGGCCCAAGAAGCCAGACCAGGCCGTCAAGGTGCTCCGGGCCGTGGCCAGTCCGGGAAGGCCCGCAGGGCGGCGCTGGGCTCCGTGCGCACCCTGCCCGCCCTGCACCTCGCAGACCCGGAGGCACTGGCTTCTGGGGGGCCGGGCTGGCCCTTGCGAGGAGGCTGGGTGCTGAGCGTCTCGTGTCCTCAGGGGGACCAGTTTGTGTTCTACGAAGACTGGGGAGAAAGCATGGTTTCCAAAAGCACCCCGGTGCTCTGCGTGCTGGACGTCGAGAGCGGCAACATCTCTGTGCTCGAGGGCGTCCCCGAGAGCGTGTCCCCCGGACAGGTGAGCCGACTCCGCCCACAGCTTCTGGGGCCCGGCCCGGCCCGGCCTGAGCTCACCCTGCCCCCCCTGCCCCGGGGTCTTGTCCACAGGCCTTCTGGGCCCCCGGAGACACGGGCGTGGTGTTCGTGGGATGGCGGCACGAGCCCTTCCGGCTGGGCGTCCGCTTCTGCACCAACCGCCGGTGAGGCAGCGGGCGGGGCAGGGCAGGGGTGTGTGGCTCAGGCCGGCCTTGACGCCGAGTGTCTGCTGGTTTCAGGTCAGCCCTGTACTATGTGGATCTCACCGGGGGGAAGTGTGGTAAGTGCTGGGCCCCCGAGCTGTCCTGACCCGCCCGGGCCGGCCAGCCCGCGTGATGCTTCCGCTTCCGTCTGGCCCAGAGCTCCTGTCGGATGACTCCCTGGCTGTCTCCTCCCCCCGGCTGAGCCCGGACCAGTGCCGCATCGTCTACCTGCAGTACCCGTCTCTGGCCCCCCATCACCAGTGCAGCCAACTGTGCCTGGTGAGCGGGAGGGGGCGGGGCCGGTGTGCAGAGGATGGGATGGGGAGGGCTGACGTCACTCTGCTCCGCGCCCCCCCCCCCCCGGCCCCTCGTGGGCCTCCTGTCCCGGGTGGAGGGTGGTGTGAACCCTGCCCGTCCTCTGAGGCGGGGCCTGGGCTGCCAGTGCTGCCAGTGCTGCTGGCACGGAGGGCTGTGCGCCGTGGAGACTCGGCGCCGTGAGGGAGTGCTTCGCGTGCCGGTGCCCTCCCTCTGCCTCAGTGGCACGGGGCGGCTCTGCCAGGGGCTTCGTTACCCGGCTCTTGCCCAGGAAGAGCTCTGGCCCGAGAGAGTGAGTCAGAGATGTCGGCCCGGCTCGGAGGAAGGAGCCACAGTAGCTCCTCCCGGGCCCCCTTCCCAGGTTACCCGGAGCGGACTGGCGCGGAGCTCTGCCTGAGGGCACCGCCGTCCGGCCTAACCGCCTAACCGTTGTGTCCTGCAGTATGACTGGTACACCAAGGTCACCGCGGTGGTGGTGGACGTGGTGCCTCGGCAGCTGGGAGGTAAGGGGCGTGTGGCGGCGGAGCCTGCAGCGTTTTCCTCCGGCCGTCCCCCCTGCGGGCCCAGCCCCCGGGCAGCCTCCACTGGGAGCAGGGCCAGCGCCACGGGAAGGGTCCGGATAGAGGGCGTCAGCTGGCCCAGCGCAGGGTCCGAGCGGCCACGCTGGCGGCGGGGAGGATCGCGAGCCCGGCCGCAGCTCCCAGTCAGATTTGTCCGGTTTCCCAGCGGCTGCTCCCTCTGGGCTCTCGGACCTGCACTGGGGCCGCGTTGTCCCACCCCCGCCCCGCCCAGCCCCAGCCCCTGATCAGCAGGCGCCTGGGAGGGTGCTCTGGGCCGACCGGCTCGGTCAGTCTCGGGGCTCAGTCTCCTTGGGACCCTGGGCTACTCCAGGGCGTGCGCGGTGAGTCTTCTCAGGCCGCCGGTCAGTCCGGGCGCCGAGTGGGCGAGGGCGGCCTTTCCTCCCTCCCCCTCTGGCTGTAGGGACGCAGCTGGGTGCCTGGCCCTGACCTCCCGGCTCCCCTGTCTCCGTCCGTGGAGGGTGGTCATCCTGCTTTCCTGGGGCACCGATGACGTGAGGGTGACACGATAAAGAGCAGGAGCGCCCGGCCGGCTGGCTCAGGTTGAGCGTCGACCCATGAACCAGGAGGTCACGGTTTGAGTCCCGGTCGGGGCACAGCCCCAGGTTGTGGGCTCGATCCCCAGTGTGAGGTGTGCGGGAGGCAGCCGATCCATGCTTCTCTCTCGTCCTGATGTCTCTCTCCCCCTCCCTTCCTCTCTGAGGTTGGTAACATTTTAAAAAAGAGCAGGGTCCCTCCCGCCCCTGTGCCAGGCCCTCTCCCCTGGCGCCGTAGGAGCAGGTCGCCAGGAAGCCGGCATTTCCTCGGAGCCCGCCGTTCCCAGAAGCCCCTGAGCTCTGCCTCTCTTGGGCCTTCGGAGACCCTGCCCATTGCCCCCTCCTTGGAGGCTCCTCATTGCCTGGGGTGCCCTCTTGCATCAGGGGTGCTCCCCAGCAGCCAGCCTGACCCTCCCCCGGCCCCCGCACGCACACCCTGCACTCCTGTCTCCGCAGAGAGCTTCTCAGGCATCTACTGCAGCCACCTGCCGCTGGGGTGCTGGTCAGCAGACAGCCAGCGAGTGGTTTTCGACTCTGCTCAGCGCAGCCAGCAGGTGAGGGGCCCTGACTGCTGAGAGGCAGCTTGTGACCAGCCCCAGGGCCCCTGGGCCCCGCGTCTGCTCCCCGCTGGCTGCAGTACCCGGCTACCAGGCCTCGTCCGCCCCTGAGGCCCTGCCGGCCCCTGTCCTGGCTTCCCTTGTTCTTGAGGCTCTGGCTGCCCTGGGGTCCCCGGAGCCGTCCTTGGCCGTGGTGCCCCGGAGCAGCCACGGCAGCCTCCCTGGCCGCCATCCTCCGCACACAGCTGCACCCTCCGCCAGGCATCTCCGCCAGGGACAAGGGGGCTGGCACTGGAGGGGCCTAAACACTGTGGGGGAGTGATAGAGGAGCAGGGGCCTTCTCCCAGGGGTTGGGTGGGGACACCCAGTGTGCCGGGCCCCTGTTGGGTGTGATGCCATGTGGTCCTCGTTCTGGCTAGAGAGGGCTCAGAGGCAGCCCTGCCCCTGCCCAGGGGCGCTCGGCACGTTGTGACGGGGCTAGGATTTGAACTCAGTCCCTCAGGCCGCTCCCTCCTGTACCGAGTAGCTGTCACCAGAGTTGCTCACAGCCCTGGCCTGGCTCAGGCGTCTCGAGGGGAGAGGAGGTGGGGGGGACCCACAGGACCCGGGGGTAGAGGCCACCGTGGCTCCTTTCTGTTAGGACCTGTTTGCTGTGGACACCCAGGTGGGCACTGTGACCTCCCTGACGGCTGGTGAGTGGGGGGCCGAGCGGGCCAGCCAGGCCGGCGGGGAGGGGGGACTGGGCTTGCGCTTGGGCAGCGGTGGCCCTCGGCCCCTGTGCCACGGCGTGTCCTGCAGCCTTTCCTGCCAGTGTCACGAGGACCCTGACCAGCCACAGCCGCCTCCCCCACTCCCCTCGCGCCATGTCCTGCCCGGCCCTAGAGCGGCCCCACCTGCTGCTCAGCCCTCCGCAGGCACAGGCACCAGGCCCGGGGCAGCCCTTGGGCACCCTCCTCCCTCCTCCAACCAGCTGGTGACCTGCCCTGGTCCTTCTGCCCTGACTACACTCACTCCTCCCAGCTACCGAGGGCCCGGCCCCGGCTGCACCTCACCATAAGGCCCTGCTCAGGAACCTCCTCGGACCCCCACCGGCTCCCCGCCACAGTCTGCAGTCATCGAGTGGGGACAGGCGTGGCGTGGGGTCCGGGTGTCCCCAGGTCTAGCAGTCCCTGGGCACAGCCAGTGTCCGATAATCAGCAGCAGACTGAGCAGGAGGCTCACCCAAGACCGTGTGCACTGGGGGTCTGGGATAGTCCCGAGCGGCATCCCTTCGCTCCTCGGCAGGAAGGCACCTTGCTGTGGCGCCTCCGGCCAGGGACTGGCTCTGCAGGGAGCGGGTGGGAAGGTGGCCCTGCAGGTGCTGAGCGGCCGCTGCCTTCCCCAGGGGGGTTAGGAGGGAGCTGGAAGCTGCTCACGATGGACCGGGACCTCATGGTGGCGCAGTTCTCCACGCCCAGCCTGCCCCCGAGCCTGGTGAGTGCCGGTGGCCCCGGCAGGAGGGTCTGTGCAGGCAGAGCTCCCGGGTCAGCACTGGCCCGAGTCTGCTGGCCAGCAGGTGGGAGGCCAGGTGGACCCGCAGCGTGGTCCGCAAACTGCCAGGCTGGGGTCTGCCCTGCACACGGGTTCCTGCGGCCGCGCCCAGGCCTCTGGCTGAACAGAGCGCAGGGAGACGGCGCCTCGAAGCTGCGGAGGGGGGTACGTGCCACGCCCGCTGGAGGGGCAGAAGGCTCAGCGTTGAGAAAGCTGCCCACCTCCCCCCTGGGCAGAGGCGGATGGGCAAGGAGGCCGCCAGGTCCCGTGACACCCCGTTTCCCCTTGGCAGAAAGTTGGGTTCCTGCCTCCCGCGGGGAAGGAGCGGTCAGTGGTGTGGGTGTCCCTGGAGGAGGCCGAGCCCATTCCCGACATCTCCTGGGGCGTCCGGGTGCTGCAGCCGCCCCCGGAGCAGGAGAACGTGCAGTTTGGTGAGCCCGGGGCGCGGCCCTCCCCAGCTCCCGGCACAGCGTCCGCCCCCTTTCCTGCCTCCGGCTTCACGGGGGATTCTCTCCAAGAGGGTTCTCCTTTCCCTCTGGACAGTCCTGGGGAGGACGGCGTCCAGGCGTCTGGGCACCTGCTCTGGGTATCAGCGTGGAATCCCCAGGCCAAGTCGCCTGTGGTGGGGAAACCAAGGCACAAAGACAGGCCTATGCGAGGCCTGTGACCACGCCTCCCCCAGAATGTGGCCCTGGCGGAGTGGGGCTCCTGGGTCCGTGTGGCCGTGGGGGTGCCGTGGCCAGGCCTGTTCTGGAGGTCAGCCCCAGAGCTGCCGCTGCAGCGCGGCCTTGGCCGGGGCAGCCCCGGTGGCCCTGCTGACTGCCGCCTCTCCCCGCAGCTGGCCTTGACTTTGAAGCAATCCTTCTGCAGCCCAGCAACCCTCCGGATAAGACCCAAGTGCCCATGGTGGTCATGCCCCACGGTAGGCACCTGGCGTAAGAGCCCCCGCCTGCCCACCACCCCTCCTGGCTGGCTCCTCACCCTCTGCTCCCCGCCCGCAGGGGGGCCCCACTCATCCTTCGTCACCGCCTGGATGCTGTTCCCAGCCATGCTCTGCAAGATGGGCTTTGCGGTGCTGCTGGGTGAGTGACGGGCCTGCAGCTCGCAGGGCTGTGGGGGACGGGCGGGCCTGTCTGTACAAGCACCACAGGTACCACCCTAGTCCCCGGGCAGCTCTGTAGACCGGACCTGGTAACTACCACCAGGAACTGCCGGGGCGGGCCCTGGCTCCATGGCCAGTTGGTAGGAGACGCCCTGGGGCCTCCCAGGGAAGAGAATGCTCACCCGGCAGCAGCCTCGCCTCCCCCAGCCCCTCCCCCCCAGCCTGTGGAGCTGGCCCGGACGGGTAGTGTCCGGGGCTGGAATGTCACTGGCCACCCTGTCTGGTCCTTCCTGGCTGCCAGTGAACTATCGTGGCTCCACGGGCTTCGGCCAGGACAGCATCCTCTCCCTCCCCGGCAACGTGGGCCACCAAGACGTGAAGGACGTCCAGGTAGCAGGGGCTGGGCTTCCACCCCTCAGAGTGGCGGGCGCGGAGGCTGAGGTGCCCTCCGGCAGGGGGCTGAGGTGCGCTCTGCCCGCCCGGTAGTTTGCCGTCGAGCAGGTGCTCCAGGAGGAGCACTTTGACAAAGACCGAGTGGCCCTGATGGGCGGTTCCCACGGCGGCTTCCTCTCCTGCCACCTGATTGGCCAGTACCCCGAGACGTACAGCGCCTGTGTGGCCCGGAACCCGGTGATCAACATCGCCTCCATGTGGGGCTCCACGGACATCCCCGACTGGTGAGCGCCCTCTCCCTGCCCCGTCCAGTGCAGCCCGTCCCCACGGAGCCCGCCCATGAGCTGCAGCTCGGTCTCCCGCAGGTGCGTGGTGGAGGCGGGCTTCTCCTACAGCAGCGACCGCCTGCCGGACCTCAGCATGTGGGCGGAGATGCTCGACAAGTCGCCCCTCAAGTACTCCCCTCAGGTACACAGCCGCCCCCCCCCCCCCCCCCCGCCCCGTGTACTGCCATCAATGCAGAGCCGGGGCCTGCTCACCCGCACCCGCACCCCCAGGTGAAGACGCCGCTGCTGCTGATGCTGGGCCAGAAGGACCGGCGGGTGCCCTTCAAGCAGGGCATAGAGTATTACCGCGCCCTCAAGACCCGCAACGTGCCTGTGCGGTGAGTGCAGGGCGGCCCTGGAAGCTGGCGGGCAGGGGAGGACCCCCCAGCTTCAAACACTCCTGCCCGCCCCCCACAGGCTCCTGCTGTACCCCCAGAGCACCCACGCCCTGTCCGAGGTGGAGGTGGAGTCGGACAGCTTCATGAACGCCGTGCTCTGGCTGCGCATGCACTTGGGCAGCTGAAGGCCCGCCTCTGCGCCAGCCGGTTGGCGGGGCCGCCCTTGGCTCTGGGAGAGCCGGGTCTGGCAGAGCAGCGGGCGGCTCCTGGGCCCTGGACTCTGGATGGTGAGCGAGAGCGCGGGCTGTCTGGTTATAATAAATGAGGAGTCTGGTTCCTGCTGGTCCTCTGTGCCCAGCCCTGCCCTGGGGTTCAGACACCTCAGCCCTGGGGACCTCATCTACCTCCGTGTGGGAGGGGAGGGGCCCTGAGGGATTCACCCATTGCTGTCCTGGCCACGGGGCTCCCCCAGGCCAGCTCCCTCTGCTGCAGCCCCTTCGGTTAGCGACTGCCTACACCACCCTTACGCGGGGGCCTGGGTGATCCTGCCCTTCCACAGCACCCGCAGGCTGAGGTGGTCCGAAGGGCGGCTCGCCCACCCAGGGTGTGCAGGGCCGAGCCCCCAGGACCGAGCGAGGAGTTGCCAGTTCATTCCCTGGAAGCAGAGACTAAAGCACCGCCCGGGCATGAGGAGGAAAGGTGGCTTTATGTCCGACAGGAAGCTCCGTCCCTCCCGGCACAGGGAGGGCATCGAGGCCGGGCCTAGCCCAGCCGCATGGCCTTGTCAATCCAGTCCACAAACACAGAGACGCGCGTGAAGACGGCTGGCCAGCCGGGCCGCGCGCACACGCGGTTGGGGATGATAATCCCCTCCAGGACCCAGCAGTCGTGGGTAAAGCAGGCAAGCGGGCCCCCGTAGTCGCCCTGGTGGGTGGGAGACCAGGTGAGGGGCCTGTGCCGAGGCAGGGACTGGGCCCTGGAGGTGAACTAGTCCAGGCTGTTTCCCACACCCTCCCTGTGGCGGGGCCCCGCCACCGACCTCACAGGCGCCCACAGGGGCCAGCAGCCCCTTGGTGCACATCTCGTGCTCCTGGACGCGCCCGCGGTACTTGACGTTGCACTCCTGGTTGGAGATGACGTTCAGCAGAGCCACGTTGAGGACCGAGTTGTTCCCTGTGCCTACAGCGATGGGAATGGGAGGAAGGCAGGCCTTGGGGGAGGACCCAGGGCTGGCCTCTGGCCTGAGCGGTCCGCCCCGCGCCGTGTCTTACCTCTGGTCTCGCCCCAGCCTGCAATCTCACACTTGGTCCCCGGAGGCACCACGTACTGCTCGGGGGGCAGGCAGATCAGGGCCACGCGCTGGTTCAGGGCTACGGGTCTTTGGCAGAAATGAGGGCGCTCAGGGCCCGAGGCCGAGGGGCTGGCCCCGCCTCACTGCCCCAGACCCGGCACACACCTTTCCAGCTTGAGCAGCAGCAGCTGGGAGTCTGAGGGCCCGCACACCATTTTGGCCACTGGGACCCGCTGCAGGCTTGGCTCCTGGGGCTGCGGGTTCTGGAACATGGTGCCCAGCCACACCTCATAGCCCACGAGAGGCTCGTGGCTGAGGAACAAGCTGCTCAGTCGGGACTCATCGCTGCCCGAGGCCCACCTGTTGGCTGGCCTGGGGAAGGTGGCTAGGGGGAAGATGAGGCAGGGTGATGGGACTGGGTGGGTCCCCAAACCCAGGGGAGGCTCACCAGGAGGAGAAGCACTGCTGGGAAGTCAGCACCCACTGCTCCTTCACCAGGGAGCCCCCACAGAAGTGCTGGCCATGCCTGGAGGATGAGGGTGGGTACAGGGAACAGTGAGGCCCGGCACACGGGCTGGACCTGCCATCTCTCAGCTAGAACCTCGAGCCAGGACAGGTTCCGGTTCCCACCCTCCGGGGCACAAACAGGACAGCCTCGGCCCCTGGGCCAGGGAGGGGCGGGGGGAGGAGGTTGGGCCTCACCGGTTGCGCAGGCTGACTGTCCAGGGTGAGTTCCCAGGCTGGCCCCCCACCACACGCAGCCTGGAGGGGTACCGGTCCTGGCGGAGCACCCTCTTGCCACACTTCTCAAACAGCACCTGGTCTGGGGGCAGGACGGGCCGATGTGACTCCTGCTGCCGGCAGGTGGGAGGCACAGGCCGGGCACCCCCACCCACGCCTGGTTCATCTGTACCTGGGGGGTCTAGGATGGACGGCGGCTGGTCCTCATCTAAAGGGGATGTTCGCCCGTTAGAAAGCGCCTTAGGCTGTGGGGCTGGGAGGTGGGATGGGGTTAGGGGCAGGGGAGGTCGCCCGAGCTCACCGCAGCGCCGCAGCGCACAGTAGTCGAAGGGAGTCCGCGCGTCCGTGGTGTGGCACCAGGGCCCGTGGCTGTCCCCGTCCGGGTTCCTGCAGAAGTTCTGCTCCAGATGCGCGTGGGGGGCGGAGGAAGGAGTGAACCTGGGCGGGACGGGGAGCAAATTCAGAGCAGGACCCCAACTCCCCGACAGGCTCCAGTTTGAGTTCGGGCCCAACTCACAGCGACTTGTGCGGCGCGTCCGCGGACCAGAGCTGGCACGGGACGCCCTTCCGCGTCTTGCTGACCGAGCCGCGGTACCGCTCCCCGGTGCCATAGTAACAGTCTGGGCGGGCAGGGGCTGCGTCAGCCGGTGCTCGCCGAGCCCTGCGGCCGGGCGCCTCCAGCCCCAGCTGCGGCCTTACCCTCGGGCCGCACGTCGTCGGTGCAGCGCCGGATCTGGTAGCAGAAGGCCATCCGCAGGCCAGGCCGCGTGGTGAAGCACCAGGGCGCCTCCGAGCCGTCGGGGTTTCGGCAGAAGTTCTCCCTGAGGTCCCTGGGCAGCGGCTGCGCTCAGCGCGGCGGGTCCCAGCGCACCTTCGGCTGGAGCCACGCCCCGGCACCGCCAGGCCTCGCCCCGGCACCGCCCAGGCCACGCCCCCGGCACCGCCCGGGTCCCCCCGGAGCCGCCCCAGCGACGGTCGCCCGCCCTCTCACTTGCACGCGTATTTCTCGGGCGCGAAGCGGTGCTGATGCGGGCTCTGAGCGTCCCAGCGCTGGCAGGGCACGCCCGCGGCGGTGGTGTTGGCCGTGCCCCGGTAGCCCTCGCCCTTCCCGCGGAAGCAACTGAGCGTCGCAGCTTCTGGACGCGGCTGCGCCTCGGGACCTTGGACGAACCGAAGCCGGTCGGAACTCGAGTCAGAACTGAGACCCAGGCTAGGGCTGAGGCCGAGCCCCACTTCCGCGGGTCCCCTGCCAGATCACACCCAGCCCCTTCCCCAGCGAGGCCACGCCCCCACGTTCCCAGGTGCCCGGCCCCGCCCCTTCCCCAGCGAGGCCACGCCCCCACGTTCCCAGGTGCCCGGCCCCGCCCCTTCCCCAGCGAGGCCACGCCCCCACGTTCCCAGGTGCCCGGCCCCGCCCCTTCCCCAGCGAGGCCACGCCCCCACGTTCCCAGGTGCCCAGCCCCGCCCCTTCCCCAGCGAGGCCACGCCCCCACGTTCCCAGGTGCCCGGCCCCGCCCCTTCCCCAGCGAGGCCACGCCCCCACCTCCCCAGGTGCCCGGCCCCGCCCCTTTCCCAGCGAGGCCACGCCCCCACCTCCCCAGGCGTCGGGCGGGCCCGTCCTACCGCAGCGGGGGATGTCGCAGAACTCTCGCTCCACCTGCGGGTCGGTGGTGTAGCACCAGGGCCGCTCCGAGCCGTCGGGATTGCGGCAGTAGTTGTCGTCCAGGTCTTTGTCAGGGAACCTGGGGGCCACGGCCGGACGTGAACAGGACCCTGGGACTCGGGCCAGGCCTGGCCCCGCCCTACTGCCTGCCATCGGGCCCGCCCCTGGAGTCCCCAGCCCCCCACTAGCCTGGCTCCGAGGCATCGCCCCCCTTGCCCCCCGCCCGCGCGTACTTGCTCGGCTCAAAGCGGTGCGGGTGCGGGCGCTGCAGGTCCCAGCGCTGACACTCGCGGCCGGACTCGGTGCGGTCCACGGCGCCGCGGTAATCCTCGCCGTTGCACGAAACGCAAGCGGCTGGAGACAGGGCAGTGGGTTATGGACGGTGTGGGGCTGGTCCTCGCCCCCAGGCTCGACCCGGATTGGCCTACCCTCCCGGCAGGACTTGATGCCGCAGCTCTGAAAGCGCACAGCGGGGTCTGTCGTGTAGCACCAGGGGCCTCTGGGGTCCCCGTCGGGGTTGCGGCAGAAATTCTCCTCCAAGCCATTCTTGGGTGTGGGCATGTACCTGGGCGCAGAGAGCTGCGATATAGTGCGTGGGGGGGCGGGGGACCGGTGCCCACCGCAGGGACAGAGAGGAGGTGTCTGGCTCACTTGTGGTCATTGGGGTGCCTGTGGCTCCAACGCTGGCAGGTTAGGCCACTCCTGGTGATGGCCTTGGTGCCCCGGTACTTGACCCCATTGTCCATGATACAGGTCCGCACATAGTCTGGGAGAGATAGACCCACGTCCACAAAGCCTGAGGCCAGCACCCCTGTCCCGGGCCACCCTTCTCCTCAGCCGCTCACCTTTCTTCTGGAACAGATCGCAGCGCCCTGAGCGCTGCAGCCAGGTGTGGGGCGAGTCCTGGGTCCACGGCAGCAGCTGGCAGCCCTGGCTGCTCATGTTGTGGTGGAAGGCCCTGGGAGGAGGCACAGGGTCACAGGGGCCCAGGCTCTGCTGCCTCGGTCTTATCTAGGCCCCTCACCACGCACCTGCAGTCCAGTAGGCGCTCGCAGCGCCCCGCACACTCCTCGGCGTCTGCCACGTCCTCCTGCCAAGGCCCGGGCCCCGCCGCGTGCAGCAGGTGCCGCAGCTCCATGCCCCGGAGCACCTGGAAGTCGTTTAACGGCGAGCGCTGCCCTGCAGGGTGGGTGTGTGTGTCAGTCATCATATGGACACAGCCACGCTTTGTTCATTCAGGGAATCCGAGCTACGAGGTTTGCCCTGGCCCACACGCTCAGTGGTTAGAGCGTCCGCCTGCGCACGAAAGGGTTGCGGGTTCAATTCCCGGTCAAGGGCACGTACATGAGTTTTGGGTTCGCTCCCCACCCCTTGGTCAGGGCTCCTGTTTCTCTCTCTCCCCCTCCTTCCCTCCCTCCCACTCTCTCTGAAAAGCAATGGAAAAAATATCCTCTGGTGAGGGTTAACAACAACAACAACAACAAAAAGCTACAGGCTCGGGGACGGACTCTGTGGACACATTCAAGGGTCAGACCCCAGTCCAGGGCGGGAGGAGCAGGCCCCAGACATGGGAGTTAGCACCTGTATCCGTGTTTCGTGGGCCAGGCACCAGGCCCAGATCTGAAACATGCACTCCATGAGAGCCATGGGGCGCGGTGTCTGCCCGATGGAAGTTGTCTCATCTCATCTCTCAGCTGAGGATGCCAGGCCCAGAGCTGTCCCGCTGGCCAGGCAGGGGCACAACCACACTAGCTCGGCGTTCGGACTCCAAGGCTGGTCTCTCACCAGCACCAGGGCATGTGCTAGGGTAGACCAGGCTGGGGAGGGACGACTCCCGCACGCGTGCCTCTGCGCCGTCCCAGCACCGCCTCGATGCCCAGCAGACAGTCTGCCAGCTAGACTAGGCGGTGTGTACCGTATTCCCGGGGCCGCCCGTCTTGACAGAAGCCAAAGTCGCTCAGTGCTCCGTGCTCAGTAGGAAAGCGAGCTCCTGGCTCGAATGGCAGGATGGGCCTGGGGCTGACTTCGACCCGAAGGCAGATGGGGCTGGGGGGCTGGGGGGCTGGGGGGCAGAGCACACTCACCAGGAGCCCACGGCCACTGCAGCAGCAGCAGCAGGAGTGGCAGCCACCCCATCCTCCCAGCTGGAGGCTGCACTGTGACCCATCGCAGCCCCATCCGGGACATTGTGAAACCTGTCCCTCCAGGATTGGGTGGCTCTGGCTCCACACCCCTGCTCCAGGCCTGCTGGGGCCTGACCTGAGACCCAGTTACAGGAATAGGGGTGGGGCCAGGCCCCCTGGCGAGGGCCCTCACTCTGCACAGCTGGCCCCTAAGAGGCTAGCCGCGGGCAGGTGTGGGGACTCTTGGGTGCCCGGGGCGGGGGCGGAGTCCCCCTGCAGCCCAGGCTGCTCTGAAGGGACGCGGGGGCCGCCCGAGGCCTGGGCTGCAGCCCCCGGCAGGGGTCTGGAACCTTCCCGAGCCCGTGTCCCTGGGGAGTGGGGAATGTTCCCTGCCCGGCCCCGAAGCCGCCGCCCCTTTGGCTGGCTTATCGGCCGCAGCTGTCAGACGGGCCCACACCCGACAGCCGAGCCCAGGAGGACTCCCGCCCACCGCAGGGAGAGGAGCGAGGCCGCCCGTCCGCAGAGGGAGGCGGGGAGCAGGTAGCCGGGAGCTGGCGGGAGCCGGGGCGTCCTCGGGGCATCTGGGCGGCCCCGTGCGGGAGGCGTTGGGGGGCGGCCGTGGGCGCTGGCGCCCGGCTGCGAGCTCCTCCCGCGGGGCAGGGTCCGGCGGCGGGAGGCGGGTGTCCGCGGGGCCGAGGCGGGAGCACGGCCCGGGCGGCGGGGCCCCCTGGCGGCGGCCGGCGCGGCCGGTGCGCGTGCGCGGCGCGGGGTTTGACCCCGGGCGGGCGCCGTAGCGGAGGCCGGGCGGATGTTGTGAGCCGGGCCGCGGCGGCCGAGCTGGCGGTGAGCGAGGGGCGGCCCGGCTCCCCCCGCGGCCCGGGGCGGGGCTCGGCGCGGGGTCCCGGCCTGTGCGGGCTGCGGGCTGCGCCGGCCTGGGGACCCCGGACCTCGGGGCCGCGCGCAGCCTTGGGGGGAGACGCGCCCTGCCCTCCGCGCCCTTGGCTCCGAGAGGGGTCGGTCCTGATCGGAACTCGGGTCCCCGGCCGGACCGGGCGGACCGGCGCGGCGGGAGCCCCGAGCAGAGCCAGGCCCGCTTCGCCTGCTCGCCCCCGGCAGCCAGGGCGGGCGCCGGGCGGTGTGCGGGCCGGCTGAGCGACCAGGTCTCCGCCGCCCGCACCGGCGCGGGTGGGACGGGGCCGCCGTCACGGACGCCCTGGGGCCGCGGGGGCGGCGGGCCCGGCCCGAGGGGCAGGCGTGGCTCGGCTGGGAACGGGCCGGGCGCGCGGTGGGGCCGAGGGCCTGTTTGGGGCGAGATAAGAGGCTGCAGGGAGCGGGGTGCTGTCTGCCCCAGCGGTGGGGGTGCGGGCGGCAGTCGGGGGCGGGTCCTCTGTCCAGTGCGCAGCCCACGAACCACTGGCCACACGTGGCCCCCCAATCCTTGAAACGTGGCTGAGGTAACTGAGAAGTTGACCTCAGCTTTTCAAACTTGAATTCCGTGCGAAGAGCCACGTGTGGCCAGCGGCTCCTGTGGGAGGGAAGCTTTGGACGGGGAGGCTGACCGGCCCCTCGGCTGTCAGAGCCGCGGCCCCACCTCCCGTGAGGCTGGGCAGCGCGGGAGGAGCGGGACCTGCCCCGAGCACCGGGCACGGGGGCGGGGCGGGGCGGGCGGCCGTGTTGAGCCGGACTTCCCACCAGAGAAGGGGGTCTGGGCTGCGGAGGGTCCTGGCCTTGGGTGTGGGCAGGGCTTGGAGCTGCAGAGGGCACCCAGCCGTGATTGGGCTGCGCCTGGGGGTGTCCTATCTTCCGGATATGCGCTGGGCTCAGGGTGGCTCATGACGGAGCAGGGTACAGGGGCTCTGCGCCCAGGCCTCCCCACTGTGGACACTGGGTTCATTTCCCCAGGTCGGTTCTACAAACACCCATCTGGCCCCTGCTCTGGGGGGCCCTGGACTGACCCTGGGACATGGTGGTGACCTCTCCCACGGGGTCCTACACGGCCCCCTCCCTCTGCCCAGCCCAGCGATGGTGCGTGAGGGCGTGTGCACGCACCTGGCCTCGCCGGCTCCCAGGCCTGCCTGCCCCCTAGCACTGCTGGGGCGGGGGGGGCATTGGCTGGCTCCATGTAGACAACCTCTGCCCTGGCTCAGCCCCAGGACACTGGCCGCCCACGGACATGAAGGATGGCATCCAAGGGGGCTGACCTGTCTTTCTCCCGCAAGAGCTACGGGCTGACCTCGGACGAGAAACCCAGGGTCACAGGTGAGGCCGGCGGGCTGGGAGGGGCTCCCTGAGCTGAGGGAGGGGGGAAGAGGCAGAGGTGCCCAAGGCCCAGGTCCCTGCAGCCAGCTCCTCCACCAGCTGCCACGGGGCAGGGCACCCACCGGGACGGCTCCTGACCCCACGGGCCGCAGAGCTGGGAGCGACTCTGACACATGCCCTTCCTCCCGCCCGCGGCTCAGGCATCGTGCACGAGAAGCTGCTGGAGGACTACCTGCACCGCGTCTTCTCTCCTGACCACGCCGCCGCCGCCACCAGCAGGTACGGCCTGCTGGCACCCTCCTCTGTCTGCAGGGCCAGCCCGCAGGCTGGAGGCCGCATGAGGCTTGGGGTTCCCTCGCGGCCGCTCCTGGCTGGGCCCCGCTGCGTCCTCCCCTCGAGGGAGCTGGGGGGTCAGAGGCGGCGCCCGGTCAGCGCTCAGCGTGGCACCTGCCCGCTCCCCCCGACCTGGCCCTCGGCCGCCCTCGCCGCATCTGATCAGTACACACCTCACCGGCTGTCTCCTTGCAAGTTCAGTGCATTTAAGTTCAACCCCCCGTCAGTCCCAGTGCGTCTTCGCAGACGCTTAGAAGCGCGTTACCTGAGGTGCCTGGCGGGCGGGACTTCGCCATCTCACCATCTGTACAGTTTGGATTATGCTGAATAGAAATTTTTTTTTTTAAGTTAAAAATTTCTGTCGCCATCCGTCCTTTTTAAAAAGTTTTATTAGGGAATGCTTGGCACACAATAACCCACTTGTGTTCAAAGTGAGTTTGAATTGCGGGGAACCTGTGAAGCCATCATACCCTCAAGACGGTGGACAGAGCTCTCAGCTCTGAAAGTGCTTAGAAATTTAAGTCCTGCTTTGTCATCAGCATATCCCCTGAGTGTTTTCCCACACTGCAGACTGGTCCTGCTGGGCGTGTTTGAGGGCCGGGGGCAGCCCTCAGCCGGGCCCTGGTGTGGGGGCTGTGCTTTGGGAGACCGTGCTGTGAGGCGCCGGGCGTGGAGCGGGTGGCGGGAGTGTTGGAACCGCAGTCACATTGAAGATGGCTGCTGAGTGACTCCTTGCAGATCCTGCCTCCTTCCTGCGAGCGCCCCTCGCTCAGCCTCTTGCCAGCCCAGGCTGCTCTGTCTTCCGCAGCCTCTGCTCTCGGGGCAGCTCCGAGGGCAGCGTTGTCGCCTGTTCCTTTAAGTGGCTGTGGTGGCCAAGGGGTTTCTACTTCTGGGGGGCTGCTGCCCACCTCCGCCCCAGCCCCAGTCCAGGCCTGCTCCAGGGCCGTCTGATCCTTGCTTCACGTGACAGCAGAAATGATCCTGCCGCCACCGCCGTGGCTGCCAGGAGGGCGAGCAGGTGGCAGGGCCATTGGTCAGCGGCTGTGTGGACGGAAGCCCTGGGCTGGGGCCTGGGCAGGCAGGTCCAGAAAGGGCAGGCAGTGCTGGGGTTGCCAGATGGGCAGTGCCGGGGCACTGAGAGGCCGTCTCAGGTCACCTGCCCACAGCTGCTCTGCAGATCGGGCACAAGACCAGGGCAGCCTGCCCAGCCAGCGTGGCTCTGGGGTTGAGCGTTGACCTAGGAACCAGGAGGTCACGGTTTGATTCCCCGTCAGTCAGGGCACATGCCTGGTTTGAGGGCTCAGTCCCCAGTGTGGGGCATGCAGGAGGCAGCCAATCAATGATTCTCTCTCATCATTAACGTTTCTCTCTCTCCCTTCCTTTCTCTCTGAAATCAATCCTATATAATAAAAGCCTAATATGCTAAGTGTCCAGTCATCTGGTCGGCCATTCAACCAATCAAAGTGTAATATGCTAATGATATGCTAAGGCCGTTCAAACACTCACTATGACGCACACTGACCACCAGAGGGCAGATGCTCCAACTGGTAGGTTAGCTTACTGCTGGGTTCCAGCTGATCGGGACTGAGTGAGATGGGCCAGACACACCCTGGAGCCCTCCCGCCATCCCTCCCGCATCCCTCCCCGGCCCTGATCGTGCACCGGTGGGGTCCCTCGGCCTGGTCTCTGGTCTGCGCCCTCTTGCAATCTGGGACCCCTCAGGGGATGTCAGAGAGCCAGTTTTTGCCCGATCCCTCAGGCCAGGTGGAGGGATCCCACTGGTGCACGAATTTGTACAAATATATTACCAAAAAAAAGACCAGAGCAGCCCTCCCAGGTGTGGGCAGGAAGAACTGCTGGGAGCCCCTGGGGCCCTGGCCCCTGGCGTGTTCCGTGAGGAGACGGATGGCAGCCTTTTTAAAAAAAATATACGTTTTTATTAATTTCAGAGAGGAGGGGAGAGGGAGAGACAGAAACATCAACCATGAGAGAGTCATGGAGCAGCTGCCTCCTGCAAGCCCCCTACTGGGCATCGAGCCCACAACTCCTTGGCTCCTGATCGGGAATCGAACCGTGACCTGGTTCATAGGTTGACGCTCAACCCCTGAGCCATGCTGGCCAGGCCTGGCGGCAGCCTTTAACCACTGCCTGAGCCTCCGTCACGTGGCCCGCGCCTGGTTTACACGGAGACGCAGCTCCGTGCACCTCCAGCCCCAGCAGCCAGGGGTCAGGAGCAGCTCACACGGAGGAGCACGTGGTCCCTGAGACTGGGCTGCCGCTGCCGGCCAGAGAATGGGTGCCCCTGCCCACCTATGTCCCCCCCAGACCCCACTCCTTGGGCCGGTGCATGGGGCAGGAGCGGGGATCAGAGCGGGAAGAGCAGGTGCCGGCCGTCGGTGGCCCTGACCCAGATGGGCGTGGGCCTCTCCCCTGCCTGAGACCCGCTGGTCCCCCCCCTTCCCCGCTATTCTTAGCAGCGGAGCTCAGGGCAGAGCTGGCTGACATGAGGCGCCCTTGCTCCTCTGAGCGTTGTGCTGGGAGCAGGCGGGGCCCGCCGAGGGAGTGTGGCTGGGCAGGTGGCACAGAGGCGGGCGAGTGCTCTCCTGGCCGTGGAGGCTGGTACAGGACTGCCAGCCAGCGGCTCAGAGGGCTGAGCCCTGCACTCTGCCAGGCGTGTCTCATTCCACACGGACTTTCCTGGCTGGTGTGGAGGCTGGGAGTCTGCCCCCAAAAGGGGCCGCAGGGCTGGGGTCCAGGGCTCACTCGCTGACCTTGGTGCTGACTACGTGGGGGTCAGCGTTGCTCCCACCTCCCTTTCCCAGGCACGATCAGCACAGCCCATCCGAGGACGGGCGGGGTGGGCGGCACAGGGCGCCCGTGTTACTCCCGGGCCTCCCAGCGGCCCTGCCGCACGGCCACTGGTGCTGCCGCAGACGAGGGGGCTGAGGCTCAGAGGCCTGTTCACAGCCCTGAGGCTGCGCCATCGGACATCGCTTTTAGTTCAGCAGCGAACCTCGCCTCCTGACCCCCAGCTTGCCGGGTCCGGGACCAGACACAGCGCGGCTTCTGCGGTCGAGGCCGCCACCCTCGGGAGCTCGGGGGACGGAGAAGGAGGGGTGTAGTGTCCTCGGGCTGGTTTCAGGGACTTGGGGGCCCCTCCCAACCTCTTGCTCTCCCCAGGAAACCCCTGAACTTCCAGAACCTGCCAGAGCATCTGGACCAGCTGTTACAGGTGGACAGTGTGGATGAGGAGAGCCAGGGTAGGTGGCAGCTTCTGCAGTGGGGTTGGGGGGCCGGGACCCGGCGGGCCCTGGGGGGGCCCTGGCGAGCTCAGCCCGCTGCGTTCTCTCAGACCTGGGCCCCGACCCACACCACCCTCCTTCCAGGGCAGGCGGAAGGGCGGCTCGGCCCCTCCACCGTGGTCCTGGACCACACGGGCGGCTTCGAGGGGCTGCTGCTGGTGGATGACGACCTCCTGGGGGTGAGTGAGGGCGGGCCGGGCCCAGCCGGTGACCACTCAGTCAGCTCCTCAGCCCCAAGCCCTCCCGACACCCCGAAACCCTCTTGGAAGTCCTCCAGCCCCGGTCTCTTCCCTGCACGGCATGAGCCCCTCCCCACCTGCTCCCGCAGGGACGCCCAGGCCTAGCCCCCACCCGTCGGGCGCAGGCGAGTGGGGCACAGGCCCTCGGCCACACCACTAGGCGGGCGGGCGGGAGGGCCGGGCCGGGCGTTCTCCCTCGGGAAGCCGCGTGCCGGCGGCGCTCACCCCTGCTCTCCCCAGGTGATTGGCCACAGCAACTTCGGCACCATCCGCTCCACCACCTGCGTGTACAAAGGTGCGGTGTGCACGGCGGGGGCGGCGGCGGGGCGGGCGGGGCCGGGCCTGAGGTGAGGTGGGGCGTGTCTGTCTGCTGGGCCTGACTCGGCTTTTTCCAGGGAAATGGGTGTACGAGGTGCTCATCTCCTCCCAGGGGCTCATGCAGATCGGCTGGTGCACCATCAACTGCCGCTTCAATCAGGAGGTACGTGCAGGCGGCCCCCGGGAGCCCCTGCTGCCCAGACCCTCCCGACTGCCCGCCCCCTCCGGGCCTCACAGACCTTCCTCCCCAGGAGGGCGTCGGAGACACGCACAACTCCTACGCCTACGACGGCAACCGGGTGCGCAAGTGGAACGTGACCACCACGAATTACGGCAAGGTGAGGGCCGAGCCCCCGCCGGGTGCCTGAGGGACTGAGGGCCCAGGGGCAGGGGCTCAGGGCTGCATCTGAGAGCCTCCTCCCCGCAGGCGTGGGCCGCGGGGGACATTGTGAGCTGCCTGATCGACCTGGACGCCGGCGCTCTGTCCTTCTGCCTGTGAGTCTCCTGCCTCCTCCCTCCCCCGCTTCCCCCGCCACCGTGGGGCCTCTCTCCTACTCCGGCCGCCCCGGTTCCCGGTCCCTGGGAGGGGTGGCCTGAGGGGGGCAGCCCCAGGAGGGCCTGGGCACGGCCCACAGGCCTCCCTTCCATTCCAGGAACGGCATGTCGCTGGGCACCGCCTTTGAGAACTTGTCCAGGGGCCCGGGCATGGCCTACTTCCCAGCCATCAGCCTCTCCTTCAAGGAGTCCGTGGCCTTCAACTTCGGCAGCCGCCCCCTGCGATATCCTTTCCGAAGGGGGCGGGGAGCTGCTTGGGAAGTCGGGGCGCTGGGGCGGGCGGGGGAGGGCCTGCTGCCTCGGGGGTGAGTGGGGCGCAGCTCGGCGGGGTGGGGGGGGGCAGCAGTCCCGTAGCGACCTTCTTAGGGGGTGCCAGTGCCGTCGGTTGCACAACACGAAGTAACAGAAGGAGTGCCGCCCGCGGGGGGGGCGGTCTGAGCCCAGATGCAGCTTAACTGTGACACCTACCCAGTGGCGGGCTACCGGCCCCTGCAGGACCCGCCGAGCGCCGACCTGGTGCGGGCACAGCGGCTGCTGGGCTGCTTCCGGGCAGTGCTCAGCCTGGAGCTGGACCCCGTGGTGAGCCAGGGGCTGGGCGGGCGGGGCGGGGGCGGGGGGCCTCCCGCCGCCCTCCCTCACAGGCCCCTCTCCCCGCCCAGGAGGGGCGGCTGCTGGAGAAGGAGAGCTCCGAGTGGCAGCTGCAGGGCCAGCCCACGGTGCTGCTCACGCTGGCCCACATCTTCCACCGCTTCGCTCCGCTCCTGGTGAGGGCGTGGGGGGAGCAGGCCGAGGCCGAGGCGCCGGGGCTGGGACGCCAGGTGCCGGGTCTGCACCTTCACCTGGGAGGGGCCCCGTGTGACCTGAGCCCTCAGACCCCAAGGATGTCACCCAGCAAGGGAGAGGGCCTCAGGGCGGGTCCTAGGAAGGGTGCGGGGCAGCGACTCACAGGCAGGGAGCGGCCTGGCGAGGGCGGGAGGGCGGTGGGCGGCGCTGTGTCTCAGCCGAAGGGGAAGGTGCGTTTGCGCGGGGCGGCCCGAGGGCCCAGGGTCCAGCTGTGCGTGGGCCTGGCCGCTGCCCGGCCGGGTGCCCCGCGTGGGTGCAAGGCCGCCCTCACGGTGCCCCCTCGCGGTGCCCCCCTCACGGTGCCGCCCTCACGGTGCCCCCTCGCGGTGCCGCCCTCACGGTGCCCCCTTCACGGGTGCCCCCTCACGGTGCCCCCCTCACGGTGCCCCCTCACGGTGCCCCCTCACGGTGCCCCCCTCACGGTGCCCCCCTCACGGTGCCGCCCTCACGGTGCCCCCTCACGGTGCCCCCCTCACGGTGCCGCCCTCACGGTGCCGCCCTCACGGTGCCCCCTCACGGTGCCGCCCTCACGGTGCCCCCTCGCGGTGCCCCCTCACGGTGCCCCCCTCACGGTGCCCCCTCACGGTGCCCCCCTCACGGTGCCGCCCTCACGGTGCCCCCTCACGGTGCCCCCTCACGGTGCCCCCTCACGGTGCCCCCTCACGGTGCCGCCCCTCACGGTGCCCCCTCACGGTGCCCCCTCGCGGTGCCCCCTCGCGGTGCCCCCTCGCGGTGCCGCCCTCACGGTGCCCCCTCACGGTGCCCCCTCGCGGTGCCCCCTCGCGGTGCCGCCCTCACGGTGCCCCCTCGCGGTGCCCCCCTCTCGCGGTGCCCCCTCACGGTGCCCCCTCGCGGTGCCGCCCTCGAGCAGCGCAAGGTGTACCTGGTGGAGTCGGTGCTCACGAGCTTCCTGCTGGGCGTGGTGGAGGCCGGCAGCCCCGAGCAGGCGCAGGCCGCGGTGGGCCAGGTCCTGGACCTCCTGTGGCTCTTCATGGAGGTGAGGCTCCTGCGCGCGGGCCTCAGGCCGGGCGGCTCCCCTGCGAGGGGCCAGGGCCTGCCCCGCCGGCCTGTGCAGCCAGCTCTCTCTCCAGGACTACGAGGTGCACGACTGCCTCAAGCAGCTGATGATGGCCCTGCTGCGGCTCTACCGCTTCTCGCCCATCGTCCCTGACCTCAGCCTGCAGGTGGGCGCCCCGCTGCCCGGAGCCCTGGGCCCTGGGCCTCGCCTGCCCTCTGAGCACCCCCTCCCCGCAGATCCACCACCTGCGGCTCACCGTGGCCATCCTGCGGCACGACAAGTCCCGCAAGTTCCTGCTGAGCAGCGTCCTGTATCCTCGCCTTGCTGCCGGCGGGCCGCTCGGGGTCCCAGGAGGCTCGGGGACCAGAGCCGCCCAGCGTGGGAGGCTGGCGGGCCAGCCGAGCAGGGTCTCCAGACGGCGGCAGATTCTGGGGCGACTTGGAGGTGTGGGGGCGCCTTCAGCCACAGCACTGTACTTTTACCCGTGTTCCAGGTCGGGGGTTCCTGAGATCTAGAAGTCAGCTCTTCCTGCTCCCCCAGAATGTCGAGGGTGTGCAAGTAGAATAGCGGGGAGCGTGGCTCTGGGCCCCTGGCGGGAGCTGTGCTGTTGCCTCTTCTCTGGGGCCTTCGCCTCCCAGGAGAGGCCACCAGGCCCTGCCCAGTCTGTCCCCCAGCCACCTGTCCCTGTGGCTGCCTGTCCTGCAAACGTGCAAGCATGGGCACCGGGCGTGGTGGGCTGACGGCCACACCCTCTGGGGCTCATGGAGAGACAAGCACAGGGCAGTGATGGCCCCGGGGGGGCGCACTGTGGTGGGCACGTGGAGCTGGGCACGTGGAGGTGGGCAGGTTTCCGCCGAGCTTCCCGGAAGGACGGGGGGCGGGGGGTGCCTCACGTGAGCAGAGCTTGCCTTGACGGGCTCCAGCTTCGACGCACTGCGGTCCGCTGTCTTCTTCCACATCAAGAGCCCGCTGCGCGTGGAGGAGGCCGGCCTGCAGCAGCTCATCCCCACCACCTGGTGGCCCCAGCGCCCCAGCAAGGAGGTGGGCGGCCTGGGTGGCGGGTCTGGGGGAGGCCGGCCCGGGGCTGGGTGGGTGGTGGGGAGCCCTGCTGTCTTCCCTCCTGCCCCCCGTCCAGGGCAAGGACAGCAAGGAGGTGAAGGAGGAGACGGCCGAGGAGCGGCTGCGGAGGCGTGCCTACGAGCGGGGCTGCCAGAGGCTCAAGAAGCGCATCGAAGGTCAGGCCTGCCTGGCCGGGCGGCTGGGTGGCTGGGGGGCGGGGGTGTGTGCACATGTGTGTGTGGGGCGCTGGGTCGTGGCCGTGTCCAGGCAGGGCTCGGGGTCCCTGGTGGTGGAGCCCCATCCCAGCCTGCACCCCTCCTGCCCGGGGCCCGAGGGCAGGGCTGTGCGAGGCTCAGTGTCCGCCCCCCGCCCGCCCCAGTGGTGGAAGAACTGCAGGTCCAGATCCTGAAGCTGCTGCTGAACAATAAGGATGAGGATGGGGTGAGTGAGTCGGGCACCTGGGAGGGTCCCTGGCTGGGCGGGCGGGCAGGGCGGACCCAGGCTCCCAGGGCAGGTCCAGCTCACAGCACGCACTAGTCCAGCCTGGGGCAGTGTCCTCAGCTCATCACAGCTTCATCTTCCCGCCCCTGCAGGGCGAAGCTTCTAGGTACATCTTCCTGACCAAGTTCCGGAAGTTTCTGCAGGAGAATGCCAATGGCCGGGGGGTAGGTGTCCGCCAGGCCGGGCAGCCCGCGTGGCCCGTGGCTGGGTCGCAGGCTCTGCGCTCTGGGCTTCTGCCCCTGCTCCGCCGCCTCCTTCCCACCGCGCCCTGGTCCTCTGCCCTCTGCCCGGGAGGACCCTGGGGCAGCTCCGGTGAGGCGTGGGCTGGCTCTGGGCTAGAGCAGCGGCATGGCGTGTGCCCTGTGCCCACAGAACGCGCCCCTGCTCTGCCCCCCTGAGTACATGGTCTGCTTCTTGCACCGGCTGATCGCCGCCCTGCGTGGCTACTGGGACGAGTACAAGGCCTCCAACCCCCACGCCTCCGCCAGCGAGGGTGAGCGGGCCGGGCTCGGCCTTCGTGGCGGGGCAGAGCCAGCCCTGGGGTGGGTGTGGGGTGCCAGGCTGAGGGTGGGGTGGGGCAGCAGGAGCCCTGTGGGCCAGGGACTGCGAGCCGTCCACGCTGATGGTGCCCACGGGCGCCCAGCCGCCAGCTCTCTGCAGTCCTGGGGCGCCTTGGGCTCTGAGGTGCTGGGCCTGGTGTTTGTGAGGGACACAGCCCTCAAGGGTCGGGGGAAGCTTTCAGTGCCCTGCATTGGATCCCCCACGGGGGATCCAGGCTGTCCTTTTCCCCTGAGTGCCCCACAACCAAGTGCCCCCTTCACCCCAGGTCGTGCCGTTGCTGGCCCTGACCTGAGATGGGGCGAGGTGGGAGGTAGCCGAGGCCACACTGTATGCCTGGGGGGGGGCGTGGGTAGGTGGCCACCCAGGGGTCCCCTCTGTGCGAGGCCAGAGTGGAGGGGGCAGCCTGGGGAGGGTCCCTGCTGGGTCTGACTGCCGGCCTGGCCGCCGGCTTCGCGCAGAGGCCTACGTCCCGCCCCAGGTCTTCTATAACGGCAAGGTGGACTACTTCGACCAGCAGCGCCTCGGGGGCCTCCTCTCCCACCTCCGGAAGACCCTCAAAGGTGTGTGCTGCCTCGCCTCGCCTCGGGGAGCAGGTCTGGGCTGGGTGCTCAGGGAGCCCCTCTGCCGTGAGTGCCGAGCTCCCTGTGCCCACTAGAGGGCGCCCGAGTACCGGCCTGCGGGCCGAGAGGCTGATCTGCCCACTGGCCGCTGGTCTTGGTCCAGCTGTCCCTTCCCTGGAGCCCCCCCGGGGGCCTCTGGGAGTCCTGCAATGAAGCGGGACACGGATGCTGACAGAGGGGGGACCCTGGGATCCTGGCGAGGTCCTGGGGCTGGAGTTGCTGCCTGAGCTGTTCTGAGGGGTGAGCGGAGGCTGCAGGGCCGGGCTGAGGGCACAGTGCAGGCCAGGCAGGGAGGCCAGAGCAGACGGCCTGGTCTCGGGGGGAGCAGCGGGGTGCCCCCGAGAGGAGAGCGAAGCCGGGGGCTGGGAAATGAGGCCGGGGTGCGAGGGCAGAGCCTGGCGGCCTGGTGACAGGGACTGTGAGCTCATTGCCGGCAGCGGGTGAGGTCGGGCCGCGGGTAAGATGCCCCCTCTGGCTGCGGCTGTGGGTCGAGTGGGGTGCGAGGGCCAGGGAAGGAGACGGGTGGCCAGTGTGCAGGCGACAGAGGAGGGGTGGGAGGGCCGGCTGCCTAGGAGGCAAGGGTGACCCGGCTTCTTGCCAGAGGCTGTGGGGATGGGACACCATCAGGAGGGGGCGCTGCGGGGCTCGGGGACGGCAGGACAGGGCCTGGGCTGGAGGCAGACGCTGCGGCAGAGGGGGGACCGCCTGAGGGGGGCCTGGGCCTGGGCGTGCAGAGGAGCTGAGCAGAGGCGGGGGCAGCCTGGCCGCCTTTCACCTGCAGGGCAGTGGGAGGAACAGTCAGAGATGCGGGGGCAGGGGAGGGGGGCGCCTAGAAAGCATGAGGTCCCTCCCGGGAGACAGACAGAGGGACAGGGAGGGGTGATGGGGTGCCCCCTGCCACCCAGTCTCTACAAGATGGATCCCCGGATGCACAGGGAGGACGTGCAGGAGTGAGGTGCAGGCGCAGTGGCCAGTGGGGCCCTGCCAGACCCCTGCCCAGCCGTGACCCTCGCCCTCCACTGGCCTGAGAGCTCCGCCTTTCCTCCCAGATGACCTGGCGTCCAAGGCCAACATCCTGATCGACCCCCTGGAGCTGCAGGCGGCCACCATGGACGACCTGGACGAGGACCAGGAGCCGCCCCTGGCTGCGGCCCAGGTGCCGTGGTGGGGCGGGGGCACTCCACGTCGGCGTCCCTCTCTCCCCGTCTCTAAGGGCAGGGGGGTCACACGGGCCCCTCTCCGTAGGCAGGCGCCCTTGCTGTGGGCGGAGTCACACACCTGCCCTCCCGGCCCCAGGAATCCCGGAGCCCGAGCGCTGCGTCCCGGGAGCTGATGGCGTCTCCCTCCTCTCTCTACCACAGCGCCCCGTGCAGGCCCTGGCCATTGGGGGTGCGCTGCCCCTGCCCCGGCCCGGCTGGCTCAGCTCCCCGACCCTGGGCCGAGCCAACCGCTTCCTCAGCACAGCGGCTGTGACCCTGATGACCCCCCGGCGGCCTCTGAGCACCGTGGAGAAGGTGAAGGTCCGCACGCTGAGCGCAGAGCAGAGGACCCGCGAGGACAGTAGGTGTCGGGCGGGGACGGGTGTGGCATCGAGGGCTCACCCCTCCTGTGCAGCCCCCGCGGGCAGAGCCAGGAGACGCCCCTCCCCTCCCCTCCCGGCCTCCAGCCCCGCAGCCTCAAGGGCGAGGGAAGTACATTCCGAGCAGGAAATCGATGGCACAGAAATAGGTCCGGAGCCGCCAGACCTGCCCGCCCTCCCGTCCTCCCTCCTGCTGGGAGGCCCAGGCTGCTTCAGCGCCTCGGAGACACCGGGCTGGCCCGGCCCTGACTGCCCTCCCCCCTTCCAGTTGAGGGCAACCACTGGAACGAGGGCCTGCTGCTGGGGCGGCCCCCCGAGGAGCCCGAGCAGCCCCTCACGGAGAACTCGCTGCTGGAAGTGCTGGATGGGGCCGTGATGATGTACAACCTCAGCGTCCACCAGCAGCTGGGCAAGGTCTCCGTCATCCCCGTGTGTGGCACGCGGTTCTGCATGTTGGGTGCACGTGTGTGCGTGTGTGCGGGCGCCCACCTGCCCCGGGTCTGCAGGGGTGCCTGGGCACGGCTGCACGTGAGCGTGTGCCACAGCAAGGCTGATGCCCGCCCATACTTCAGGTCTGACCTGGGTGACCGGGGGAGGGGCTTGCCAGTCGGTCACCATAGGCGCTGTCCCCCGCTCCAGATGGTAGGGGTGTCCGACGACGTCAATGAGTACGCGATGGCGCTGAGGAACACGGAGGACAAGCTGCGCCGGTGCCCCAAGAGGGTGAGGCGTGGCGGCAGCGGGTCGCCGGGAGGGCGGGGTGGCGCAGGCAGCCTGCCCACTTGGGGTCCCGAGGACAGTCCCCGAGGAAACCTGGCCTAGCCTGGCCCTGCCACTGGGGTGACCTCAGCAGTTTTTCTTGTCCCCACCCCCGCCCTGACCACAGCACGTCAGCGAGAGGGGCTGGCACCAGGCCGGGCATGGTCTGAGCCCCATCAGCCAGCCATGGCTGTGCCAAGGCACCCCGCCCCTGGCCAGCTAAGTGCTCGTCGCACCCTCTGTCCTCATCAATTATGGATTCAGCCCTGAGCGCTTCTCGGACTCTTGCAGAGTCAGCAGGAAGTGGGCCTGGCCCCGTCCTCCCCGCAGCCCCTCCGCAGCTCACAGGCCTGGGGCAGGGCCAGGGGCCCAGCTGCCTGCGGTCCATCGCGTGCCCCTGGGCTGCCCAGCCACGGCCCCCAGACCCCCAGTGGCACCCGCTCCCCCGTGCCAGGGCGCGACTACGGCCCTGTCCCGAGGCCTGCTCGGGCTCACCTCGGGTCAGAGGCAGAGGGGGTTTGGAAGAGAGGAAGGGTTCACCCCCTTTGCGCCCCAGGCCACAGTGGGGCCCAAGGCCGTGGACGCGGGCGGGTCCTGACCTCCTTCTCCTCGGGCAGAGGAAGGACATCCTGGAGGAGCTGACCAAGAGCCAGAAAGTTTTCTCGGAAAAGCTGGACCACCTGAGCCGCCGTCTTGCCTGGGTCCATGCCACTGTCTACTCCCAGGTGAGCGGGGGCCGGGCCTGCAGTGCTGCCCTCCCAGCCCCCTGGCTGGGCACAGGCTGGCAGCCCCTCAGTGCCCCTGCCGCCTGGGGCCTCTGGCACACACACGCCCTCCCTGCCCCTCCCCTGTCCTCCCACCCCATGCCACGTCCCCGAACCTCTCAGGCCCCGGGGCCCCTCCAGCTCAGACACCTTCAGGTTGAGCAGGGTCTGTCTCTACCTGCCTTTGCTTCCTGCGCCTCCGACGCTGGGGCGCCTCCCTCCGGGGCCGGGGCGCCTCCCTCTGGGGCCCCGCGGGCTCTGGCCTCTCCCCAGCCACACCTCGGCCTGGCAGCTCCTCGCAGCCTCACCCCCCTTAGGCACCGGCTTGTTCTCTGCTCACTCACTCACGCATCATCCAGTGACACGCCAGGGCCGGGGGTCCAGTGCCACCCTGACGCCAGGGACACTCAGGAGCGAGGCAGAGACGAGGCCATGCCCTCCCCGGGAGTCGGCCTTGAGGGGTGGACAGAGGCAAGCTCCCTCTGAGCGTGCTTGCCCCCCACTGGGGGCCGAGCCCGCAGCCCGGGCATGTGCCCTGACGGAATCAGTCATGACCTCCGGGTTCATAGGTTGACGCTCAAGCACGGAGCCATCCGGCCGGGCCAAAATGTGCCGTCGTCACCGTCTTTCACGATTAATTGCAGTAAAACACAGCATGTAGCTCAGCTCCTCAGTCACCTTCAGGGCTCAGCTCGGTGGCGGTGGCTTTAGTGTGTTCACTCGGCTGTAAACAGACCTCCAGGCGTGTTCATCTTCCCAAACTGAAACTCACACCCACTCCCGCCCCCCCACCGCGCTGGTCTGTTGTCACCGGCTCCTTGGCTTGGCCGCTGCCCGCACGGTCACCCTGGGGAAGCCGGGCCAGTTTCAGGCCGAGGGACCTGGGGGTGCGTTGGCTCTGCGCCAGCTCGTTCGTCCCTGACGGCCTCGGGGGTGCTGCCACCGCCTGGCTGCTGTGGGTTCGAGGCGTGGGCTGTGCTCAGAAGCAGGATTGGGTCGCTCTGTCGTAAACTTCTCCAGGAGCTGCCACACTGCTGGCTCCCTTGTCGAAGGGGCTTGAATGTGTGTGTGGTTTTCTTCGGGCTTTCTGTCCAGCCCATGACCGGCCTGTCTCTGCCAGGACCACTGTTCGGTGGCTGTGGCTCTGCAATACGTTGAAATAGGAAGTGTGAGGTCTCCGACGTGTTCTCTTCCGGATTGTTTTGGCCACTTGGTGTCCCTTGAGATTCCATGCGGCTCTCAGGGTAGATTTTTCTAGAACTCTCAGGGCTCTGGGGTGTTGAAAGCAGGCCTCCTGGCCTGTCTCTGCTCTCAGAGGAAACGCTCTCAGTCTCTGCTCACAGCGCCCTCGCACGGAGACCCCTCTGCCTCTGCACCCGCTGAGCCCTGCCCGACCTCCTGGGCGCAGTTCTCGGTTCCCATGCCACGTTCTGGGGAGGCCTTTCCTGGGCCCCCGACCGGCCCTGCCCCGTGACCCTCACCCAGCACCCGTGCCGCCCACAGGAGAAGATGCTGGACATCTACTGGCTGCTGCGTGTCTGCCTGCGGACCATCGAGCACGGCGACCGCACGGGCCCGCTCTTCGCCTTCATGCCCGAGTTCTACCTGAGCGTGGCCATCAACAGCTACAGCGCCCTCAAGAACTACTTCGGGCCCGTGCACAGCATGGAAGAGCTCCCGGGTGAGGGCAAGGGCCTGGGGGAGCCTCGGGCCCGGTCAGCCGGCCCTGGTCTGAGCGTGGGAGGCGGGAGCGGCTCCTGCTCCGCTCGGTCTGCGCCGGACACGCATTTGCTAGCGCCACGCGATGCAGCCCTGCCTGTGCCGGCGCCCGAGCCCAGCAGCTCCTCGCTGGCGCGGGGAGGGAGGCACCAAACGGATCCCGCTCTCACTTCCTACTTGGTGGCCTCCCCCAGCGCCTGGCACTGCCACGGGGTGTGGCACTGTCGCCATAGGTCACAGCGAGGGGTGGGCCCTGCTGGGGGCCACACGGGAGCCCCAGCTTCACGCAGACCCTGGTTCCAGGCTGGGTGCGTGGTTGATGTCTGGATCGGGGTGTGGGCTGCCCCTGCACCCCCTCGGACCCAGGTGCAAGCTTTGTCCTCAGGTAGCGCTGTGGGTGCCAGGGCTCTGACTGCTGAGCCATTGAAGTGTGGGCTCGGTTAGCACCCCGCCAGGACCCACTCCCCACAGCGAGTCCGGCCTTAGCCTTTCACCAGCCGTCACTGAGTGCTGAGCACGGAGACCCCCGAGGCCGACTTAGGCCCAGACTGACCCCGGGAGCCAGCTCTGCAGCCCTTAGCCTGCCCTCTCCCCTCCCCCCTGCAGGCTATGAGGAGACCCTGACCCGCCTGGCTGCCATCCTTGCCAAGCACTTTGCCGACACACGCATCGTGGGCACCGGTGAGGTGCCCTGCAGAGGGTGATGGGTTGTGGGGGGATGGGTGGCGTCTCTGGCTGGCTGTTTGCTGCATGAAATGGGGCCAGGTGGGCCCGAGGCCCCTGCTGAGCCCGCCCTCCTGCAGACATCCGGGACTCGCTGATGCAGGCGCTGGCCAGCTACGTCTGCTACCCACACTCCCTGCGGGCCGTGGAGCGCATCCCCGAGGAGCAGTGAGTGGGGCCGGGGGAGGGCACGTCCCCTGCCCTCACAGCCCCACGCAGCCTCACCTGTGCCCGTCACCCTTGCCCTGGCAGGCGCATCGCCATGGTGAGGAGCCTCCTGGCTCCCTACGAGCAGCGGCCCTGGGCGCAGACCAACTGGATCCTGGTGCGGCTCTGGAAGGTGAGCGGCGGGAGGGGGCGGGGCTGGGCCGCAGCCAAGGGGCCCTACGCACTGACCGCCCACCCGCCACAGGGCTGTGGGTTCGGGTACCGCTACACACGGCTGCCGCACCTGCTGAAGATCAAACCCGAGGACGCCAACCTGCCCAGCCTGCAGAGTGAGTGCCCGGCGGGCGGGCGGGGGCCTTGCCCACGGCTCCCGGCTTCCGACTTCCCACGCCTTCCAGCCCCGAGTCCCTCTGTCCCTGGGGGGCGTTCCCCTTGGTCCTTGCTCCCGTCCCATGGTGCCCGTGGGCTGAAGCCCTGTGTGGGTCACAGTCACAAGGGCCCGTCTTCCCAGGTGCTCCCTGACCTTGTCCCCCATGTCCTTCCGCCCTTCTGCCACCTGCCTGGATGCCTGAGTCCAGGGCACAGGCGGGCGGCCGGGCCCCAGGGTGCTCGGGGCTCCCGGGGGGAGGGGGCATGTGGGTGGCGCAGGGGCTGTGCTGTCCCGGGGCCCTGGTCTGGCAAAGCCAGGGTCTGGGCCAGCTGGTCTGCCTGCTGCACGCTGTGCACCCCACCTGGGGCGTCTCTGCCCTTGGGGACGTGTTTTGGCCTGAAGGGTGTCCCCGGAGGCCACGTGCCTTAGGCAGGCCCACAGGGAGTCCTTGCCAGTGGCCTTGCCCGGCCTGGAGGATGGAGCTGAGCTGCACGTGGAGAGGGCTGCGGGAGCTATTGATCCGCGTGGGGGAGGGGAGGTCTGCCAGCCTGCGGAGGCTGCGGGCTCTAGTTCCTGCTGCCCGGCAGCCCAGGCTTGGCGCCCACTCCCTCGGCCACGGGCCAGGCCAGGCCAAGGGCGGCAGAGGGCGGCAGAGGGCGGCAGGGCGCCGCGGAGGCTCTTGAGGAAGCTGGCCTCGGTCCAGCAGGAGGCTCTGGTTTCCGTCCAGGCTCGCTCTCTGCTGGCCCGTGGCAGAGGACGTGCTGGGCCGGGCGGCTCCAGGCCTAGGCTGGGGCCGTGGGGCCGGAAGCAGCTCAGCGGGTGGCTGGCTCAGCAGAGGGTGGGCAGGTGGAGCTCTGCCCTCGCCTTAACGACCTGAGCATCCCGAGTTGTCTTCCGGCCTCACACCCATGCCTGGCGAGCGAGGACGGCAGACGGCGGGCCCTGACCGCGCCCCGCTGCCCGCAGAGCCCTGTCCCTCCATCCTGCTGCAGCAGCACATGGCAGACCTGCTGCGCCAGGACCCCGACGTGGCACCCAGCTTCCTCAACAGCGTCCTCAACCAGCTCAACTGGGCCTTTTCGGAGTTCATCGGCATGATCCAGGAGGTGGGGCCTGGTGGGTGGGTGCTGGGAGGGGGGCCGGGGTGGCCAGGAGTTCATCGGCATGATCCAGGAGGTGGGGGCCTGGTGGGTGAGTGCTGGGAGGGGGGCCGGGGTGGCCAGGCCGCCGACCGCCCGTTGGTGCCCAGATCCAGCAGGCCGTGGAGCGCCTGGAGAGGAACTTCGTGGACACCCGGCAGCTCAAGGTGTGTGCCACCTGCTTCGACCTGTCGGTCAGCCTGCTGCGCGTCCTGGAGATGACCGTCACCCTGGTGCCCGAGGTCTTCCTCGACGCGGCCCAGCCCACCTCTGAGATGCTGCTGCAGCGGCTCGCCCAGGTGAGCGCCGGGGCAGGAGGGGTGGGCCGGGGACGCCCGTGGGAGCCCCCAGCCGCCAACCACTGCCGCCCTCACAGCTGCTGAACCAGGTGCTGAACCGGGTGACGGCGGAGAGGAACCTCTTTGACCGCGTGGTCACCCTGTGGCTGCCTGGTGAGGACCCGGGTGCCCCGCCCCCACACACCGCCTTGGTCCTCTGCCAGGAGCAGTGATGCCCACTCCCCTTTCTGCCAAGACAGCCAGGCGTGGCACCCCAGCCTCAGGGCCCCTCCCCTCAGGGCCCAGTGGGGAGGGAGGTTGGCACCCGCTGGCGCCCCAGCATGGGCGGCTCACCCCCTTCCCCTCCCCAGGCCTGGAGAGCGTGGACCACTACCCCATCCTGGTGGCGGTGACAGGCATCCTGGTGCGGCTCCTGGTGCACGGCCCCGCCACAGGGTGAGTGTGGGGATGGGGGGCCCGTGGGGCTGCGCAGGGCCTCCTGGCAGTCCTGCTTCCTCGTCTCTAAGATGGGCCTCGGTCAGGTTTGGGGTAGGAAGGCTGAGGGCTGAGATGCCTGAATAGGTGGCGGTAGCAGCTGAGTAGAAGCAGGGACCCTGCAGAGCAGGCGCCTCGGCCCATGTCAGAGCCTCAGGCAGGGCGGGGAACCACGACTGGTGGGTGGGGGGCACCCTATGATGTCGGGACAGCACTGCCGAGACGAGACTGAGCACACACGTGTCTGTGGAGGCTCCGCGTGGGTCCTGCCTTTATTAAGAAACTCCGTGACAATCCGATTCAGGCCCTCGAGGGGCCCCAGCTCCGCTCCCCACAGGGGCCCCAGCCCGCCCTGCCTCCCTGCAGCCGGAGGGGGGCGAGGGCCACCTGAAGCCGGGCCGCCTCAGCCATTGGACAAGCAAGCGCCTGCCCTTATGAAACTCTGCCTCCAGGGACCGCGAGTGCGCCCCGCCCTCTGCTCGGCTTTCGCTGCTGAAAGCGGGGTGGCCTCCGTGCCCTCCCTGCTGCTGAGCCCAGGGGAGAGGCTCTGCCCTCTGCGGCCTGTGATGCCCTGGCCACAGGAGCAGGGCCACTCGGGGGGCCAGGCCAGGCCCAGGGGTCTCTTGAGGAGCCGCGCCTGCCTCGCGCCTGCCTCGCGCCTGCCCCAGACTCGGCCTGGACTTGTGACGCCGGAAGGAGGTTGGATGTTGGTGCGCGGGGCCCTGCGTTACCGGACGAGGGTGCTCCCCCTTCCACCTGGGGATGGGCCAGGTCTCCCCCTCCCCTGACCCGCTCCCTCCCCTCAGCAGCCCCTGCTCCAAGGCCAGGCTCCAGGTGGGCCTCAGTCCCCAGGAAGGGCCCGGCAGGCCCCGTGCTGAGACCACCAGTGAGGGGGCAGCAGGGAGCAGGGCAAGCAGCAGGCGGCAGGGGAGGCGGGGGGGCCCGGCAGCTAGGTCATCACCAGCCCCTCGGAGCCCGTGGAGCTCGTGGACTCGGAGCCGACCTTGAACCGCAGACCCACCGGGTTGTAGAGATCAAAGTCCTCGGCCACCGCCAGCTGCACGCGGCCGTTGAGGCCCCTCCTGCCCGGCTCCAAGAACACCACGTGCTTGTGGACGCTGGCCTTGCGGCTGGGGGCGTCGGGCGGCGTGGCGCAGAGCACGGAGGACTGGAGCGGGCTGGGGGCGCGGGGCCGGCGGCGGCAACAGCAGGTGCGCCGGTAGCAGCGGCGGCAGCCGGGGCAGGGCGGGGCGAACAGGTAGAGCAGCACCAGCACCAGGCCCACCACGCAGCCCAGCAGCGTGGTGTAGCCCGTGTTGAAAGCCTCGGGCGCCGGCTGCGGGTAGTGCACGCTCACATTGAACTCGTGCGTCTGGTTGTGCTGCAGGCGGGGCCCGGTGGCCAGGCACACAAAGATACCCTCGTGCCATGTCTGCACGCTCCCGATGGCCAAGCTGCCGTCGGCCAGCACCGCGATGCTGCCGTTGCGGGATCCTGGCGCCACCAGCAGCTCTCGCTGCGGGGAGACCCAGGCGATGTGCCGGGCGGGGGCGCTGGTGTTGCAGTGCAGCGTCAGGGACCCGCCCACCTGCACCTGCAGCTGCTCTTCCGGCCGCTCCAGGCCCCGAGCCAGGGCCTCCGAGCAGTTCTCGAAAACGCGGCTGTGCGCGAAGAAGCGCACGCGGGAGGTGGGCACCCGGAACGCCAGGCACGTGTACTCGCGCGCGAAGTCGCTCACGGCGCTGAGCCCCCGCTGGTGCCAGCGCTGCAGCAGGTGGTAGAGGCGGCAGTCGCAGGGCAGCGGGTTGTTGTGCAGGTACAGGCCGTTCTTGAGGAAGGCCGGCAGCGCGGCCAGGTCCGGCGCGGGGACCCGCCCCAGGCGGTTGGAGGAGAGGTCCAGGGTGCGGAGGTGGGTCGGGCTGAGGCCGTGCAGGCTGTCGAAAGAGAAGGACGCCAGCTCGTTGCAGCCCAGGTAGAGCCAGCTGAGCGCGCCCAGGCCCTGGAAGGCCAGCCGGTCCAGGTGCGCCAGGCGGTTGTTGAACAGCAGCAGCGTCTCGAGCGCGCCCAGCCCGCGGAGGTCGTGGCGGCCGAGCGCCCGCAGCGAGTTGGAGGACAGGTCGAGCCGCCGCAGGCCGCTGGCGTTGGCGAAGGCGCCGCGCCCCAGGGCCTCCAGCTGGTTGTGCCCCAGGCTCAGGGCGCGCAGCTGGGAGAGGGGCGAGAGCCAGCCGGGGCGCAGGCGCTGGAGCGCGTTGTGGCTCAGGTCGACGTCAGCCGCAGCCGCGGGCAACTCCGCCGGCGCGTCCTGCAGCCCGAGGCCCGCGCAGCTCAGCAGGTCGGCAGCGCAGATGCATTTGTTGGGACAGTGAAGGGGCGCCAGGGGCCAGGAGCCCTCGGAGTCCGGGGTGCCTGAGCCGACGCGCAGCGCGCACAGCAGGGCGCCCAGCAGCACCAGCCGGGTCATGGCGGGACGACCTGGGGTGGGTCCGCTGCTCTGCGGGGCGCGGCTCTGGGACTCCCCGCTTCTGTTCCGGCCGGTGGCCCCGGAGGCAGGATGCGAACTGCACCCCGCACAGCCGGCAGCTCCCGCTCCCGCGTTGCCTTGGGCTGCGCTCCACTCGGCTGCCTTCTCGGGTTCCCCAGCTTCTGAGTGCTTTCCTGGGCACTCGGCTCCCAAAGACTCGGGAGGGCTCCGCTCAGGGGCGGGGCCTCGGGCTCCCATTGGCTGCTGCTGGCGGGGGCGGAGCAGTCCCGACCCCAGCGGGCCGGCGGCGCTGGGCCGGCGGGTTCAGAGAAGCGGTAGCCGGACGCCTGGGAAGCAGCCTTTCAGCCGCGTGTATTAGGGGGCAGGGGGACTTGCACTCCCTGCTGGTGGCGTCCCTGAGCCCTTACACGGGGACCCAGGGCTTGTGAGGGAGGGGGAAGCCGGGGCACGTATGGGGTAGTTCCTCAGGCCCAGCCTCCTGCACCCTCCCGCCAGGACGGAGAAAGCCACGTCAGTGCTCCTGGCGGACCCCTGCTTCCAGCTCCGCTCCATCCGCTACCTTCTGGGGCACCCGGAGCCCCCCGCCCCCGGCACTGCCCTGCCTGCCCCTGACCGGAAGCGCTTCTCCCTCCAGAGTTGTGAGAGTGGGCAGGGTGGGCCAGGGAAGGGGTTTGGGGCTGGGTGGGCCAGGTCGGGACTCTCCCTGGCCCAGGCTGGGGTGCTCAGGAGGCCCCGGGTTCTGGGACCACAGTGGCCTGACTCTTCTCACCACCCTCAGACACAGACTACATCAGCAGCGAGGAGCTGGCCCAGGTGGAGCAGATGCTGGCACACCTGACCTCTGCGTCTGCCCAGGCCGCAGCGGCCTCCCTGGTGAGTGGGGCCACCCACACAGGGCCACGCCGTCGCCTGAACGCACGGCTGCCCTGAAGGCGTGTGTCCACCTTGCACTGTGCTCCCTGCAGCCCACCAGCGAGGAGGACCTCTGCCCCATCTGCTACGCGCACCCCATCTCGGCCGTGTTCCAGCCCTGTGGCCACAAGTCCTGCAAGTAAGTGGGCACCCCCCTGTCCTTGGCACAGGAGGCGGGGCTGGGCCAGGGGGCAGAGGGACACCGGGCCCCCTCACCCCTCCTGTTGCAGAGCCTGCATCAACCAGCACCTGATGAACAACAAGGACTGCTTCTTCTGCAAAGCCACCATCACGTCGGTGGAGGACTGGAAGGCAGGCAGTGCGGGCGCCACCTCCTCGGCTGCCTAGGTCTGCGTGTCCACACCGTGGGGGCCCGCCCTGCACCCAGACCCAGGCTGGGCCCTCTTTATGAGCTCCCCTTGCCACCCCCACCCCCTGTGTGTCCCCCATGGCGGGAGCCCAGTCCTCATTGTGCCTGAGCTCGACTTCCAGTCAGGGCCACGGTGAGCATTAAATTATTATTCAAACAGCCCTGGCCCAGCCCTTCTTGAGGGAGTGGGCTGGGGGCGGGGGGGTGCCTAGCAAGGACCCTGCCCGATTCTGTCCACAGGAGAGGCAGGTGTCCAACTGCTCCCGCCTTGTCCAGGCCTCCCCAGACACGGTAGTGAGTCCAGGGCCTGTAACAAGCCAGTGTCCCCCTTGCCAATAACGGGGGCTCGGCCAGCCCCTCACATGATGATTCGAGGTTCCGGCACCGAATCGCCAATGGACTTGTGGGGCAGCACGCTGGCCCCGTTGAGGTAGAGCTCGTCGTTAACTATGACGTCCTCACCCAGCACCGTCACGTTCTCCATTCGAACCTGGGGGAGGCAGGTCTTGTCAGGGAGGCCGGTGCATGCCTGCCCCCTCCCCACCGGCCTAGCCCAGACGCTCACCCACTGGCCCACGCGGCAGCGCCAGCCCACGATGCACGACTCGAGCCAGGAGTGGGAGCGGATGTGGGCGTCCCGCAGCACCGTGCACCGCCGGATGCACACGCCGTCCTCCACCACCACGCCGGGGCCCAGGCTCACGTTGGGGCCGATGCTGCAGTTCTGGCCGATGCGGGCGCTTGGATGCTGAGGACGGTGGGGAAAGCACAAGTGGGGCATTTGTCCCCCAAGACGGAGGGGGTAAACGATGGGCGGGACAAGGGCCTCACCACCAGCACGTTGCCCACGATGCCAGGGCCCGAGCACAGCTGCTCAGGCTGCTTCTGCCGCAGCGACTGCAGGAAGAGGCACATGCCGGTGAGGAAGTCCTTGGGCTGCCCTATGTCCATCCAGAAGCCTGGAGGGCGGGAATGCATCAGGCTCAGCCCGCCACAGGCCCCCCGACCCTGGGCCCCCCACCTCACCCTGAAGCTCCATGGCATACAGCTGCCCCTCCTCGGCCATGACCGGGAAGACCTCCTTCTCGATGGACGTGGGCCGCAGCTGTGGGAGCGGGCAGCGCGTGAGCAGGGGCACGGTGGCAGCGGCCTGCCCTCCCAGGCCACCCGAGCGCTGCTCCTGCTCACCTGAATGCGCTGCAGCACGGCAGGGCTCAGGATGTACATGCCCGCGTTGATCTTGTTGGACACAAACACCTGCGGCTTCTCCACGAACCGGTGGATGCGGCCGGTGTCGGCCTCGCACACCACCACGCCGTACTTGGAGGGCTCCTCCACTTTAGTCACCTGCGTGCAGGGGGGCTCAGGCCTGGCCATGTCCTGCCCCTTGGTGTGGGGCTGTCTGGACCTCAGGGGCTGTGCCTCAAGTGCTTAAAGACTGCCCAGCTCTGCACTCACAGGACTGGGCAGTTCAAGGCGGGCCCGGGGGGCTGGGCCCGGGAGGTGGGAGGTCAGGCCTGGTCCTTACCAAAATGGAGCCTTCCTGGCCGTGGTGCCGGTGGAACTGCACCATGGCTTGGAAAGGGAAGTCGCAGATCACGTCGCTGTTGAGGACGAAGAAAGGGTCCGCAGTCTCAGTCAGCAGGTCACGGGCCAGTGCCAGGGGCCCAGCTGGGGGAGGGGAGCAGGTCACCATTTTCTGGGGGTCGGAGCCCTGCATCCAGGCTCAGCAGGCCCCATCCAGGCTGGGCCTTGCCCCTTTCCGAGCCGAGCCCTCCCCCACAAGGGCTACCCCGTCTCTACCGACCTGTGCCCAGAGGCCCCTCTTCGTGGGACATGGAGATTCTGATGCCCAGCTGGAAGGGAGAAGCCGGGTCAGGTTCCGCCCCCAGAGGGAGGTTGAGCGGGGACCACGAAGGGCAAGAGTGGACTCAGGCCTCACCCTCTGCTCCTGCGCCTTCATTTCCTTCTCCAGCACCTGAGACATGTAGCTCACGGCCAGAATCACGTGGTCCACGCCGGCCTGTGGGGCAGAACCGCGCCGGCGCACAGGCGGGCTGAGCCAGAGGCACGGGCGTCCCCCAGCCGCCTCGCTCGCCGCCGCCCCGCCCGGGCCTCCCCGCCCGGGCCGCCCCGCCCGGGCCTCACCGCGGCCAGCGCCTCCACCTGGTGCAGGAGGATGGGCTTATTGCAGAAGTCCACCAGGGGCTTCGGGGTGCTGAGCGTCAGCGGCCGCAGGCGCGTCCCATAGCCGCCCACCAAGATCAGTGCCTTCATGGCGCCGGCGGGGGCGGCCGGAGACAGGCCGCGCTCCGAGGTGACCGCGGCCGCCGGGCCGACCCCGTCACTCACTCCAGCCGGGCCCAGCCCCGGGCCCTCCACTTGCCAGACTGACCAACGCGGGGCTGTCTCGTCCGCCCAGGACGCCCGCCCCGATATCCGCGCCGCCGCAAACCAGGATGCGACGCGGGCTGGACGGCCGCTGGCCCCAAACTCGGGCCGGCCCGGCGGCGGTGACGTGAGCCCGGGCGGGCCAATCGGCTGCCGCGTACGTGGCACGGACGCCGGCGTCGGGGCGCTGGGGCGCAGCTCTGGCGGACGTAGCCAATGAGAGTCCGAGCGCGCCCGGTTGCTATGGGGACCGCGATTGGGCCCGCGGGTCAGCTGGCCATTGGCGGATCCAAAGGCGGAACTGGCGCCAAGGGCGAGGCCGCCTGCCGCGCCCGCCGTCCGGCCCGGCCCGGCCCGGGAGGAGCGAACGGCGCCGCGGGGTGGGCGGGCCGCCTGACTTCCGGAGCCGCGGGGTGGGCGGGCCGCTGACTTCCGGAGCCGCGGGGCTTCACAAAGACGCGGACACGCTGAGTTTTAGCGGCTTTATTTGACAGACACGACCTCAGACACAAGCGGGGCGGGCAGCGCGGGGCGGACGGAACGGAGCAGCTCGGCCCCAGGTCTCAGCACCCCTCCCCCGCACGCTCGCCACTGCGCCGACGTGGCCCCGGCCGCGAGCGTCCGGCGCAGGCTTCGGGCGGCGGGGCCGGGAAAGGAGCCAGAAGCGAATCCGAGGCAAAGCCTTGCAGTTCCGGGAGCCGCAAGGGAGTCTCCCGGGTTCTCCACGTCTCTTCCTCATTAAGCCACTTTTGAAATCGGCACGAAGAAAACCAAACAAGAGCACTGAAGTTCAAAGCCATCTGCCTCTAGGGGGCGTGCACGTGGCCAGGAGCGAGCGCGTGAGCAGCGGCTAGGGAACTAGCCTAGGCCTTCGGCCCCTCAGGAGCCCCCACGCCCCTGCGCAGGCCCCAGTGGGAGGGGGGCCCCTGGCTAATTGCTAAACTGGTCCCTTCCTCTTTAAGCACCACCCAATGCCACCCCCAGGGGCTAGTGTCACTTGGCCTAAGGAAGCGCTATGGACAAGGGTCACTCGGGTGCTCCAACCGTGACCCCACGGTTCACTTTGGTCCCAAGTTGGGGCTGGGAAGGCAGGGCCCGGTGGGCACAGGGCGCTGGCAGAGCAGTGGGAAAGGGGTGAGCGCGCACACATGCCCACCACCTGCCCGGTAACAGGGCTGGGTCTCCAAGTGTCAAAAGTGCCGAAAAGAGGCGACCCCCCTGCGGGAGAAGCAGCAAATCCCATGCCCCTGCTCTTAGTGCCAGGAAGACACTCTAAGAGGGTACATCTCTCCAAATACAGAACTCGGGAGGCACAGCACACCTCCAGGCTGGGCAGGCTCAGTCACAGGTACCCAGGGGCCCTGTCTCCGCCTCTGCCTTGCCGGGAAAGGGCGGGCTACACTATGAAGAGCTGCTGCCCGATGGCTGAAGCCACAGGAGGTACAAGGGCGAAGGGGGTCGTTACTGACCATAATGAGCAAGCTGTCCCTCCCAGGCCCAAGGAATGGGAACCTGCCCACCACTGGCACAGCGTCAGAGGCCGAGAGAGGGGGCTCATCAAGGAGCCCGTTTAAGATGCTGAGGCTGCATCTGAGGCCAGGGAACCACCCTCAGCTACCAAGGCCTCTCAGACAGCAGTAGCAAGCTCACCTTTAATGCCCAAAGTGACCGTGGCAGTGGCCCTGGGCTCCGAGGGGAGGGCACTAACCTTGGCAATGGTTAGGGGAGTGCAGTGTCACCTCCCGGCCACAAGTGGAGGCGGCAGGCTTCTGGGCCATGATGGGCCGGCAGCAAGAGAACCACCACCATAGGGAGGGAAGGACCCTCCTGGGCCTGCCCTGCACTGTCAGTACTGAGTGTTGAAGGGGCCACACTCCAGGCCACAGAGGGTGCTGGGCCAGCAGGGAAACGCCTCCCACAATGCATTCTGCTCCCCATTCTTCGTGAAAAGGCAGCACCTGCTGAAGGGCACAGGGGCAAAGCTCACCTCAGAAATGGGAGCGAGATCCTTTGCTGAGGAAAGCATGAAGGAAATCAGTTCTAATCAACAAGGCTACACCCAGGGGAGGATCCCGAGAGACTGGAGCTGGCAGATGGACAAATGGACAGACTGATGGACTCCAGGATCGAGAAGACAAAAGCTCTCCAGCAGAGCCTGGGCCCTGCATCGGGTGCAGACCGTGTCCGTGTGTGCAGGCCAGCTTGCAGTTCTCCCTCCCAAGCGGAGAGCTCCTGACCTGGGCTGCTGCCTGGAGCTTGGCTGGGGAAGCGAGACCCTGAGGGGACCACAGCCCGAGCCTGCGAGCAGCAGCCCATCCAGAGCAGCACAGCTGCCCACGCCAGAGGAAGGGACTCCCGCCCACAGCACGAGAACTGCGGACTAGAGCCGCCAGCCGCCCCGAGGCCTGGTGGGACAGGCTCTTCGGCAAACGGAGCAGGGCCCCCTTCGGTGGGACAAGGGGCGGGGACTCCGTAGGCAGGGATCTTGGTGAGAAAGGCTGGCTGGGGTGCAGGCAGGAAGAGCAGCAGGTCCAAGGGCCTGAGTGCCTGGGAATCCCAGGGCCTGCCCTCAGCCCTCAGCCGGCTTCAGCCCAGATTCTGAATCCAGCCTCATGCCAAGAACAGAATGGAGGAAGGGCCCAGCTGGGCACAGCTGGCCTTGTAGTGCCCTGGGAGTGTCAAAGAGCGGCTGACACCCACAACACTAGGGTACATGCCCCTAGAAATGGGCACCCAATCCCTCTACTTCCAAGGAACGAAGGGTGAATGGGCATGGAGGGGCCCTGCATGAGCCCCGGGCTTCACCCCACAATTAGCAGGGTCCTGCAGCCACAGGCCCCAAAAACCTAGGCAAGAGAGACCAATGTCCGAGGGCACCCTGTACCTGCTGCAAGCCCCCCAGGGGCACCTCCACTGAGTCAGCCTGGACACAGCAGGCAGAGCTGCAGAGCCTGGCTGAGGACGTGTGCTCTGCTCTCCTGTGGGTTATATATATATGGATGCCAGGCTACAGCTAAAAACATTTCTTTTAGTTTATACCCAAGAGAAATATAACCCTTTAAAAGCAAGTCTGTGTGTCCTCACGGCGAGTTCCGATCAGTGGTCCCTGCCTGCGGGTGGAGAGGGAGGGGTTCCGGGCCCCGAGCTGGGCCTACTGGTTCTCGTCCCGCATCTGCTCCATGATGCTGATGAGGTTCTCCAGGCCGAACACGTAGCCTCGGTCCGGCCCGTCATGCACGGTGGGGTCATCCCGGAAGCCCTTGAATGTGCTGTGTGCAAAGTCGATCATGCGGACGTCCACCTTGGGAGAGGACACGCTCTCGAGGCTGGTGCTGCTGGGGCTGCCCGGGCTGGTGCTCGGGCCGCAGGGTGGCGCCACCTCGGGCAGCCCAGTGTCCAGGTGCTTGAGACGCATCTCGGAGCGGCGGTCCAGGCAGGACTCGGGCCAGCACTCCTTGCCGTCATAGATGACGAGCAGGGAGCTGGAGTAGAAGCGGTAGGAGGCCTGCCGCTCCAGCACCGCCTTCAGGCCCCGCAGTTTGCTCAGGATGGGCTCAAAAAGGTCACGCCGCAGGTCCAGGCCGTTGTGCAGGTACTGATAGAGGGCATTGCGGAAGCCTTCAATGGAGAGCCCCCGGCCATAGTACTTGTTCCTGCAGAGGTAATGCCCTGTGTCCAGCTGGTACACCTGAAACCCCAGGAGACAGACAAGGGTGAGTCTGATGGCCTCAGTACCCTGGGCAAGCACTGTCTGGAAAGTACTTCTGACCATGCTGGGCTTTCCTGCCAACCCCACAGCGGAGGCGGCGGGCCAGGTGCGCCCGGAGGGCCCCCGCAGGACGGCCAGGAGAAGGGCGCCAGCCTGCAAATCCTCTGCCATCACTTTCAAGTCCTTTTCCAAGCTGCCCTGTGACCCAGCTGGACTCAAAATAGGAACATCTGACAGACCAGAGTCTTACTTGCCCCAATGTCACGGCAACAGGCTCTCCCGGCAGCTCGGTACCTGGAGCCCAGACCAGAGTCACCAGACACGGACAGAGGCTCCGGGAACATGCACGCGGGGAGGCGCTCAGCACCGGGGCTCACCCTCTGGCAGGAGGACACCAGGCCTGGGAAGCGGCAGACAGGGGCCCCCTCCAGGCTGGCGGCGGCACCTGGCGCTCACCTGCATGCCACAGACCCTGACGCCCAGCGTGGCCGACGTGCTCTGCTCGCACTTGCGCATCTGCCGGGCAGCCTTCTCGGCGGACGCGTCGTCGCCGTGCTGCCGGGTGCCCATCTTCAGGTCCAGCACGCACGGGCACTTGAAGTGGTGCACCACGTTCTCCAGCAGCAGGAACTCTGCGCCAAGGTCAAGGGAACGACAGCAGGCATCCTGTGCGAGGGCCTCCCAGCCCGCCAGCTACAGGCACCTCCCAGCTCCCGCGGGGACTCCACAGCACCGGCTTCTCTCTCACCAAACTGCTTATGACCTGGCCAGTGTGGCTCCGTGGTAGAGCGTGGCCTGCGCACCAAAGGCTCTCAGGTTTGATTCCTGACCAAGGGCACGCACCTGGGATGCAGGTTCGATCCCCGGCCACAGCAGGGGTGCGTGTGGGAGGCAACCCTCTCTCTCTCCCCCCCACTTCCCTCCCTTCCACTCTCTCAACATCAATGGGGGAAATATCCCTGGGTGAGGATTAACCAAAAAATAAAATAAACATTGTACTGTGGTGAAATACACAGGCCATACCATTTGCTGCTTTCAGTATTTAGGTGTGAGCTCAGTGGCCTTCAGCAGAGCCACATGATTGTGCCGCCATCACCACCCGCCGCCTCCACAACTTCCCAGACGGCACCCAGAAGCGGCGGCACTGTCACTTCCTCCCCCGACCCCTCAGCCCTGGTCCCGCTCCTCCCCCCGACCCCCTCAGCCCTGGTCCCGCTCCTCCCCCCGACCCCCTCAGCCCTGGTCCCGCTCCTCCCCCTGACCCCCTCAGCCCTGGTCCCGCTCCTCCCCCCGACCCCCTCAGCCCTGGTCCCGCTCCTCCCCCTGGCCTCCAGTCTGCCTGTTCCAGGTCCCGCATGTCGTGGAGTCACAGAGCCCCTGTCCCGTGTCTGGCTATGTCACTTAGCAAAAGGTCTTCGAGGCGCCTCCTTTTACGGGAGTAACACCTACTGTGTGGGTGCCACCGCTGCTGAAGTCACCGTTTCTCATCTTTAGCTGTGTCTCGCAGCATATAAAGCTGAAGGAGACTCCGGCGGGCTCACACACACCCCTGCACCGCCAGGAAGCCAGCCGCGCCCCGCCCCGGCCGCCAGGGCCTCGCCGGGCCTGAGACCTAAGAAGACCCGGTCGTGGCACTACCATAAAGATGAGAAACCAGATTAACATTCCCAACAGGAGTCCTGAGAAGAAGCTGGGTTAAAGCTCCATGAGGCCGTTTTCTGACTTAACCTCAAACCCGTGGGCTGTACATCTAAAACGCAGCCCTTGGTACTTCCAGGGCCTTCTGCTCAAACGGCTCTGTGGCCTGGGCTCCTGTCATTTCCACCCACGTCTTCAGCTAACCCTCCTGTCTGCAGCACCTTCCCTAAACCCACCCCGAGGGCAGGCTGCTTAGTGTTTCAGAGGGAGAGGCAGTGGAGGCTCAGTCTTACCAGTCCCCAAAGGCAGAAAACAGTGCGCTCTGCAGTGAGGAGGAAGAGGGGGCAGGGCCCATGGAAGGGAGATGGGACCAGGAGCCCGAGCAGGAGGTCTGGCCGTGGCACTGAGGGCACCTGACAGGGCAGCCGGTCCCGGGCCGACGCCGCTGAAGAGCGGCAGAAGGATACTGTAGAGCTTCCGGTCCTTGGACTCGGAGCGCATGCGGCTCAGCTGCTGCTTGTGGCAGCGCAGGCTCCAGGGGTTGTGGCTGATCTTCTCGGAGCTCAGGCCGCTGTTGCCATCCAGCATCTGGAAAGGGACGTCCGAGTGGCTGTGTAGCTCCGCTTTCGGGCTCTTTGCCTCCTGGGAGCTGAGGAGAGAACAGACACAAGTGTCACTGCCCGGGGGGGGGGGGGGGGGCCTCACCTGCCCCCACCGCCTGCTGTGGCGCATAGGCCCCGGGTATGAGCACCTGAAAGAGTTGATGGCTACGAGTGGCCTTCCTGTGTCTCTAAAAATGTCTGAGAAGTCTCCTTTGCATTAAACTAGGTGATGGAGCTACCACTTCTCACCCACTAGGAAGGCTGCTCTCTAACACTGACCCCGAGGGGAGCAGGTGAAGACGCCGGGCCCCCTGCTCCGCTGGAGGGAACGGGAAATGGGGCAGCCGCTGTGCGACAAGTTCACCATAGGATATTCTCACGTGGTGCAGCAATTCCACCCGCGGCTGTACCTGCAGAGCCCACACGGAAGCTCGGATACCTGAGTCACGTTCACGGTGCACACAGTGAACCAGAGTGGAAGCAGCCGTGCCCATCAGTGGCTGGATGGCCTATCCACGCAGCGGAGATTACTGGGCTATAAAAAGGCGTGGGGGAAAAAAAAAAAAGGCCCGGCCGGCATGGCTCAGTGGTTGAGTGTCCACCTACGAACAAGGAGGTCGCGGTTCGATTCCTGGTCGGGGCACATGCCCAGGTTGTGGGCTCGATCCCCATTGGGGGGGCGTGCAGGAGGCAGCCGATCCATGATTCTCTCTCATCATGGATGTTTCTCTCTCCCCCTCTCCCTCTCTCTCCCTTCCTCTCTGAAATCAATAAAAATAAATATATTAAAAAAAAAAAAGGCGTAAAATGCTCACACAGGTACAACCTGGAGGAATCCTGAGAACAGTTTGCTAAGTGAGATAAGCCACACACAAAAGGAGAACTACTGTGTGACCCGCTCATGTGAGGGAGCTCCAGTCCACAGGGAGGAAGCAGATGGTGGCTGCCAGGTGGGGGGTGTGGGGTGGGGGGACTGGAGCGAATGGTGGGTGAGCAGGCTGCAGTGTCCCTGAGGCGGCGAGGTGGCTCTGGGGTGGGCAGCGGTGATGGCCGCACACCGTGTGAACGTCCTGATGCCACTCACTGCACGCGGGGAAGGTGAAAGCAGCGAGTTTTGTTATGTGCATTTTACCACCATTTTAAACATACAAAAACTGATGAGTGCGTGGTTTCACACTTAAAACAGGGGAACAGGGATGCCACGTCAAGGACATGGGTGACCTCCTTTTGGGTGTAGAGTCTGCGGCATCGATGGCAGACTCTTTCTTTAAAACCCTTCACGGAAGCCCTGGACATCACACCCCGGATGGCTGGCGCCCCCATCGGGCCTGGAAGAGGAAACGTCGCGGAGAAGAGCAGGCCAGGGCCAGGCCGCACGGGGCTTTTGGTGAGAAGACACCGCCAACGGAAATATCAGGACGTGACCACAGCCTCACGCAGGGCTTTGCTGGGAGTGACCGCAGGTGCGCTGCCGCACAGCCACGCGGAGCAGGGCCACGCAGGCGAGGCCGTCCTGGCAATGGCAGAGCGCGGCGGCGGCTACAGCGACGTCAATGTCACTGTCTTCTCCTGAGCCGCTGACGACCCCAACAGGGTGGCACCGACAGAGATCTGGTCCTTTAACTGGAAGTGGGGAGCCCGCCAGCCCCCTCAGCGTGACGAAAGTCCCCTTTCTTTCTGGGGGGCACGGCTGAGGCCATTCGTGGGTGCCTTTCTGTGATCCCCTTTCAGAGTCACAAAGCTGGCTTCTTTGCCAACCAGCCCCAGCACCCTCGGAAGTCTCCGCGGTGAGGTGACACACGGGATAGGTCGCCTTACATGGGTGGCCCAAGACCAACAGCCACTGCCCCCAACTCGACCTACTGCCCGTAAGCACCCAGTGGCAGGGCCTGCGATGGGGAGGGGGTGCTGCCCCCCTTACCTCTCAGTGGTCTCGAAGGGCAGGCTGGCTTTCTCCTCCTTGTGGTCGCTGCCGCTGCCGGACCGGTGCAGGCTCCGGCGGGAGTGCTTGCGCCGCGGCTGCTCCCGCTCTGGCGTGTCGTCCTGCTCCACCGCCTCGCTTTCCACGTAAGGGTAGGCCACTAAGTTGATGTAACCATCACTGTCCCCCTCAAAACAGACGGACACCACCCCTGTTGGAAAACAGGCAGCCCGTCAACAAAGGTCGCACCGACGATGGCTGGCGCGGCGCTCGGCACACACCGCCCTGCCCTGAGCGCACGAGCCAACGCGGGACCCCAGACGGCACCATCTTTCCAGAGGCAGCTTCCCAGCCGCCTCCCAGGGCTCCTCACCCTGATCCTGGGTCCCTCTGGAGCTCCCCCGCTCTCATCTGGAGCTCTCACTCGCACCTGGTGACTTCCGTGCCACTCGGAGAATGTGCCCTCGGTGACACCTGCACCGACATCATCTACCCTCTACCAATTTATTTTATTTTTAAAAATGTAATTTTTATTGATTTCAGAGAGGAAGGGAGAGGGAGAGAGAGCTAGGACATCAATGATGAGAGAGAATTACTGATCGGCTGCCTCCTGCACCGCCCCCCCCCGCCCCCCCGGATGGAGCCCGCCACCCGGGCATGTGCCCTGACCGGGAATTGAACCGCGACTTCCAGGTTCATAGGTCGACGCTCAACCCCTGAGCCCCCGCCGGGTGAAAACCATCCTTTCTACAACCCTCTACATCTCCCAGACCTGGCTGGCTCCCTACTGGAACACGTTCTCAGTAAGTCCCTAAGAAGGGGGTTCAGAAGTCGGTTTCTGAGTCCTTAGTGCATTCCAGCAGCACAGACGGGCCAGGGCCCCCGGCAGCCTCCCTGCCACAGCCCGGGAAGCACCCCCTCCCTCCTCTGGGCCAGGACGGTGCTCCCCGCTGGCCCCGCATGGCCTCCAGGAACCCGAATGCTGCCCCTCGATGAGCCCCCAGACATGAAGACCTCGCTGATGCTTTGGGATTGGATCTGCGTAACAACACGACTGAGCTGCTCCGAGACAACAGAGACCCAGGCTCGCCTCCCCTCGCCTCCCCTCGCCTCCCCTCCCCTCCCCTCGCCTCCCCTCCCCTCCCTCCCCTCGCCTCCCCTCGCCCCTCCCCTCCCCTCCCCTCCCCTCGCCTCCCCTCCCCTCGCCTCCCCGGCCAGCAGGAAGCCCGCGCTTCGAGTGCAGCCGCAGGGACTCACCTTTGTACTCGGGGGTGAACTCCTTCATTTCGGGCGGGAGGGACTCGTAGAAGCGCTGCTCGCGGGAGATGAGGGGCTTGCACACCGTGTGGTCGTCGTAGCGCATCATGCTGCTGTGGCCGCCCACCTGGTGGATGAAGGGCTCCAGGAGGACCCCGCGGTCTCCGGCCAGACTCGCGCTCTTGCCGTACTGCCCCACTTCCATGGTTTGACAAACACACATTGCGTTGGGGGCCCGCTGCGCACCGGGGGCAGAGGATGCAGCTCATGGGCCACCGCAGGGGAGCTGGGCAGAGGTCCTGCGGGCGGGAGCGGAGCGCAGGTCAGCGTCTGCGCAGAGAGGAAAGGGAAGAGGGAGTCAAAGCACCGGACGAGCTAGCCCCCTCGTGTGTGCTCGGGAGTCGGAGCCGGGCCTGCGGTGTGCTGGCCCCGCAGTGCGTGGCGACGGCAGGCGGTGACCTGCTGGCTGAGGTGCCATGCTGGTCTCCTCCCGCTCCCTTTATGCACAAGAGCCCACATCCTCTCCCTCTGCCAGTTCTCAGGCCCCTTCCAGGCTCTCGGAAAGATTGGGTTTTAGAGCCGCGAAGTACATTACAGCCGCCAGGAAAGCCGCTGTCCCTGTCCGTTCACAGAGAAGCGTTCAGGACAAAACCCAGAAGCAACACGAGCTCCTTCCGTTCAGACTCCCCCCATGGCCAGCGCTGGGAAGGGTCCCCGACTCAGAGGGAGGGCTTCTGCCGGAGCGAGCAGGTCACACCGGATTCCCGGCTTTCCTGCTGACGGTGCCCCGCCCAGGCGGGAAGCCCTTCCTGGGTGAGCTGAGAATCAGAAACACGTCCTGCTTTTCCCAAGGAACTCGGGCTTCAGACCTCATCAAGTTCGGACCATGTCCAGCACCCCCGGGCCTTCCTTCCGCTGACTTTATACCCACCAGTGGGACAAGGAAAAGCTCTTGGTCTTCAAAGACCCTCCTTGTAATGTCCATTTTCTCTCAAGCAAGTTAAACCAGTGGGCACCTTCCTTACTACTGAATATATTTTTATTATTTTTTAAAAATATGTTCTTATTGATTTCAGAGAGGAAGGGTGAGGGAGAGAGGTAGAAACATCAATGATGAGAGAGAATCATTGATTGGCTGCCTCCTGCACACCCCCTACTGGGGATCGAGCCCACAACCCCGGCATGTGCCCTTGACCGGCATCAAATCTGGGACCTTTCAGTCAGCAGGCAGATGCTCTATCCGCTGAGCCACACCAGCCAGGGCCTGAATATATTTTTAAAGCTAGGAAGGTACCGGCAAGACTACACCTGAAAAGTTCAAGACTGAAAAATAAAGTATTTGTGGAGCAGGAACATGGTTTTACCTGCAAGAGTCAAATCAATTATTTTTTCCTGAACCTCATACTGATGTGCAAAACGGGCTACACACGAACACTGCTGCAAAACTGTCTTAATCGGAAGCTGCCAGGAAACTCTGTCCACCTCACTGCTCTCCACAAAAAGATGCCGCGCCCCCGCCTGCCCCCCTCCCCCCCGCCCCGCCAGGCAGACCAGCAGAGCTTCGAGGCAGCGCGTCTTTGCTTGGCCTTCTACTGTCTAGGTCTCCTCCAGGACCAGACTCCCTGTGCTCAGGGGTTTCCCAGGCTCCACGGCCCCGAGCCGGGGTCCTGGACACACCCGCGTGGCCCTCAGGCAGCCTGTGCTGCTCTCACCACAGCACTGCGCTGCCGTCTATGTCCTCGTCTGTCACCACCACCACACCCTTCTCTCATCTCCACCCAGGACCGCGGTCGTTCCCGCACAAAGTAAGCACTAAAACAAAGGGTTGCCGGAATGAACTGAATCACTGCAGAAGACCCTACTGGGTAAAAGCACACCATGAGCGTGAAAGGACTCACAGTGGCAGAAAGGACTGAATCCACGTCTTGTATTTAGGGCATATGAATCACCTACTGGGTCAAGTCATTGCAACCACAACATGATTTCGTCAAAACCCCACTTAATCTTGTTCCAAGTGTCTGTTCTGGCAAAGCAAAGCCTAGCTTGTGCCATACTTCTCCCCCGACTCACCCCCTACTGCACACAACCAGTGACAACAGGTACCACACGGCAGCCACGAGGACCGGGACTGAGTCGGAGCATGTGACTCCTCAGTTCAAAACCCTGCCATCTTGTCCCATCTCAGCCAACGTCAAAGTCAGTCCCGTACCAGAGCCTGCCAGGTCCCACGAGACTTGTGTCCCCCCACCCCGTCCTCTCATCGGGTTTCCTAGCCTCCCCACGCTCAGCACCTCACTGGTCACACCAGCTGGCACAAGGGCACACTTTGCCCCCAATGGCCTTTGCACCTGCCTTTCCTTCTGCCTGGACCCTTCTCCCCCCGATACCCACATGGCTAACTCATTCGCTTCCTTCAAGAGGACTGAAAAAGAGGATCAGCTCAAACATCTTTCTCTTTAAGTTTAAGTCCACTGCAAACCCACGTGGACTCTCGGTCCCCCTTAATCTGCTCTACTTTTTCTTCCTTTTCGCAGTACTTACCCTCTTCTGACATAGTATGTATTTTATTTATCGATAACGTCTGTGTTTATTTTTATTATGATGTCAACTCCATGAAGGAAAGACTGTCTGTTTAGATCACTATATATTATCCTAAATGGCGGAGTAGTGTCTGGCACCTGGTAGCCACACAATAAAACAGCTGAATAAATGCTGTATGCACATGTTTGTTACAGTTGTGTACGGGAGGGTATAAGTATATAACATATGGAAAAGTGTTTGTGAAGGACAAGTTCTTCCTTTCCTTTTTTTTCCTATTAGGGTTGTAAATAAAAACTGTTTACAGACTAATCTAGGGCCGAGACCAGAACAAAGAGGTGGCTTTACAGAGGACAAGGCATGTTGGCCACAGGACAGAATTCCAAATCAACACACAAAGAAAAGGCAAAATTCTGCATTTGGACTCTAAAACGATGATGATGAGAGAAAAGTGTTGTAACTGCACCTGGGTAAGAATAACAGCAGCAGCTAAACACCACACGGGAGGGACAAGCCTCTGAGGCGCTCAGAGCAGTGTTATTGATGACACGGAAGAGAACAGGGGGAGCAGGCAGACAGATCATCTCAATAATAACGGGAGAACCACACCAGCGAATTCCAACCACATTTAGAAAATACAGTAAGTTTGCTCGTCCTAATTCACAACAGAGTAAGCCTGGAAAGCGGCCGCGAACAAAAGCCCTGTGACGAGCAGCTGCAATGCGATCGGGGAGCGAACAAGGTCGGGCTACTTGAGCACGAGGAAGGCACCAGCTCCACGCAAGACACGCCTGGCCACACGGTCCTGAGGGGCAGCGCAGACGCACGCAGCACGCAGATCCGCAGACACGCACGCGAAGAAGTCTGGTTAGAAGTCCAAATTCGGTGGCCAACGTATTTTTATAACTCAAATCAACCACGTGAGTTTGACATGCAATCTTTTTATAAAGGGAAGCACCCTTGGTGCCTTCACATTCCACAGGTGTGTTTGAAAACTTAAGGCCCTAACCGGTGTGGCTCAGTGGATAGAGCATCAGCCTGCGGACTGAAGGGTCCCAGGGTCGATTCCGGTCAAGGGCATGTACCTTGGTTGCAGGCACATCCCCAGTAGGAGGTGTGCAGGAGGCAGCTGATGGATGTTTCTCTCATCGATGTTTCTAGCTCTCTATCCCTCTCCCTTCCTCTGTAAAAATCAATAAAATATATTAAAAAAAAAAGAAATGGTTTGTAACTCCAATACTTTACTACCTCTTCTGAAGTCAAACACATCCACTTAAGCGCTAAAAGCATAACAGTATCATGACCTTTAAAAATCAGACAAAATGTATCTCAGTTTTTAAAATTTTAAATTTATACTTAATTAGTCAGGAATGCTAAGTAAAATTCTGGCAATAATGTATCTTCAGTTTGTTTTTTACTCTCTGATATAATCCAAGGTCAAAATAGCAAAATCACTCAGCTAAAAAAGAACAAAATGGGCCGATAAGCCATTCTAACAGAAAAGACCACACCCAAAGCTGGGTTGTATAGTTCTGGACTTTGAAAGCGAGTTTCAGAAACAGAGACCCTGACAGGAAAAAGACAGCGAGTGCCTTAACCTCCCGGGCGCGCACACAGGCCGCAGCGGAAAACTACCATGCAGGCCGCGGTCGCCAACCGGTGCTCCGCGGACCGCCGGTGGCCCGTGCGGCCCGAAAGGTTGGCGACCGCGGCTCTCAAGCCCATGAGCAAGAGCCTAATGCCCCCCGAAGCCAGGTCCGTGCTGGCTTTTCCCCAGAGGCTGTGGGCCGGTCGGCAGGCAGCTCGGGGCGAAGACCATCCTTCCCCACCGGGGACCGGACTGTTTGAGGCAGGTGCTCACACACTTCTCCTCTGAGAACGGAAAGAGGACGGATGTTTTCAAGGGAAGAGGGGCTGCCACCCTTCCAGCCTACCAGGGCCCGGCACGCCCCTCACCTAGAAGCCAGAGGGGTGTGCAGAGGTCCAGAGCAATCGGGGCTTGAAACAGAGACGGGAAAGGCTAACGGCGTCTATTCTGTTGTTTGTCCTCCGAGAAGAGGTGAAGAACCGTTCAGACTCCTGGGTCCTCTCCAGGATCAAGGGGCAGTGACATCCTCCTGAGAACACCAGGCTGCGAGTAAGCAGGGAGCGAGGAGGGATGGGAAGCTGGCAGGAGGCCTGAGAGGTGCCAGCCCATCAAGAAACGGCCAGAACAGAATTAACTTAGGACAAAGAGAAAAGCTGGAACCCAGTGAACCCCGTTCCTGTTTTTACTGGACTTACAAAAATAAGAAACCTGTGCTTCCACACACACACGCACGCACAAACACGTGCGCGCACACACACGCACACACACACACATGCACACATGCACCCACAGGTAGGGTCCCTAGTGGCTGGTGGCCGGGGCTTTCCTTCATTCTGCGCCACCCCCTGGTGGTCAGCGCACGTCATAGTGGGCAGTCAAACTCCTGGTCGGTCGAACTCCCGAGGAGACAATTTGCTTATTAGCCTTTTATCATATAGGATATATATAATCTTTTTAAAAAATGAAACTGTCTAAAATGCCAAAATATAGAATGGGGAACATCTTGGCCTCCATCTCTCATACTGCCCATCCCAGTGGAGACCCCGAATGAAAGAGGAGCTTCGGCACAAGTGAAAGAAAGATGCGAAGGGCCAGAGCCAGGCCTGCGCTCCCATCCGGGCTCCTGCTGTGGCGGTGACGCTGCTCCCTTTCTCCCCTCCATCCCAGTGCACTCAGCGGAGGGGAAGCTGAGCTCAGCAGGGGAGGCTGAGGCCTGAGGCCCCGGTGAGCACACTTAAGTGACTGGGAAACTGACGGAACCTCCTACCTTCACCTCTTCTCGGAGGACAAACAACAGAATAGACGCCGTTAGCCTTTCCCGTCTCTGTTTCATTCCCCTCACCATAACATGGTTGTAACAGAGGCTGCTCCATTTCAGCACAGAAACCAAAGAACAGTAATTCTCGTCCCTCCCCCGACTCTAGCTGTCACTCTGGGCTGGTAACTGGAGGCCATTCCTAGCACAGATCGGCTGCCCGTGCCAGTGCGCACCCCGTGGCGCTGTGAGCGGCACAAGGGGGACAGGAGCCCTCCCACACCGAGGAGAGGGGGAGCTAACCCTCTGGCCACAGCACTGAGCTTGTCAGGTGACCTGGAGGCCTCCTTCAGAACCCCTCACACGGAAGATTCCCGGTTAAAACGTGAGGGCCCTCCAGATTGAGGAATGATGGAACCGTGAAGTAGCGCCCGCCTTTCACAAAGCCGCTGGACCCAAAGGGTTTCGGATACCGGAGTCTGTCCTGTTTTAAAAGGGGCACCAAGAGGCAGCGCCTCCCATCAGGCGTGGCCGCCATCCAGAGCACTCCTCCTCCGCAGGGAAGTCACACGCGTACACGTCTTGACGCTACACTGCTCTGCAGACACCTGAAAACACGACGAAGACCCCATTCCTCAGACGTGGGCGCTGACTGCGTTCGGCTGTCGTCGGGGACACAATGAAGCGTCCACAGCAAAAGCAGCTCCGCGAAGCTCTGCTCTTTGGGGAGCGCCTGCTGCTCCTCACGGGGCCGAGGCCTCAGGTCTCCCCTGCGAGGCCTTCCCCGCTCCAGGCCAGACAGCGAGATTCTTTATCAGTCAGCCCCTCAAAGCCAGGCCGGAGACCCCAGGCGGCCCTCCACAGCACCCACACAGTGACAGGGCATCCGCCGGAGAGGAGGGCCCTTAGAGGGCGCCCAGAAGCAGGTGAGCAACAAGCAGCTAGTGAGTGTGGGCGCCGTCACTGGAGGTAAACGACCTGTTTAACGAGAGAGTGTAACTGCTTCTAGCAGATTAGATTACAGCTATGTCCTACCCTCGTAAAACGCCAGAATCACCACAGTTAAGCACCGTTCAATGGTAGACAAACACTTCCACCTACTTCACAGACACCGGAGCTCCGGAGATGGGGACTCACTTTCCACCTCACAGACCCATCGACGACGCCCCTTAGGAAAGTGTGAGACTGATGTCTTCACAGCGGCACCCTTCCTCAGAAGCAGCTCCAAACCTCTTCCTTCTCTCGCCTCCTTTCCTGACCCTCCTGAGACATCAACACCTGAAAAGACACTCAGTGGGTGAGCGTCGACCTATGAACCAGGAGGTCACGGTTCGATTCCCGGTCAGGGCACATGCTCGATCCCCAGTGGGGGGGGTGCAGGAGGCAGCCGATCAATGATTCTCTCTCATCATCGATGTTTCTCTCTCTCTCTCCCTCTCCCTTCGTCTCTGAAACCAATAAAAACATATATATTGTTAAAAGGAACTGAAAGCCTGAACATGCAGAGCTCTCAGGATTCTGGGAGTCAGACACACACGTGACCACTGTCGGCGATGAGGGGCATCACTGCAACCCCTGCAGGCTCCAAGACGGCGACAGCGTGAACAGCTGGCTCAGTAAGCCCACCACCTAGAAAACACAGGAAAGTCCTCAAAACACACCGCACCCAAATTGACACGCGGTAACTATAAAACCTGAATAGCCTTCTATCTATTAAGAAATTTATCAAAAATCTTTCCAAAGAGCACTCCCCACACAGGTGGTTTCACTAGTGAATTCTTCCAAACATTTTAAAGAAACAACACTAATAGTGTACAAATTTTTTTCAGAAAACAGAGAGAGAAAAAACACTTTCTAACTTGTTTTATGAATTCAGGTAGCCCTGATAACAAAACCTAAAAAGGAAACTTTACCATAAGAGAGAGAAATGAAAAAATTATAGACCAATATCCTTCATGAACAAAGACACAAAAATCCTTTAAAAATGTTTAGCAAAACAAATCGGATGACAAAGAAAAAATACAACATGACAAAATGGAAATGCAAGGTGGACTAAATCTCTAAAGACGGAGCCAATGTAACTCATCGTATTAACAGAAGGAGAAAAACCGTAAATAGCGCTCTCCTCCCTCATCCTAGAAGGCGGATTGCCACAGGTGCCTAGGGTAACTGTGCCAGGACCTGCCAGGGCAGCACCAGGCCAGCCGCCTCTCCTCCACGACACGGTCGCAGCTCGGGCCGCTCTCCCTGGAGGTCTGTGTCAGCCTGGAGGTAGCGGCTGCTCCACAGAGTAGATGCTGTTCCTGTTATTTGGAGTTCTCTCTACCTCTTACAGCCAATCTCTCATCACTCCAATACCCTTTCAGTTAATAATTCTTCAATTAAACTTACCCATGCTAATTATTGTGCGTTTTCAGTTTCCTCAAATGTAAAATGGATGGCCTATACTAGTCTCATAGGGCTGTTAAAAAAAAATTCCTGGGGGGTACGATTAGGGGGTGGAGGAAAAGAGAAAGAACTCATGGACAGCCCTAACCGGTTTGGCTCAGTGGATAGAGAGTCGGCCTTCGGACTCAAGGGTCCCAGGTTCGATTCCGGTCAAGGGCATGTACCTTGGTTGCAGGCACATCCCCAGTAGGAGGTGTGCAGGAGGCAGATGATCGATGTTTCTCTCTCATGGATGTTTCCAACTCTCTCTCCCTCTCCCTTCCTCTCTGTAAAAAATCAATAAAATACATTTTTTTTAAAAAAGAACTCATGGACAGACAATATGGTGATTGCAGGGTGGGGGCGGTGAAGATGGAAGAGGGCTTAGAGGGATAAATGGTGATGGAAAATAAAATAAAGGGGGGAAAAAAAGAAATTCCTTCTCTCATCCACTTAGATATTCAAGAGAAAAACATGCAGACCAGGAAATAAAGATCCCAACAGAGTAAGAGGAATATTATGTATTGGTTCCCTTCCCCCCAAAAACTGAAACTATAAATAATATAGACACTTAAAATTTTTAATAAAATGCCCTCTAAAGCAGCAGTATTTAAAGAATCATTTTCTCACTTCAACAAATTTCCACAAGAAATTTTCATTCATTTAAACCTCTACCTTTATTTCCGTCCAAAAAATATCATTTTAGCAGCTTCATAAGAATCAATTTAATTATTTAAGAGATTTGGAAAGTTTTACAAGAGAATCCTGACAACCCAGTTCTACAGGGAGCCCAGTGGTCACTGAACGCTGGTCCAAGGAGCCACAGACGGACAGAAGGCCACACGCCAGGCAGAGCTCTGGGCAGGCAGAGTGTGCCAACGACTGTCGCCGGGAAGGGGTTTGAGGGATCAGTATTCACCACCAAAAGCACTGCTTGCTGCTCCCCAAGTCACAATCCAGCACACTAGCCGGCACCCCCGCTGGCGCTAGCTTTCCAATCCCACCCCCGGGGCAGCATCAGACAAGGAAGCCCAAGCTGTAAAAAGGTACCTGTGAGTTCAAACTGTCAAGTCCCAACACGTGCTCCACGTGACCAGCGGTCTAAAGAGGGAGCACCATCTGCAAACTGGGCACAAACCGCCAGGGCGGGCTCAATGCGAGACGACGGGTGGATTCTGCGAGCCCTGTGGGTGCCGAGGGCCTCCTGGCCGCGTCAGCCAACGGAGTTCCAGACACACGACAAGGACGGAAGTCAGCTTTACAGCAAACAGACCCCGCACCCCAGAAGCCTGTGTCTACTGCGACAGTCCCTGGCTGCCTCAACTCCCAGCCTCAACGCAATACCCACCGGGGCTCGCCTCTGACACCTGGCGGATGGAAGATGCCGCCGGGACCTGAGGACCTCGAGGGAAGAAGAACAGAACCGGCCGAGCCCACAGGAGTCACTGCTCGTCAGCTTTTCCTGAGTCAGCGCCCCTGAGCCAGCCTGGGAGCCCGAGCAGCTCTCAGCTGTGGTGTGGAGGAGGAAAGCATGTGCACACACAGATCGTGCACGAACACTCACTGCATCTTGATTCCTAACAGCCAGACACCAGAAACCTCCCCAACGCCCATCAGCCAACGGGACCGCGTACACAGACAGGACTGGGCAGGGAAGAGAGCAAGCACCACAGAATGCATGAACCTCCACCAGGCAGCCCGAGACGGAGCGCAGTCACCGCCCGGGCCTCGGAGGAGTTCTGTTCCGAGTCGCTGCGCACACCGATGAGCCGCACTGCCCGCGGCGCCTGCGGGAGAGGCGTGCTGCTCCTGCGAGCCGCTGGCCACACTTCTGCCATCCAATCAATACATCACCTCCCAGAACTCCTCACACACACATCGCCTCTCAGGCACATTTCCTTTAGACGCCGTCTTCCCCAGCTCTGCTCGCCAATGCCGACCTCCCAGCCGCCAGCCCTGCAGCTGACGCCTGAGCACGCGGAGCGGAGCTAAGGCGCGTGTTCTCGACGGGGCACAGCCTGCGCTTGGGAAGATCAGGCAGCGCGCACTCCGGCACAGGCTGGGGAGCCATTGCAGGCAGCAAACTCACCAACGGAAAGTGCAAAATATGGAGAACCATGGCACTTAATGCATCGCTGAGGGACACTGGTCTATGGCACCAGGGCTGACAGCAAACAGCGTCACCTTGTCCCACCTCAGCTGGGAATATGCATAGTAGGCAATTCAAAACTTTACCATTTCCAGTAGACAGTTTTCTTTGACCAGTGAAATGGCTCAAATTTTGCCCTGGCTGGTGTGGCTCAGTGGATAGAGCATCGGCCTGTGGACTGAGGGGTCCCAGGTCAGATTCCGGTCAAGGGCACATGCCCTGATTGCGGGTTAGGTCCCCAGTGTGGGGCGTGCAGGAGGCAGCCAATCAATGATTCTCTCTCATCATTAATGTTTCTCTCTATCCCGCTCCCTTCCTCTCTGAAATCAATAAAAATGTATTTTTTAAAAATGGCTCAAATTTTAATTCACTGCCAATTTTAAAATTTGGGAAATTTCACATAAAAATCTGGATTTCTGATTTTCTTAAATAGAAAGTCACAAGATCTGATAGCACAGCTGGCTGGAACTGAGCGACAGTGACCTTTCAGACAGGGTCTGTGCTAGTTAGTTCCCTGAGCGCCCGCCACTCCCCACTGCCCTCGCCCTGCTCCCCGCACTCCCTGCCAGCGGCCCTGGGTGCAGACGCATCACGGACCCACCAGATGTTTAAAATGCAGCACTGACTGCCAGAAGGCACACATCAGGATGTACACATGATCTCATTTTTATAAAAATTATAAGACAGGAAAAAAAGCCTGGGTATACACTAAAGCTAACAGCGAAGTTATGGGTGCGCCTTTATTTTTATTTCTTGTTACTCATATGTTATCCCTTTTAAAATTAGTGAACATATATTATATACGAAATTCGTGTTTTTATAACCGCTTTGAGATGTAATTCCTCCCATTTAGTGTACAGTTTAATGGCTTTAGCATATTCCCAAAGATGTGCAACCATCACTACAATTTTAGGGCAAACCCGTTAGCTCCATTCCCCTCACCCACCCCAGCCCTGAGCATCCACCAATCTACTGCCTGGGTTTAGAAATGTGCCTCTTCTGGACATTCCACATGAACACTCACATAGTATGTGATCTGTGTGCTTGGTGTCTTTCACTTAAGCATGATTTTTCCAGGCTCACCCATGTTGCAGCATGTGTCAGCACTGTTCTTTTTTATTGCTCTATACTACTCCATTTCATGTATACACATCTCCTTTTCCCATGAGCAGTTGACATATATGTAAGTTGTTTTTCCCTGTGGCTTCATGAACACGCTGCTATGAACACACACACAGGTTTGTGTGGACACGCTTGCCTCTCCTGGGGAATAATTAGGAGTGGGACTGCTGGGTCATACAGTAACTCTACGTTTAACCCTTTAAAGAACTGCCAGCTTATTTCCCAAAGTGCTGCATCATTTCACATCCCCACCAGCTGTGTGCAGAGGCTCTGCTCCGATTTCTCGCCCTCACCAACACCTGTCATGAGTGACCTCTTGGTTACAGAGTTAGTTGTAAGTGTTCATTCAATCGTACCGTGCCCAGATTTTCTTATGGGCTTCCAGGTGCTCTCCTTTCCTGGTGTCAAATTTTAGACCTGAAAAGAGCCGGCCGGCGCCCGCTCCCAGCCTGCACTGCACAGCGGAGGTCAGGAGCAGCTTCTGAGCCCCAACAAAACAGAGCCCCGAACAGGGATCCAGCAGGGAGTGAATGCGAGCGACCCATCAGAACGCCTCCTTCCTAAATGCAGCTTCAGGGGGGTCCTGATCACCTTTCACTAAAGAACCAAGAGTTTTGTCTTCTCACTCAGAATCCACTGCTCGCATCCTGCTGCAGTCAGGGGAGAGACATGAGTCTGATGTAAAATCAGGGCAAGAGCGCAGATCCACGGGGACAAGCTCCCTCGCCCCACGCCAGTCACCTGTCCCCCATGTCAAGCAGGGCAGGGAGTGGAGCTCCGTAGCCCCCAACCCCCCACTTCCACTTGCCCATCCCCTCCGTTCTGTTGAATTACGGAGGGTATTCCCAACTCGGATAACTTGCGCACATTTCTGTAAATATTTGGTCCTCATCTACTACATGCAGGCGCACAAGGACACAAAAATACCGTCTCTGTAGTAAAGGGGTTAAGACTTATCGGAGGAAACAGAAAACTACTTTAAAAGAGCAGGTCCCATTTCGTTCTGCACAGGGCAATGCCGCCGCTGCGGTTCGGAGGCAGCGGAGTGTTCCAGAGGCAGGAAGGCCCGAGCTGGGCACCAGAGAAGACAGCCGTGAAGCTGAAGGAGCAGGGCACCCCAAAGGGTGCAGACCTCATGGATCCAGCTGGTGATCTGTGCAGAGAAGTCACTAACGTGTGTGGAATGTTTGGTAAACCGTTTGATTAGCGGGGATTAGGCCGGCTCAGCCCTGAGAGGTGGGTGGAGGCCAGCTGGCCAGCAGCGCCCTGAGCGCCAGTTGGGACGTCAGGCCTCATCCCGCACACCTGCAGCGTTTCTCACTTCAGTGTAGCATCTCCGGGCGTGCAGGGTGTCTGCTGCTCATGGTTACAAGTGCTGACATTTCCAGGCGAATGACAGGGAGACAAAGGAGCTTCGGTGGACAGAGGGTCTGCTATTTTATAACAACATTCTCACTTACTGGCAATTAAAGATGCCCAGCACTGAAGTGCCGCTGTCGCCACCTTTGGGGAATACCATACTGAATCCATCATCATAAGTCCTCAGGAGGTTGTAAAAGCATTCTCACAGGCAGTAAAAGTTCTTGGGTATTCTATAATCTCCTTGGGGCGGCAGTTCTAACACAGGGTTACACCATGGATGGACTTTAATGAGCCCTCGAACCCCTAAAATTATATGCAAACGTTAGTGTTGAAAACTCACTAAGGGGAGAGTCTGTCCATCTCAGAAAGGCCCTAAACAGGCTGTGAGCCTAACCTGGGGTTATTTTAACAGAAAACAGCAATAACTTAACCACGTGGCTGCCTTACATTTCAAAGGACGCGGTACATCAGAGGGTGGGGGGAGTTGGTTAGCTTGGGACAATACTGAGAAGCTTTCAATATTTTAGTGTCTCCCTCCTTTCGTATCAAGAACAGCCCAAGGCAGCCGACCAAACAGTCTCCCTCATCATTGATGTTTCTCTCTCTCCCTCTCCCTTCCTCTCTGAAACCAAGAAAAAATATATATAGTTATTAAAAAAAAAAGAACTGCTCAAGGAACTGGTCTCACCAAGATCAAAACTCATTCAAGATTCAAAAAATGACTGGAGGGAAGGTAACGAAATAAACGAAAGACTACTCAACCCCTCCCCCCCAAGTGAGGCTCTCCAGACCAGGAGAGGGTTTCCGACCAGTTACACCTGAAGGTGACAAGGTCCTGACCTGGTGGCGGCCGGTGCAGGCTCTCCACGTGACCACAGGCAGGAGCCTGTGCGGGAGGCCAGGGAACCGCCGGGGGCGGGAAGGGTGCTCCCGCACCGGGACTCTCCTGCGCCCCAGCCCCGGGTCGCCAGCCTCCCAGCCTCGCGGGAAGAGGGCCTGGGGGCCGGCTTCCACGGGGCAGGATGCATGTCGTCGGTTAGAAGGTAATGTGGCAATCCCAAACCACGCGCAACGACCAAAAAAAAAAAAAAAAGGTGCGTCTCTTTTTCTGACCCTAACACCCTCCTACGTTCCCGGGTCTCCTCACCCCGCAGGCAAAGGGAACCCGGTCTGCGGCCACCACGCTGCCCTCCGAGAGCCAGAGGCGGGGCGGCCCCAACTCCCAGGAGCGGGGTCGGAAACCAGACACATCGTGTCCCCGTTCCGGTCGGGCATCGTGGGCACCTGCAGGCCCTCTGGGGAGAAGCGCGCGCTGAGCTCCGGCGCGCGGGAGGCAGCGGCGGGCACGGGGCCTTCGCCCTTCCGACCCGCAGGGCCGCGGCACCGGCCTGCCCGGCGCGCGGGGCGTGCGCGGGGCTGAGTCTCGAGCCGCCTGCAAACCCCTCGCAGGAGCGACACGGAAGCAAGAGGAAGGGGGTGAGCGCCCCGGAGGGCACCGGGCTGGCACCGGGCTGGCAGCGGGCACGGGTCCGCGCTGCGGCTCCAGAGCCCAGGGCTTCGCTAGAGACGCCGGTGCCCGCTCCCCCGCGGCCGTCCCCCGAGCGCGGGGCGCTCGGACCTCACCCCGAGGCTGTCCCCAGGCCCGGCGCCCGCATCGGGGAGGCTCCGCGGGCGGCCGGCGGGACGCTCAAGAGATGCAGTGCGACATCCCAGCCCTGCGCGCGCCCGCCGCGACCCGCGCCCGCCGCTGCCCGCCCCGCGGCCGTCAGGCCGGTCCATCCGCCCGGGTCCTGTCACTCACCGGCCCGGCCCGGGCAGCGGGCGCCCACGGCTCCCCACGGGAGCTGGGCCCCCCGGGCCTCCAGGTTCCTGCCCGCCCCTGGCAGGCAGCGCAGGCGGCTGAGCCCCGCAGCAGCGGCCCCGCACCGGCCGCTCGGTCCAGCTCCCGGCGCTGCCCACTGGGTAGGATCAACAACAAGATGGCGGCCAGCCGAGGGGGCGGGGGCCGGGCGTCATAGTAACCAGGGCGGCAAAGAACCCGCCCCCGGCCGAGACTGTGCCCAGTTAACAACCTCTCCGCCCGACACCCGGGGAGTGCTTCCCGCTGACAGGTCAGCCTGCCTGTCAATCAGAGCCAGCCTCCCGAGGCCAGAGCCGAACGCTCCGGCACGTGACTGTGACGGCACGGGGGGCGCATGCGTGCGGTTCCCGGGTTGCTGGCGGCAGAGCTTTTGCGGGTGACTCCGAGGCCGTGGCGCCCTTGGCGTCTCTGCGTCCGCGACTCCGGTGCGGGCCCGGCCGCGTCTTCCTGCGCACGCGGCCCGCCTAGGAAATGTCTGCTGTGTGCTGTTTGCTCTTCTTGGCCACGCACCCGGGAGGGGAGGCGTTGCTGTCCCCAGTTCACTGGCGAGGAAACTGAGGTGCAGAGGGGGAAGCGGGGTCAAGGTCACGCCACCTCTGCAGGTGGAGGCGCCGGTGTAATGCCCCTTCCCGGCGGCGTTCCCCGCTTTGGCCCGGCTCTCAGCCCCGAGGCGCGGCCCGCAGTGCTGTCCGAGCAGCGCCTGCCCCGCGCCCACGTTGCCCTTCCGCCTGGAGTTCTGGTCCCGCACAGCCCCTGGCACCCGGCGGGCACTCCCTTTTCCTGCCCTGGAGCATCTTGTCCTGAGTTCCCGTGACTGTCATGATAGGCCTCGGAGGCCAACTGCGAGTCCTGGGCTCAGCTTTGGGGCCAGGAGCCCAGCTGCCGTCACGCCGTCACACCGTCTACGCACAGCAAGTGCCCGGCCCAGCCAGCGCGGTGGCTGTAGGCCCCGCTGCGCCATCTGTAACCGAGGATGCCCATCTGGCTCTAGAGATGACCATTTAACGAGCCCTCAGCCCCGGGCTGACCACTGCCCTCAGCAGCCTGACTCGCTTCTGCCCCCAGGCGAGCTCCAACTCCCTCGCTTTAATGGGAGCACCTCGACCTGTGTTTCCCAGCTGGGCGCCCTCGGCTTCTCCCCGCCTGGGGCATCGGAACTGGCTCTGGAAGGGAGGTCTTCCAGCCCCGGAGAGGACGCCGGTCCACAGACTTGCCAGAGGGGAGGAGATTGACAGCGTGGGGGTACACAGCGAAGAGCCCCCACCAGACAGCAGGGCCTTGTGGAGACGGGCAGTCTCCTGGGACCTGATGCCCGGCTGCGCGGGCTGCCTCCCGCAGGGTGCTAGGCCGCCTGGCCATGTGCGGCAGCCCAGCTCAGCACAGGGAGGGCTGAGGGCCAAGGAGCCAGAAGAAACATCAGGAAAAAATGGGGACCAGCCCTAACCAGTTTGGCTCAGTGGATAGAGCGTGGGCCTGAGGACTGAAGGGTCCCGGGTTCGATTCCGGTCAAGGGCATGTGCCTTGGTTGCGGGCACATCCCCAGTAGGAGGTGTGCAGGAGGCAGCTCATCGATGTTTCTCTCTCATCGATGTTTCTCTCTATCCCTCTCCCTTCCTCTCTGTAAAAAAAATCAATAAAATATTTTTTTTAAAAAATGGGAACCACCCCTCAGAAGAGGGCTGGCGACCCCTCCACGGCCATCCATGGCATCGTTCTCTACTCTGCACCAACCCCCCTCCGGGTACGGAAGCTCCCATCCCTCCCGGGAAAGCCTCCCCCACGCAGGCAAGCTGCCCCAGCGCGCCCTCCTCTCCTGGAGGGAACAGCCCCCGTGCCCACAGGACAGGCGGCTCTGCAGAGCATTAATCGGGCCATCAGCGCCCTGGACATGGCCTCCCCAAAACGCACCTTCCTCCGCCCTGGTGTTCCCACCAGGCGGGCGGTCTCCACGGAGAACAAGGAAGCACAGATCTCAGCGCTCCTCCCACGGGTGGGTGACAAGGCTGGGACTTTGCTGTTTGTAATTTTGTTTATTATTGAATCAACTTGGAAACAGCCCAGGATCACGTGAAGAAGTTCCCACGCAGCGAAGCAGCTTCGGGGCTCAGAGCCAGCGCCAGGCGCCCGTGCGCATGTTGAACAGGTAGTCCCTGCCTGTCCCTGAGCGCAGAGGGTCAGAGAGAGGAGACGCTGCTGGCCCTGGCAGAACGGCTCCCTCCCCCGGGACTCCGGGCGGGAAGCCCCCTTCCGCTTGACCCAACCTGTCCCCCGCCCCTCCTTTCTCAGAAAATTCTTTGAGGTCCAGCTCAAACGCACAGGAAGCATCCTTGGTTCCCCGAAACTGGGCAGTAGCTCCCCTGAGCCAGGGCCAGGTGACTCTGCCATAAGTCACTGGTGACCATGGAGCCTCTCCCCTCTCCACCTGCCCTCGTGGGCAGGAACCAGACCAGCTCTGAGTCCTCTATTTCCCAGTCCCCGGGGTGTTTGACAAATGTTGGCTGAAAGGTGAGTGGGGGTGAGACCCCATTCAGGGAAAGAGTGGATGGTGGGTGCCTGGTGGTAAGAGGAGATGCTGAGATGGGGAATGAGAGGAAGAGGTCCGGGAGGGGACTGGTTTGGGAAGAGGGGGCTCACGGGAGTCCTGGGCTCTGCCATCGAAATGTTGCTGTGGGAAAACAAGAGGCATGTGAGGGGAGCCTGTCCCGGAGTCAGCGCCCACCTGCGTCCCGACCCGGGTAGCCATCCACAGCGCAGGGGGCAGGGCTGGCGGGGAGTGCTCCTAGCAGCCTCTGTGCCCCCTGTGCCGGAGGGGGTTGACATACCAGGCTCATGATGCTGCTGGGTGCCTCGGGCGTCTCCATCCGGGGTGTCTCCATTCTGGGCGCCTCCATGGACCCCTCAGAGGACCCCTCTGTCCCCTGGATACTGGAGCGAAGGAAGAGCAGGACCGCAGGATGAGGCTCTGGGCCTCAGCCGAGTTGGTGACAGACTTGCAGGCACCGCGGTGTGCAGGAGGCTGACCTGGTTAGCAGCAGCGCCTGGGCTGGTTTGCTCGGTGCCCGCAGCCCCTGGGCCCATCTGAAATGCCAGGAGGAAGGGCCGAGCGTGAGGGCGCAGGCCCGCTGGCCCCAGGCGCCAGCACCATTCATCTCCCCTTCGCATTGGGGCGAGCCGGCGCCTGTATACCACGTCCACATCGCTACCCCGCATCTCCTGGGTTCAGTTCTGTGCCCACAAGGAACTCGGAGGTCTCCGTGGAGGGCAGGGGTAAGGAAGAGGGTCAATGCCCCAGGCACCACACACTGGGCCGCCAAGCCTGGGCCGCCTCCATGCCCATCCCGTGCCAAGCCTGGGCTCTGCCAGCCCTGGGGACAGCTTCCTTCCCTGGCCTCTGACTGCACCCTCTGGAGGGAAGGCAGCTCCCTGACTGTCAGTCTGTCTGCTCGTCCGCAGGGGCTTTGCTATCAAATCTTGGCTGCAGCCGCCTCTCACAGGTGGGGCCCAGGCATGGGCTGGGGGAGGCAGGGAGCCCCCTACCCCCGGAGATGCCTGCTGAGGAGCCAGCCCAGGGCCAGGAGCAGGGCGCCGGTCACCGTCAGCACCGCCACAAACCAGGGCTCTGGCTGCCAGAAAGGCTCCGTGTGCGTCACAAGCAGGGGCGTCATCACCGCAGGCACCTGAAATGGGCACAGCCTCATCCTGCCCTGCCCGAACGCCCGGGCACCCGCCTTCGAGCCCCTCAAGGCGTGGCACCCACACCCCAGGTTTGCTCTGTGCACCCTCTGGAATGCCTTCCCCCAGGCTCCGCCCGGAAAGCTGGGTGTCCTCACCCACCAGGAGCCTCTCCCACCCGCACGGGCCCAGGGCCCCTCACGGTGGCGCTGTTGGTGCTGGTGGCCGCTGTGCTGGCCCTCCAGGGGACCAGATGCACAATGACGGTGGCTGTGGTGCTGAGGTGGGGGGTGGAGGGACCTGCATCGGCCACGCGGATCCAGAGCACGTAGGTCTGGGGCTGCTCTGGGGGGGGCGGCCCCGACAGGATGTCCTCGTGCAGCAGGGCGGCTCCTTGCAGGCGGAAGCGGCCCTGACCGTTCCCTGAAAGCAGCGGCAGGAGGAGGGGACCATGGCTGGCCTGGCCGGCTCCTCTCCCACACCCTGGTGGCCCGGGCCTCACCTCCCACGATGCTATAGGAGAAGGCCAGGCGCTGTGGCTCCTGTGGGACCCGACATGACACCTCGGTCACCTCCGTGCTGCTGCCCGGGGAAGTGTGGATGGCGAGTTCCTGGAATGGGGGCTCACACTCGGGGGCGTGGTCATTCACATCCTGCAGGCAGGTAGCCAGGTCACCCTCAGCCTCCTCCCGCCTCCTCCCGCCACAGCCAGGGCCTGGGTCTGGGCAACAGGCCACAAAGCTTTCCACACGAGCCCTCCCCCTCCAGCCAACCGATGGAAGAAACTGAGGCACGGAGTGAGAACTCAGAGAGCCAGAGGACGATCTGAACCCTTTCATTCTCCGAGGCCTCGGGGCTCGCTCACCTCCACCTCGACGGCGATGGTGCAGGAGCCGGATCGGGGCTGCGCAGGGTCCTGGCCTTGGCCGTGGTCGGTCACCAGGACGGTGAGCCGGTGCAGCCTCTGCTGCTCGTAGTCCAGCGGCCCCAGGAGGTGAACCTCCCCTGGAAGGGATGACCGTGACCGTGGCCTCAGCCTGCAGTCCACTCTGCCTCCACCCTGCACCCCAGCCCACCGAGGAGGTACCGCTGAGCCGGTCCACAGCAAAGGCCGCAGGCCCGCCGGGGGTGTGGAACTCTATGCCGTCGTGCGGGTAGTCCATGTCCGTGCCCACCACGGAGCCCAGCAGGGTGCGGGGCCCTGCGTCCTCGCGGACCCGGAATGTTCGAGGGACACAAGTCGGGGAGAACTCATTGACAGGCGTCACCATCACCAGGACCGGCACCTCAGCTGGAGGCCATAAGCAGTCAGGGCGCTGGCCTGGGAAGGGCTGGGGGGAGACGTGTCCCTGCCCTTGGGGGGGGGGGCGTCTAAAGAGAGAGGCCTCTGGTGGGAGGGAGCGGCTAAGAGAGGAGAGAGGTCCCCCCCCCCCTACGAAATGGAGACAAACAGCCCTCCAGTTTGGAGAGAGGACGAGGACCCTATCCTGAGAGAGGACCAGGGAGCAGAACCGCCTGTCCTGACCGCCCAGCCTGCTGTCGCTCACTGCTCATGGGGGGCTGCCCGCCATCCAGCACCAGGAGGGAGGCCTCGAGCTGAAAGCAGGCCCCGGGCGCGTCGCAGTCCAGGGTGGCGTTCACCTGCGGGAGGGGCGGAGGGGCACCCACATTCCCTCCGACCCCTGGTTTTCCAGGCTGCCACGCGGGGAGGCTCCCCATGTCCTTCACCCCGCTGGCTCTCCCAGCCCCTTGCCCCCACCCCTCCCCAAGCGCGCTGCGGGGGGCCTGGGCGCGGGCAGGCACCTCCAGAACCCGGTCGCGGAGGCGGAGGCTGGCCAGGCCCCGCGGGCTGGGGGCCCGCAGCTGGTAGTGGAGGGTGGAGCCGGGAGAGTCGGGGTCCTCGCAGGTGAAGGTGCTCAGCGGGGTGCCCACGGGCGCGGTCTCGGGGATCTGAGTCCTGGGAGCAGAGCGCAGGGCGGGTCCGGCCGGGCGGGGGCCGTGGCCGGCGCCCCTCAGGCCGAGGCCAGGCGGGGCGAACTCACAGCAGCAGCGCCGGGAGGCAGCGCGGGGGCCAGCGGTTGCCCGGAGTCACGTTCACGGTGAGATCCAGCTGGACGCCGGGCCCCGGCCGGAGCCGCTCGAAGGCCCGCACCCGCAGCGTGGTGAGCGCCGCGCCGGCCCGCGCCGGGCCCAGGGGCGCGGAGGCCCGGACCACGCCGTCGGCTGGGCGGGGGCGGGGACGCAGGGCTCGGGGCCGCCCCGCGGTGGGTCCCGGCCGGCCGGCCCCGGAGCGCTGAGCCGGCCACCCGTCGCCTGTCCGAGGCTCGCCCCCAACGCGGCCCAGCCCCGTTCCTCAGGGGCGGCAGGCAGTGCGACACCCCCGAACCACCCGCAGAGCAGCCCGTACCCCAACCCTGCGCGCCCCTCACCGCGTCCGATGGAGAAGCGCGGGCCGCGCGCCGGCGCCACGAGTTCGTAGCGCACGTCCTCGCCCCGGGCCCGCACCCGCGCCACGGCGCTCCCGGGGGCCAGGTCCTCGGGGACCCAGACGCTCAGGCTCCGCTCCCTAAAGCACAGGGCGCTGGCTCCGCCGGTCCGCCCCCGCCCCCGCCCCCAGGCAGACCAGGCCGCGGGGCTGGGGCTCCCTCACACCCCCGCCGCGCCCCAGGCGGGAGCCTTACGGGAAGGAGAGCTGGCTGGACGGGGCAGGCAGGACCCTCACGGTCAGCACCCCGCGGCAGCTGCGGCCTCGCCCCAAGGTCAGCAGCACCTGGAGCCGGAAGAGCTGCGGGCACACCGCACCGGGAAGGAACTGGGTGCTTCTCCCAGGAGGCAGACCCCCTCCTCCCCGGACCTCCGCAAGGAGCCCAACATCCTCTCCTCCAGGACGGGGCTCTCCGCTGACACATTCCTTTCAGTCCCATTCGTGGGCCATGAACCCTTCTGTTAGGGAGCAAGCAGCCCCCAAAGGGTCATGTTTCAGGCATTCACATATGACCGCCAGCTGAGAGTTGCTGGGAGCCAGTCCCTAAGACGCAGGCGTTTTAAAGAAGGAACTTCCCGACCTCCCTCAGTGGCACTGGCCACCTCACCCAGACGGCTCTCCCTGTGTGGCTGCTCTGAGCACTTCCTTCTGCTGGAGGCACCTTGGGCTCCCAGAGCCAGGGACCCCACTTCCTTCTGGAACGCAGAGCTCAGCACCCACCCAGGCCGCAGTGGGGGGCGGCCAGCCTGGGGCCGTGGGTGCAGGTGCGGGTGCGGGTGCAGACACAGCCTGTGCCTGGGAGGAGGCCAAGAGCAAGCAAGTCTCCAGGAGGTGGTGGCTCTGCCCACTGTATGCCCAGCCCATGGGCATCCCCAGGTCCCGAGTCATGCTTACCTTTGGAGCCTGGCCTCTGAGGCCCTGGGGGGGTGCCTGCAGCCAACCCTGCCCATTGATGGAGAAAGGTCCAGGGAAGTATGGCGGGTCCTGGGCACTGGTGATGTTCACCTAAGCGGACAGAGATGTTGGGGACCCCAGCCCCAGTGCCCCAGGCACCCCTGTCAAAATCCCCAACAGCCCAGCAGGTACCCTCCCAGGCCCCTGACACCGACGCTTACCCTAGCCTGGCTCCTTGGCCCTGATCCTTAATCCTTTCTGTTTTTAAACCATTTACTGTGTGTGTGTTTTAACTGCATTTTTTTTTATTTTTATTTTTTTGTATTACAAAAGTGATACAGAATTTTCATGGAGAATTCAGAACACAGCTTGAGGAACTCGCCCCTGAGAGGTTCCTGTGGCAACAGCCATGGTCACGGCCTCTCCATGAGCGTGTACCCTGCAGACTCAGCTGCACGCAAAAGGCTCCCTCTGCAGGCCATGCCTGGCCAGGCAGGGGCTGAGCCTGGGCTCCCCGGGGCCGCCTCCATTCTGCCCCCGCCCCCCCAATACACACACACACACACACACACACACACACACACACACACACACACACTGCCCACCTGCTGGGCTCACCTGGGCTCCCTGGAGTTCCAGGCCTGGGACCAAAGTGTAGAGCCGAGCCCCAGGTGTGACTGTCTCTGGCACCTGGATGACTTCCCCAGCTGCCCAGGGGAGACCAGGGAGGCTGTGCTGAGGCCATGCCTGCCCACCCCGCCCCTGCCTGCCGCCCCTGGCCTCACCTGGGCTGACAAACCGGCCAGTACACTGGGCACGGTCAGGGTCCCGCTGCACGTTCACAGAGAGTGGCCCCTCGATCACTTCGCTGCCACACGTCACCTGCAGCCGCAGCTCATAGTGGTTCACAGCCAGGGCATCCAGCTGGGCGGAGCTGCTCAAGGTCAGCTGTGGCAGGTGAGCGGGGCCTGCTGGGGGCTGGGCTCCCTCCCCCAGCACCACCTCTGGCTCTGTGAATGGAGGTCTGCCCTTCCTCCCCCAGCTTCCAGCTGTTCCCGGACCCTACCTGTCCCACATAGAGCCCCTGCCACCTGGCCAGGCTGGGGGGGTTGAAGAAGGGGCTGGCTGGCTGCACCTGGAGCAGCTTCAGGGTGGGCGTGCGAGAGGAACAGTTGAAGGAGAAAGACCACAGGGTGGTGCCAGGCCCCACGCTCTCGGAGACATTGACGAACCAGGGCAGGCAGTGGAGGTCTGGGAGGGAGAGGCAGTCAGGCCGGAGGGCCCCTGGCACACGGAACCCCGCCCAGGAGCACAGCTCTACCCTTCTGCCTCAGGGCCTGGGCACAGCCCCCACATCCAGCCCTAGGTCAGCTCATGTCACAGGTTGGGGGTGAGGACTTGGTTGAGGAAGAAGCCGAGATAGGAAAGAGGGTCGGAGTTCAGCCCCAGCCCCCCACTCCACGGCAGCTAATCTGAGAAGGGTCAGGCCTCCACGGTGGAGTGTGTGCAAGGGGGAGAATGGGGCTCCCCACCCACCAGCTCCTCACCAGAGACAACCAGAGCCAGAAGAATTGCCAGGGGCCTGAACGGCACCATAGCGCCAGCTGGATGCCCAGGCGGTGAACCTGCAGGCACTGGCAGCGGAGGAGGCTCGGAAAGCCAGCTGCCTTTGTCGGGCCCACCTGTTGCCAGGTGAGTTGCTCAAACACACTGGGTAGGCGGGACTTCTGGGCCTCCCAGGTTGTAGCCCCACCCACCACCCACTCCCCCACCTCCCCACCCGCACCTCCCCTGACTGAGCTATAGACTCCAGACAGGCGTCCAGAGGCCTGTAAAACCCCGTTTTTTCATTGGATTTCCTCCGTTCATTACTACAGCCCGAAGGCGGTGTGACGGGAGAAGCAGCTTCAGATGCGGAAACAGCTCAGGGAAGAATGGGTCACGCAATCCTCGGAGATGGAACAAGACGGTACCCAGGAACACTGGGCCCATGACGGGCTAACCGTGGAGTCTGAACTCCAGCTGCCACCCCCGTCAGAAGGTTCTCGGCCTACAAAATCTGAGCGCAGCCACCAACAAAATCTCTCAGAAGCTGTTTACCTGTCAAGCAAAGGAACCCTTGGTGATAGAGATCAAGCAGCGGGTATCTTGTGGGTATCCGGAGGGGCACAGAGAGCCTCCTGGAGCGGGAGGTGTCCTACATCTTGATCTGGGTGACAGATGCACACGTGTCTACAGGTTTTAATATTTATTGAGCTGTACCTTTAAGAATTGTCCATTTGGCCCAGCCTGTGTCGCTCAGTGGTTGAGCATCCACCTAGGAACCAGGAGGTCCCGGTTTGATTCCCAGTCAGGGCACAGGCCTGCGTTGCAGGCTCCAGCCCCAGTTTGGGGCGTGCAGGAGGCAGCTGATTAATGATTCTCTCTCATCATTGATGTTTCTCTCTCTCTCTTCCTCTCTGAAATCAATAAAAAATTTTTTTAAAGAATTGTCCATTTGTTGGTACAGGTTCTGTTTCATCTTCCTACCTCCACCCGGCGGGGTGCTCTGGGCGCAGTCCTGGCTTCTGAATTCTCCTTTGCTATCACATCTGGGCCCCTGGCCTTGAGTACCATCCACTCACTCTGCCTCCCAGCCAAGGCTTCGGTGCTGATCTCTCTCCCAGACTCCGGAGCCACACACCCCGAGGCTGACCCGCCCCTCCCCTCGATGGACCGATGTCTAACAGGCATCTCAAGAGTGACATGTCCGCCAACGATGCTTTGATTTTCCTCGCAAACCCACTCTTCTCCAGTCCTTCCTGGATCGATTCACGGCAATCCCTTCCAACCAGATGTTCGGGCCAGAAACCCAGGAGTCATGCTTGATGCTCTTTCCCTGCTCAGATTCACGCATCACCAAGGCCTGATTTTAGCTTCGAAACATACCCCAAAGTGTCCCCCTTTTTTTCATCAGCCCCACTGAGGCCCAGGCCCTCCCGGCCCATGCTGGATGAGGGTAGGAGCCTCCACTCTGATTACAGAGTGGGTCTCCCCAAACAGCGGGGATCCCCTCAAAAGGAGCCAGCCCAGGGCATTGCCTGCTCAAACGCGCCCAGGGCCCCCATCACACCAAGAACAAAGCCTCCGATTGGATTCCTAAGGCTGCTGGGGCTGGTTTGGCTGACCTCTGCACTCTCCCAGCCACGGCCACCACCGACATCGTGGGCCTCCTAGGTGTGAAGGCCTGTCCACTCCTGTCCTCCGGGCCTTTACCTGGCTGGCCCCTGCCTCGAAGGCCTCTTCTTCCCCGCCCAGCATAGCTCCTCCAGACCCTCTGCGCCCCCTCTCCCGTCGGCCGTGGCCCGCATGGCCGGCCTTTCCGGCTGCTGACTGGTCGGTCTGTCTCCAGCTGGACAGTATCCTTGACCGCAGCCTGAAATCCCGGCCCGCCGGAGAGCGCCACCCTGACTCCCTGCGCCCTCAGTCTGTAGGGGTCGAGGGGGGGATGCAGATGTCGCCGCGAATCGCCGTTCACCGCGCGCTCCCCACTGGAGGGCGGCCCGGCCCAGCTTGCCCGGACGCCGGACGCGGCAGGAGAGGGCGGGGCCGGCCCTGGGTGAGGGTCCTCCCGGTGCCGCCGCCACGGCCCCTGCTGGCTGCCGAGTCCTCCGAGGGGCCGGGCCCAGCCATCGCTTCCAGGGATTGTCCCGGCGCCCCGGGAGCGGGTTCCGGGGTCGGGCTCTCTGCCCGCACGAGGGCGCAGCCGGGCGACCGCGCGCTCCAGGCGCCCCTGCGGGAGGAACCGAAGTTCCGTCTCGGCACAAATGGGGAAACGGAGGCTACCGTGGGGGAGCCACTTGTTCTGGGTCAGACCGGAGTGAGCTCAGCCGCCCGGGGCGTCGGGGCGTCCCGGCCGGCCCCGCCCGGCTGCCAGCGGCCCCGCCCTCCACGGAGCTGGAGCCGGGCGGGCAGTGGGCGTGGCGCTCGCCCGCCCGGCCCGCCCTGGGGGCGGGGCCCCGCCAGCCCCGCCCCGGCCCATTGGCTGCGGCGCCAGGGGTGGGCGAGGCCGCCAGATGTTGGGGCAGCGCCGGCGGCGGCGGGAGCGAGGAGCGGCGGCGCTGGGCAGAGGCGAGGGCGCCGCTGGCCCGCGGCCCCCCTGCCCCGGCCGCTCCCGCCGGAGTTCGCAGGGGACCCGGCAGGCCTGGCGGGGCTCCGGCGCGGGATGCACAGCGCTCGGCCTGACAGCTTCCTGGGCCAGCTCCGCGGGGAACTGGTGAGGCTCGGCTGCGGTGTGACCCTTAGGGACGCGTGCGGGTGCGCGGCCCCGTCGGCCCGAACGACAGCCGGGCGGGGGCCGTTCCGAGTGCCCGTCCCAAGCGGCTGGGGCGGAGCGGCCCGGGCGGCCCAGAGGGCCCGCGTCGGGTTTCGGACGGTTGGGAGCTGCGCTGGGCATCAAGTAACAGCGGCCCAGCTGGCCGTGCGGCGGCGGCGGAGGGGGCGGGGGATGGGGACGGACGCTTCCTTTGGGATGGAACTGGGGCTGCTGCGGACGCCCCTTCCCAGGTTTGCCGGCACCTCCTCGCTCTACCCCGCCTGGCGAGGGCTCTGTGGGCTTTGGGGGGCTGAGTCCCTCAAATGCACGGATGCTCCACCCCAACCCCCACCCTGAGCAGGCCCTGCTTCCCGATTCCTGCCCCGCAACCTGCCTCCCGCCCGTGGGTGGCGGGTGCTGACTTGCCCAGCTCTGCGTGCCGCAGCCTGCCGACTGCCACCAGGCCGCTCCCGGAGCCTGGCGCTCCGTGTGCCAGCGCCCCGTGCCCTGTGCCCCGGAGGCCTTGCTGCCGCCCCGGGCCTGTCCGGCCCTCCCGGGCCCTCAGTTCTGGGATGGGCCTGCCCAGATGGGGAGGGGTGGCAAGCACTGCCCCTCCGACTTCTGCCCTCTCTTCCTCCACAGCCGTGTGGCCGGGACACGGGCTCACCCCCAATGCCTGGCCCCCTTCCGCCACCCCCCAAACCCGGCCCGGGGGTCCACCCCCGGCTCAGGGCCTCAGACACCTTGGAAGAGGACTCGGTCTGCGGTGCGGAGGAAGAGGAGGAGGGCGTGGTGACCGGGGACAGCCGGGGGGCCTGGGAGGGCCCGCGGGAGCCCGCCGTGGACTGGGACTCGGGCTTCTCCGAGGTGTCGGGCAGCACCTGGCCAGAGGAAGAGCCGCCTGCCCTCCGGCGCCCTGCACCCCCCGCGTGGCGCCCCCACAGACAGCGCCTCTCCACCAGCGGCCTCCCCCTGCCCGGCGGGGCCCCCGTGGCCAGGGCGCCCCCTGCCCACCGGCCACGGCCCAAGTCCACCCCGGACGCCTGCCTGGAGCACTGGCAGGGCCTGGACGCCGAGGACTGGACAGCGGCCCTGCTGAGCAGGGGCCGGAGCCGCCAGCCCCTGGTGCTGGGGGACAACTGCTTCGCCGACCTGGTGCACAACTGGATGGAGCTGCCCGAGGCAGCCGGCGAGGGGGACCGCGCGGGGGCGCCCCGTGCCCGCGCTCGGCCCCCCCAGTTCTTGCTGGGCCTCTCCGAGCAGCTGCGGCGCCAACTGGCCAGGGCCCGCCGGGCAGCCATGGCGGGGAAGCGCCTGTCGTGCCCGCCTCGAGCCGAGCCCGAGCTGCCCACGGACGCCTCCCGCTTCGCCGCCCTCATGAGCTGCCGCAGCCGCCAGCCCATCATCTGTACCGACGTGGTCAGCTACCTCTGACCCCGCCCCCGCCCGGACAATAAAGACCTCGCTCTGGACTGTCCTTGATTCCAGAGTCTCTGGGAGGAGGCCCCAGCCCTGGAGGCACAGCCAGGGCAGGCGAATCTAAAGAGCGCCCTTCCAGGAGTCCCTGTGCACCCCGTCACACCCCTGCCCGGGCTCCGTCACCAGCCTCTGCGTGTGCGACGTTCTGCAGCAGCGTTTATTGAGCAGCTACTGGGGGCCCCGCGCAGAGCCCGGTGGGGTGGAGCAGCCGCCGCCTGGTCCCAGCTCGTAGTGCAGGGGAGGGAAAGCGGTGCCGTCCTCCTCGCCCTCACAGCTGAGCTCCAGGGCCAGCACCCGCTGCCCAGGCTCGGGCAGCCGCCGGCCGGTCACCTGCTGGGCCAGCTCTGTCACCCTGTGGGGGGGAGATTGGGGCTGAGCCGTGGCAGCAGAGAGGGACCGTGGACGAGGGCCAGAAGGAGCCCAGCCAGGAGCAGCAGCAACTCAAGACAGGAAACATCTGCAACTATTTTCGGAGTGGCTGGCGGGGCAGCGGGAGGCAGGAAGCGCCGGTCCCTGGGGAGTGGGCTCCGAAGGGGGCGCTGAGCAGGGCGAGGAGCAAGCAGGCAGCTCCTGGAGGCCCCTCTGCGGGCTCTGCCCTCACCCCACCCCCAGCCCGTTTGCTGACTCCATTTGGCGTAGGTGTGAGGGGCCCAGATGGGGCGGGAGAGAGGCCTCGAGTCCCCCACCTCCACCTCCAGGGATAGAGCGGAGCCGGGCGTGGGCTCACCTGAGGCCCAGGCGCTGGGCCTGCTTCTCAGGCGGCCACCCTGCCGAGTAGAGCAGGGCCCTGCCCAGCAGCAGCATCCTCACCCGCAGCCCGTGCCGCTCCTGGAGAGAGACCGTCAGGTGCTGGGCCGGGCGGCCGGGCGGGTTGGGGCGGGGGAGGGGAGGCACACCTGGAGATGGGCCAGGAGTGACTGGAGGGTCCTCTCGGGCTGCCCAGCGGGCACCTTCAGGCGGTCCCAGCAGGTCCAGGTCAGCTGGTGGAACTGCGGGGTGGGGGCGGGGAGTGAGGAGCTTCCCACCAACACCCTCTCCCGCCCCGGCTCCCGCGGATGGCCTTCCCTAGAGGAGCGCAGGCGGAGCAGGAAGCAGCAGCCAGGGGTGGGGGTGGGAGGTGGGCCCCGGGCCCAGAGGCTCAGCGCCACCCCAGCCCATGCGGCCGGCACAGGAAACGGGCCTGGGGCCCCCACACGGGGACAGCAGCATCCACCCCAGGCCGGCGGCGTGGAGGAGGGGAGGGCGGTCCTTCCTGAGGAAGCGGGAGCCGGCCCCTGGGCGGGAGTCTCCAATGAAGCCGCTTATTTCTCAAATGCAAGCCTGGGAGCTGGGAAAGGGGGTGTACAGCCTGTCCCCCCTCATCCTGCACTGCCAGGGCCTTGGGCTGCTCATGGGCACAGGGGCTAGGGGTAGAGTGTCTCCTGGGACCCACTGGCCTGGAGACCCTGCGGGACAGTCCACAGAGCCTCCTCTTCCTGCCCCTTCGTCCCTGTTTCAAGAGTCTCGGGGGTCTAGTGCCCAGAGCGAGGGGCCGAGGGTGGCAGGCAGCCAGGGACCCGGACATGAAATCCTGCCAACCCCCCGGAACATAGAGTGGGGTCAAGCTGAGACGAGACCAGAGGTGAGATGGGGGGATCCTACCCCCTCCCCCTCCCCCATGGACAAAGGCAGCCTGTGTGCTCATGGAGGCAGGGCCCCTCACAAAGCCGCTCTGTGTGCTGTGCCCTGGGGGACCCCAGTGCTAGCCTGTGACCTCTGCCTTCTCCCCTGGTGAGGACTTCCTCTCCACCCCTCTTCTGTGCCCCAAGGAGGAGCTGACTGCAGAGCCGGGGCACAGCCAGGGCCCCTCACAGCCCTGCTCCCCAAGGGACATATGCACAGCAGCCAGGGACACCCACACGTGTGCTCACGTGCACACGTGAGAGCCCACATTGAAGGAGAGCCTGCCTCCCATCTGGCACACAGATGTGCAAGCACGCTCCCTCCATGCCACACAACCCAGGGCACTCAGCCTGTGCCACGGACACACACATCCCGGGGCTGTGCCCCCGCCCCCCCGTGACGCCAGGAGCTCAGTGCCCTTTACCTCAGTGTGGACGGGGCAGGGCAGGGTCCCCACGCCGCCGTGCAGGCTGAGGCCACAGAGGCGGAGGCTGACATTAGCTCTGCTTGGGCTAGGGCCCTAGGCGCCCCCCCTCCCCCTCAGGGGCACTCCTGAGAAGGAGGGGGCTGGGGCCTGTCTGGCTCACTAATGAGTTAAAGCTGCCGCTCCCCCAGACCCAGGGCAGCGGAGTGCTGCGCGGTGGGGGTGGCTGATGGCTACTTCCTGTGTCTGACAGGTCCCGGTCTGGCTTTGCAGCAGCAGGAAGGGGGCTGAGGGCGTCTTAAGGATCCGGGTCTTGGTGCAAGCCAGAAGCCAGCGCGGGCCTCTGGGTAGGCGCAGGGAAAGCCCAGGGTTGGGGTGGGTGGGTGTCAGGGGCTCACCGTCTGGACGGCGGGGGCGCGGGGCACGTAGCGGCTGTAGGAGTTCACGCCCAGGCGCAGGTAGCTGTGGCGGAAGGCGCTGCGGGGCCGGGGCCCAGCCACCACCTTAAAGAGCTCCAGGCCCAGCAGGCCCGCCACGGCCGCTGTGGTGGTGGCAATGGCTGGGATGATCTGGCCCACGATCCGCTTGCTCTGCCAACAACAGGAGCCTGGGTGTGGGCCGGGGTGTGGGCCCGGGGTTGGAACCCTGCCTCTGTGCTGGGGGCCGGCAGGCAGGGCTACCTGGGAGCGGGTGGCCGCTGGGATCCCATAGTTCTGAGCCCGCAGGCTGGCTGCCGCCGTCACAAAGTCCACGTGGAAGTTGCTGTCATCGTCCTGTGAGGTTCAGGTCGCAGGAGCGTTAACACTGCCCATGCCCCTCACCGTGGCGACCGTGTGCGGGGGCCCCGATCTCCCCACAGTTCTGTCCGTGGATGTCACCTCTCCCCACTCAGCAGAGGAGGGAAGGGGAGTGGCCCCTGGTCCCGCTGAGAGGACTCAGGCCAAGGGGCCCCCACGCTGCCTTTTCAGCTCCTGACCTTCCCCAGCAGCTCCCAGCTTTGCCCTCTCCCGCCTCGGCTCCCACCTTCTCAAACCGCAGCGGCTCCAGCGGGGAGCCCTGGCTCCAGTCCTGCAGGGCTTCGCGCAGCCACTCCTCCTGCCGGGGGCCTGTCGGGAGGAGGCATTGGCACAGTCTTTGGCCCGTCTCCTGTCCCCTGCACTCTGCCCGGAGCCGGGCCCCTTCTTGGTCCCGGCCCCCTCTCGGGAAGACCTCTGACTGATGCTGCTGTCCCCTCTCCACCCCGTGTGTGTGTGTGTGTGTGTGTGTGTGTGTGTGTGTGTGTGTGTCATGCATGCATGTGTGTGTGTGTGTCTGCATGCATGTGTGTGTGTGTGTGTGTGTCTGCATGCATGTGTGTGTGCTACATGACCCTGTCCTAACCTGGGGCCATAGATAAGTGCTCTTCAGAGCCCAATGGTTTGTGCTGTTTTTGCTTAAAAACCTGCCAAGTGTCCCGGCCGGCGTGGCTCAGCGGTTGAGCGTCGACCTGTGAACCAGGAGGTCACGGTTCGATTCCCGATCAGGGCATGTGCAGGAGGCAGCCAATCAGTGCTTCTCTCTCATCATTGAGGTTTCTCTCTCTCTCCCTCTCCCTTCCTAAATAAAACCAAACCTGCCAAGGGAATGGGGTCAGGGTGGGGGCGGGAAGGCTGTGGAGGGCCCGAGGATATGCTGAGTGGTGGGGGGTTGGCTGCAGGGCCCCAGGTCCCCTCTTTCCTCCACTGAGGGCAGCACCAAGCCTGTGGGCGGCAGCTGGGGGTGGGCAGGGCGGGGCCCCTCACCCAGCTCGGGGGAAGCCAGGCCACTGGAAAGGATGGGGTCCAGGCGCTGGGGGTCCGGCTGCGGCAGCAGCTCCAGCATTTCCCTGAGCGCAGGCGGGTCCCGTGAGCCCGGCAGCCCGTGCACCTGAGCGTACAGATTGGCCGCCGCCAGCACGTAGAGGAGGTGTGTGTCCTGTGGTCAGGCCAAGAGCGAGCACGCGTGGGTGCGCCTGTGCAGTCCCCGCCCGCTGGGGGGATGTCTGAGTGACTGCCTCTGCCTGCCACGTGGACACCCACGGGTGCCCAACACGGCTCTGTGACAGCATCTGTCCAGGATGCAGAGGTGCCCCTTTGCCCTCAGGGGCCACACTGCTCTCCGGGGCTCCCTGGGGCCCCACTCACTTGACTGGCATCAAACTCCAAGGGCTGAGGACACTGTCTGGGTCCCGACCAGAAACGCGTTCCATCCGGAAGCACCTGAGGAAAGGGAGGCTGCTGGGCTCGGCGGTCCCTCTGCGCCCGCCGCCTCCAGGCCCCCGGCACCCACTTCGTCAGGGGGGTGGCGCCTGAGCAGCTGCGTGATGCCATAGCCGAAGCACAGCTGCCAGTGGCCGAGGGCCCACACCACACAGTCCCGCCAGCTCCGGGGCCGGTGTCTCAGGACGCCCACCATCCGCGGCAGGGCCGGCACCCCTGGTCCCGCGAGGTCGGGGCCTGCCAGCGAGGCGGGGGCCCTGCGGAGACGGGGAGTCTGAGCCGAAGCCTGAGGCCCTGGGGCTGGGGCCCCCGGACGCCCCCTCCCCTGGCGGGGGCCTTACTGTCGGTGGCCGTTGATGGTCCTGGCAGTCAGGCAGAAGAGCCCCTCGAACTCATCCCGGGCCCACTGCGGAGGGGGCAGGAGGGTCAGGCGGGGCACAGCCTGCCGCTGAGGACTGAGCGTGGGGCTGGGGGGGGGGGGGCTCCCCACCTGCAAGGTGTGCCCCGCAGAGCGGGGGAAGTGCCTCACGGTGCAGACAGGGTGGGGGGCTTCCCCCGGAGCAGCAGCGGAGGCCGGAGCCCTGTAGCCCTCGGTCACGTGGGGCACAAACACAGAGGCGCTGCCCCGGGTGCCCTGCGTGCCCGCCTCCAGCAGCGGCTTCAGGTAGTGGGCGCAGCGCGCAGCCACATAGCGGCCTGGGAGGGAGCAGGGGGTCAGGGGATGGGGCGGGGGCGGGGGTGGGGGGTGCTGAGTTCCGAGGTCAAGCACTCACGGGCCCGGAAACTGTCCAGGGCGGCCGCCACGCCGTCCACGCGGGAGAAGAAGCTGTCCCCGTAGAGGTGCTCTGTCGTGGGATCCAGAGGGTGGGTGCGCGGGGTCACCTGCAGGTCGGGGTCAGGCGGCGAGCGGCCTCCGCAGCCACCTCTGCCTTGGGCCTCTGAGAAGAAAGCAGAGGACGCTGGGGAGTGGGGGGGGATCGTGGAGCACAGTGGAGACAGGGGTGCTGGGAGGGGCAGGGCTCACCTCCACGTCCTGGGCCCTGAAGAGGAACTGCCGGCTGAGGTTGGAGCGCTCCACGTGGTCCATGTCGGCCACGGTCACGCGCCCGCGGCCCCCGGCCCCCAGGCCCACGAGGGCGAAGCCTTTGAGCAGCTCGCAGCCAATGGCACCGGCGCCCACCTGCCGGCAGGAAGGGCCTTAGCCAGAGGCCGGGCCGCCGCCCCCCACGCCCCCCTCACCACACTCACCAGGAGGTAGTGCTGGTGGCTCAGCTGCTCCTGAAAACCAGCCCCAAACACCGCGATCTGCCCGTCGTAGCGGCAGCCTCTCTAGGGGACACGGCCCTGGTCAGTGCTGGCCGCTGGCCCTGTGCACGGCCCTCTCCCACGGGGCTTCCCAGGTCAGGACCTCGGGCCCCGAGTTGGATAGGGCGTGGGCCCCACGGCGCTCTCACCGGCGCGCAGGCCTCAGGCTTGGGAAGGAGCTCCCCATCTTCCGGGAGGCAGTCGAGGGCATCAAAATACAGCCACTGGTCCAGGGGCAGGAACTTCCTGGAGAGAGCCTGGAGGCCGAACCCCTCGGATCAGGGCGGGGGGGGGCTGCACCCAGGCTGTGAAGCCTCCAGGGCCACTGTCGGGCGCGGGGCACTCCCGGGCACCCACAGTGACCTCTGCGTCCCTCCCAGCGCCCTCTGCCTGGGCCCACACCCACCTTCAGCACCTCCTGGGCAGCCACTGCGCCCAGCACGGCTGCCATGGGACTCAGGACCCCAGCACTGCTCAGGGCCACTGTCCGCACCAGCGCTTCGTCCAGCGGCTCCTCTCCCGGCTGTCCCGCGCCCTCTGCCCCCCGCAGGGGCTCCAGGGCCTGGGCCAGGCGCACCACCTCCTCTGCGTCGGCCTGAGGGGCAGCGCTCCGTGGGCACAGCAGCCGTGGCCTCAGCCCCACTCCCCATCAGACCCCCAGGCAGCCACCACCCTGTTCCCCAGAAAAGGAAGCCGAGCCTGAGGGGGAGGGTAGGCAGGGCCCGGCGCCAGGCTGTGCAGCCTCAAGAGAGAACGCCCAGCGCTACCCACGGCCCTGGGGCACACAGCCCGAGCGGAGGGAGGGGACCCCAGGCTCGCCTTTATTTATTTATTTATGTATGTATTTATTTATTTTAAATATATATATATTTTGCCCTGGCTGGTTTTGCTCGGTGGTTAGAATGTCGGCCTGTGGACTGAAGGGTCCTGGGTTCAATTCCGGTCAAGGGCACATGCTCAGGTTTAAGCTTGATCCTCAGTGGGGGCGTGCAGGAGGCAGCCAATCAATGATTCTCTAGCATCACTGATGCTTCTCTCTCTCACTCCCTCTCCCTTCCTCTCTGAAACCAATAAAAAAACATTTAGAGAGCTATATATATATTTACTGATTTCAGAGAGGAAGAGGGAGAGAAACATCAATGATGAGAATCACTGATCGGCTGCCTCCCGCACGCCCCGCGCTGGGAATCCAGCCCGCAGCCTGGGCGTGCGCCCCGATGGGGGATCGTGACCTCTTGGCTCATAGGTCGACGCCAACCACTGAGCAACACTCTCCTTTATCTGAGCGGGCAACTGCCTCTGGGATCGAAGCGGGGATCTGGGAGATGAGACGCCAATGAGACGGAGGCTGGGGAGGCGCAAGGGGGCCACTGACCAGATCCCAGGGCCGGGGCGGGCGGGCTCTGAGCTGCTGGAACCCGTGCAGCACGCGGAAGGCCTGGTGCAGGCAGCGGGCGCGGCGAGCTTCCTGGGGACTCTGGGCCACCACGCGGGGCCGCAGCAGGGCTGCGTCCAGGGGCGCCTGCAGGGGCACGAGGCCCAGGGTCAGGCCCAGAACCCTGGGGGCCCCTGGAGCCTCCCAAGCTCCCCCACTTCAGATGCCCTGCACGCACATGGCTCACAGTCTTGGGTCTCTGGACCTCAGTGACAGCTCCGCCGCGGACGTAACAGGAGAACGTTGCTGTGTCCCCAATCTCCAAGGTCCCGTCCTCTGGGGACGGATACCCGGACTGGTGAGTGTGACCTCTGAACCCGAGTCCTTCCCCACGCCCCGTCCTATCTTGCATCCGGGCCCTTGACGCCGCCCCGGCCTGAGAGAGGCAGAGGGAGGACCTATCCCCGAGGAGCAGGCTGTGTCCGTCCCCCAGGGGGGCGTGGGCGCTGAGCCTGGACCTGGGGGGTTGGCTTACCCCGCACACGGATGGGCCGGGGAGCACAGCCGTTGAGCTCGCTCATGCCCTCGATCCCCGAGAAGGTCACCGCGTCCACGTGGCGGAAGTAGCGGGCCTCGGCCGCGTCCCTCAGCGTGAGAATGCCCGGGGAGCCCTGGGGGAGGGCGCGGCTCAGAGGTGCCTGGACTGGGCTCCGCGGGCCGGGCCCGGGCACCCCTCCGCCCACCCAGCACCCACCTGGGAGATGTGCTGGACGGCAGCTGTCAGGGGCTCCTCCTCTGTTTGGTCCAGAACCGTGAAGTCCTCACCGAAGTCACAGAACAACTGCCTGGGGTGGGGGTGGCAGAGGTCACGGGGTCACTGAGATGGTACCATGGTTAGCCACCACGATGGTGGCGAAGGCTGGGGACACTAGGGGCCAGAACCAGGAGAGGCTGCTGGGAGCGGCCTGGGCGGGAGTGAGGGAGTCAGCGGAGCGGGTCCGGAGGCCGGGGTGGAGGACACAGAGGGTGGGCCTGGAGACCGGAATCAGAGGGGCCCCGAGACAGCCAGGCGGGCAGCCTCACTCACCCCACCAGGCCCCGGGTGTCGGCCACCAGGAAGCAGACTCCGTGCTTGCGGCACCAGCTGCCCACCGCCAGCTGCTCCTCTAGGCCCGAGGCCGTCAGCACCACCACCTGGCGGACCTCGGGGTCAGCGGGTTTGAGGGCTGGGGACGGCCTGGCTGGCCCGGGGCGGGGGGGGGCGCACCTGGAAGTCCCGCAGTAGGTCCTCGGTGATGTCGCCTGTGTGGACGCAGACCTGGACGGCTCCGTTGAGCTTGGCCACTCGTTCTTGAGATGCCTCTGCCCTGCCCCTTGCCAAGTCCTGCTCCGAGAGGAAGAACTGGAGAGAGACCCAGCCTGGCCTGAGCAAGGAGATCCCGCCCCGGCCCCACCCCCGCCCAGTCTGGGAGGCTTCCCGGGACCTCACCTGGGCAGCCAGGTCCGCCCAGCAGGTGGGCTGCGGATCATGCAGGGTGAGGCTGCCCACGCCCATCAGGACCAGGTTCTTGGCCACCTCGGCGCCCAGGCCCTGCAGGCCGGACAGCAGGACCCTCCCCTCCTGGAGCCTCTGCATGGCCGGCAAGCCCAGCACGTACCTGCGGACAGACGGGAAGGAAGGGGCCGCGAGTTGGAGCTCAGAAGTCAGAGGCCACCCCCCTCCTCCCCACCTCGGGCCTCACAGCTGCCGGGAGTACAGCTCCTCATCCAGGGGCTTGGAGGTGTCGGGGTCACCCATCCCGAGGCTGGGCCGGACAGCAGCCGCCCCGCCCACAGCTGCCAGGAGAGGCCGGTGCCCCGCTGGGCAGTGCGGGCAGGCGCTGAGGCTCGGGCCGTGCCAGAAGCTGCCGGGCACAGCTTCCCTCCGGCTCCTCTGTCCTCACAGGGAATCGAAAATGAAAGTGGAACTGGAGGCTGACCTGGTTCCTGGTCTGGAGCGGGTGCTGGGTAGTCTGGTCTGGCAGAGATAACCCTCGCAGGTCTGGGCACAGCCCGGGCAACGGGCAAGGTGGGCGGAACACCTGGTCCCAGAGCAGCAAGCGCAGCCGTGTGCGGACCCGTGTGGACCGGATGCAGTGCTCTCCTGGGTCCCTGGCCGACCCAAACCTCCCGCTCAGGGGCCCTGCCTGAATGGGCTCCTGCCTGCAGAATGCTGATGGGAATTCCTTGTCCTGGGGACTGGCCGGCCTGCTGGCTGTCTGCCATACAGGGACTTAGAGACCCAGAGGTCCGAGCCAGTCCCAGCCCAGGGGCTGTGGGAGCTTGGGAGGTTATGTGGTCTCAGCCCAGGGCCCAATCCCAGCCCTGGGTGGAGCCTGGCCTCTCTGGGGGTGCCTGCGAGGCCCCGAGCCGAGCCATCCCCTCCGAGAGGAAGGGTCCCTCCCGCCCACGCTGCCAGCCCAGAGCAGATGCAGGGGGCAGTCCTCGGCGGCCAGTCGAGGCCAAGCCCCAGGACTCAGCGAGGGTGGCTAGTCTGTGAGTGTGAGGCATGGGGCAGGCATGATCACGTGTCCTTGTTTCTCCTTTAAACTTTTATTTTGAAATAATTATAGACCCAAAGCAAGTTGCAAAAATAGTAGAGAAAGGTCCTGTGTGACCTCCACCCACAGCCGTGTCGTTTGCCTTCCTAGGGACTCGGAACCGGCGCTCTGGAGCTGCGGTCGCCAATCGGCGGCCCGCGGACCACTGATGGTCCGTGAGGTCCAAAAGGCTGGCGACCGCTGGAGGGTGGGCCACAGCTCCCCACGAAACCCCACAATAGCTAAGCCACGTGCTGTCATACATTCTCCTTAAAAATTGAGGTAAAATTCACATAACATGAAAATAACCATCCAAAGTGGCCAGGTCAGTAAGAGTTAGTGCATTCAGTGTTGTGCAAACACCACCCTCTCAAAGCCTTTATACAACCCCCTGCAGTGCACCCCCCATCACTACCCACCCCAGCCCCTGACAACACACATTCTGTCTGTCTCTAGAGATTTGCCTCTTCTGGATATTTCCTACAAAAGGAATCATACTGCCCTAGCCAGTTTAGCTCAGTGGATAGAGCGTCGGCCCACAGTCCAGAGGGTCCCAGGTTCGATTTTGGTCAAGAGCATGTGCCTGGGTTGCAGGCTCAATCCATCTCACATCAATTTTTTTTTCTCTATCTCACTCCCTCCCTTCCTCTCTCTCTAAAAATCAATGGGAAAACACCCTCGGGTGAGGATGGACAAGAATCATACAGCCGGTCAGGTGGCTCAGCTGGCTGAAATGTCGTCCTGTGCCCCAAAACGTACGGGTCCAATTCCCAGTCAGGGCACGTTCCTACGTTGCAAATTCGGATCTGGGTCAAGGCGTGTACAAGAGGCAATGGATGGATGCTTCTCTCTCCCCCCTCCTCTTTATCTAAAACCGATAAGAAAACAAATCCTGGGGTGACGATTAAAAAAAGGAATCATAGCCCTAGCCGATTTGGCTCAGTGGATGGAGCATCAGCCTGCAGACTGAAGGGTCCCAGGTTCAATGCTGGTCAAGGGCACACGCCCAGGTTGCGGGCTCGATCCCCAGTGTGGGGCTTGGGGGAGGCAGCCAATCAATGATTCTCTCTCATCATTGGTGTTTCTATCTTTCTCTCCCCCTCTCCCTTCCTCTCTGAAATCAATAAAAATATATTTTTTAAAAAAGGAATCATACAAAATGCGCACTATTTTTCCCTTAGCATGTTTTTGAGGTTCATTCACATTGTAGCGTGTATCAGTACTTCATTCCTTTCTATGGCTGAGTAATATTCCATTGCATGCACATATCACAACTTGTTTATCCAGTCACCTGTTGATGGACTTTTGAGTTGGTCCCACCTTCTGGGTATTATGAATAGTGAATGCTGCTATGTTCATGCTTGGACATGTAATTAAGGCCTTGTTTTCAATTCTTTGGGGTACATACTTTGGAGTAAAATTGCTGGGTCACATGGTAATTCTGTGTTTAATTTTTTGAGGGACCAACAAAATGTTTTCCACTAGTAGTGTACAAAATTCCTATTTATCAACATTGTGGCCAATATTAGTTTTTCTTTCTTTCTTTTTTAAAATTATACCCATCCTGCCCTAGCCAGTTTGGCACAGTGGATAGAGCATCTGCCTGTGGACTGAAGGATCCCACGTTTGATTCCAGTCAAGGGCACATGCCCAAGTTGTGGGCTCAATCCCCGGTGGGGGGCGTGCAGGAGGCAGCCGATCCATGATTCTCATCATTGATATTTCAATCTCTCTCTCCCTCTCCCTTCCTCTCTCTGAAATCAATAAAAATATATTTAGAAAAAGTATACCCATCCTAGTGGATGTAAAGTGGTGGATGATGTGTGTGTGTGCATGTTTTCATTCAATAAACATTTTTAAAAATAAGTTATTAATTTGAGAGAGACAGAAACATCGATTTGTTGTTCCACCTATTTATGCATTCATTGATTGATTCTTGTATGTGCCCCGACCAGAGATTAAGCCCACAACCTGGGCATGTGCCCTGACCGGGAATTAAACCAGGACTTCCCAGTTCATAGGTCAATGCTCAACCACTGAGCCACGCTGGCTGGGCTGGAAAACTGTTTGGCATGACTTTCTAAAGCAGGACGCTTACCTAGACTCAGACCCTGAGGCATGCACCTCATAGGGCACAGAGACTCCAGCAGGAACGAATCACTGCAGCTTTGCCCACAGACTCCAGCCTGGGCACAGCCCGGACACGATAGCACCTGTCAGATGGGAAGAGCCAGTGCAGGCCCCGCGCCTCCCTCTGTGGCCAGAAAGTCTTGGTAGGTCGTTAGCTGACAGCAGAGAGAGTGGAGCACAAACTCCAGTGACCAACACAAGGAATATATGTTTTGCAAAAACAGTTTGAAAAAGTCACAAGTGGACAGCTTCAGCCCTCAAGAAGCAACATCTAGCAGTCCTGGGGGGTGGGAGCATTCCATTTCCAGAGTTACCATAGCACATTCCTCAGAATATCCCGGCCGCGATAAGATATTGCAAAGCACATGAGTAAACGGGAGAGGGTGACCACTCGCAGGAAGAGACCTTCGAAACTCGCTGGCGAGCTTTGGAGCCGAGAAGTACAATAACAAACGAAGATGCACTATCACCAAAGCCACAAAAGTCCACTGCTTCCTCATATATCAGCAGTGAGCAACTGAAATTAAAAACATTGTCCTTTATTAGTCCCAAGAAAAAGGAGGGGAAAAGAGAAATATTTAAGTATAAATCTAACAAAATATGTACAAAATCTATGTGAGAAAAACATTAAAACTGATGAAAGAAATTTTAAAAGTTCTACATAAATGGAGATCTATCCCAGGTACATGGGTAGGTAGACACAATGCTGTCGAGATGTCAGTTCTGCCTGGACGGTCCAGCTCAGTTGGTTGAGTGTCGTCCCATCACCTAAAGGTTGTGGATTCGATTCCCAGTCGGGGCACATGCCCTGGTTGCGGGCTCGATCCCCAGTAGGGGGCGTGCAGGAGGCAGCCGATCAGTGCTTCTCTCTCATCATTGATGTTTCTCTCTCTCCCTCTCCCTTCCTCTCTGAAATCAATAAAATATATTTTAAAGAAAGTTTCCCAAAGTACAAAAGTCTACTCCCAGACACAGGAAGAAAATATTCTTTTTTATTCTCAACATAGAAATCTTGCCCATCCTCTGCCCACCACCACCACCCCTCGTCCCCCCCGCTGCTTGGCCAGGCCATGCCTAGCAGGACGCCAGGCAGGCAGAAGCTTGGGCAGGCGAAGCTGCCTGCACAGCCTCGAGCACTTGGTCCATACAGTCAGCAAATGGCCCTGGTCTGGAGGCTCAGAAGCAGCCCAGCAGCTGGTTGTGGCCATACATGGGGGCCTGCAACACGGAGCAAGCCCCTGGCAGGAACGGTGAGCTGACCACAGCTCCCCCAGGCACTAGGCCCAGAATGGGGGGTGGGGCCGGCTACGCGCTGGGAAAGCACATACCCTGGGCCTCACCCCAGCCCCAGCCCCAGCCCCAGCTTCTTGTCGCCATTGCCCGGAAGCTGGTCCTGGGAGAGGGCCATGCCCACCCCCCGCTGAGCCAGTCCTCAGCTGTAAGTTGGAGGCGACAGACAATCTGGCCGTTGGTCGGCCCCACTGTTCTCGCTACCACAGGAAGGTGTCCAGCTTGGCCTGGGAGGGAGGGAGCGCTGTCCTGGCCCCCACCTTCTGCTTAGCCTTGGCCTTGGCCTTGGGCTTGGGCTTCACCGGCAGGGGGCGGATCAGAGTTGTGTCGGTCTGAAGGAGATGTCAAGGCAAAGGCTGAAGGGGGGACTGGAATGCAGGCAGGAGAGGCTGAGACTTGGGGTGGGCCACCCGTTACACTCAGCGAGGTCTGGCTCTGCACCCCAGGCAGCAGCCCCTGGCAGGCTGGGATTGGGGGACCCGGGAGGGAGGGTGTGGGCTCTGGAGCTCAGCTCAGCCAAGGCCACAGAAAAGGATACAGGCTGGATGAACTTGGTCCGGCCTCCGAGGCCATCGAAGCCGGTTCTGACCTGAAGGAAAAGGGAGAGCTGAGTGGCAGGCTGTGGGCTGCGGGCTGGCCTGCCCCCGTGGGAGGTACTCACTGCGTCCGTGCTTCGGCGGGGCTCCGCCCTGGCTCTCTTGGGTTGCTTCTGGCCCAGGACGGCATTCCGGATGAAGAGCGGGAAGGCGCTGGCCAGCTCCTCGTCTGGCTCGCCCACACAGTGCTGGCCGCCCAGCGAGAGCCGGGGCTCCTGCCGGAGACCCAGGGCCAGGCTGGAGCGGATGGCAGCCCAGGCGGGTGGGCGGGGATGGAGGACTAGGACCCCCCGTGCCTCTCCAGGGAGCAGAAAGGACAATGGGCAGGTTTCAGGGGGCCCCGCAGGGCCCCAGTCCTGGGCGAGGACTGACATGGTTCTGGCAAGACCTGCCCTCCCAGAGTCCAGCTTCATGCGCAGTCCTGGCCGGGACTGAGGGACTCAGCTGCATGGGGACTGACAGATTCTGGAGCCTTACCTGCGTGGAGCCTTTGGGCAGCTTCCTGGGACCGTCCTGAGTGGGAGCGCTGGGAGACACGAAGGCAAGAGGCAGGTGAGCAGACAGACAGGTGGTCGGCTCAGGACACGCCCCCTGCAGAGCCACCGTGTGGCGTGGCGTGGCGTGCTGGGTGCTGGACAAGGCACCTCAGTGATCCCTATGCCACAGGCAGACCTGTGACCAGCTGGACAGTCACAGCGGCCAGAGTGGCGGAGGCAGGGAAGGTCGGACCATGTGCCAATCTGGTGGCTCCCACTCAGGGATAAGCTAACCCCACTGCTCCCCAAGCCCCCAGGCACCTCTCCATGTCCCAGGGCTCAGTGTGGGCAGGAGTGCCCAACCGATGCACACCCACAGGAGGGTAAGCCCTGACACAGGCAGGCACACCAGGGAGCTCAGGCCTCGCCCTGTCTGCCCGAGAGGGGCCACCGCCTCCACGAGACCCTCAGTGAGTAGACAGCCCACAGAATGGGGCGGCCCCCTCCCTGCACAGGCCAGGCCGCCCATCCCCAGCTCCAGAGCTGGGTACAATGTTTCCATCCAATTCCTGGGGCCCTACCAGCTGCACACCCTGCCTGGTCTTCTCCCAGGCGAGGGGAGGATGGTGACCTGTGGTTGAAAATAACCAAAAACAGCCCTTGGCCTCCCTGCCCTGGGCAGCAGATACGTCCATGCCTGACGGGAACAGTTCTTGTCTCCATGGTAAACTGCACGTGGCCTGCGTGGCCAGGGAGATAGCCTCCCGCTGCCAGTGCCACTGCATCCCTGGTGCAGGTCCCCCCATGCCCTCAGCTCTGCACAGCTTCCCACACCTGCCGCTACTGCTGCCCCCTAGGTAGGGGTGGGGGCCGGGGCTCCATGGTTTGAGATGGCCCTGCCTCAAGCATGAGTCAGAGGTGCCCGAAGGAAGAGGAGGTGCAGAGTTCCTGCTCAGGACCCCGGGGGGCAGGCATTCCGCAGAGTGGGAGCACCCCCACACCATCAGCCCATCCTGTCCCCACAGGACCTCTGCATCCTCTCCACCGCCCGCCCCCCCGTCCCCTTGCTTAAAGGGCGATAGTGACGATGAACTGGACAAGCAAGACGAAGGCTGTGCAGTCAGTGCTCAGGGAGCAGGGAGGTGCTGGGACCAACGCCAGTCCAGCCCAGGGGACAGCACTGCCCCGCAGCCCCTCGGAGCTGCCAGGCCGGCCTGCAGGGACCTTAGCCCCCCTCCCGGCGGTGGGCAGGGCCAGGGACTACCACTCACTGTGCCTTCTCCGGGCAGAGCTTCTTGGCATGGCTGTGCTGAAGGCCGGGGGGCCGGGCCGGGGGGGTGTCCACGTCAAAGGTGGCATTGAGGTCAATGTCATCACTGAAGGCTGGCCGGCGAAGCTTCAGGCTCAGCATCTCTACAGGGGCCGGGCTACAGGCACAGACAGAGGGGACCCAGCTCACAGTGGCGCCCAGGACAGCGGCCCTGAAGGGCTCCGGAGATGGTTCCACTCCAGGGGCCTGCAGCCCACCCCGCTCAGCGCCACCTGCAAGGAAGCCCCATCGCCACAGGAAAACCCACTCGGCTCAGTCCTCCAGTCACAGGCCAGCAACAGGCTGGGCGACAGGAAGGAAGCAAGCGAAACCCACACAACCCAAATGCACGAGGGCTGCTGCCGTTTGACCAAGCGGCCTCGTTTCTCAGAATGCAGCGTGAGGAGCAGCAACGCAGCCAGATCGCTGCCCCCTCCGCGCTGCTGTGGCAGACGGCACCTTAGAAACCGTGAGGGACTCCCTCGGGGGCTGGCACGCTCCTAGCTTGAATATGACAGACATTAAGGGAGGGATTCCAGACAGTTAACTTAATAACATGGGGCAATGTGCATATGTTACATTTCAAAAGCAACACAAAACCAGACAAATCAGACTTCACGAGAATTTAAAAAATTGTGCATCAAAACGTATTATCACAGAGTGAAAGGGCGATGCAGGGAGTGAGAGAAAACATTTGCAGATCATATCTCTGATAAGGGATTAAACTCTATGGCGAACTAGAGCTCAACAAGGAGAAAACAAACAATCTGATTCAAAAATGGGCAAAGGTCTGGAACAGATATTTCTCCTAAAAAAATTTACAAATGGCCAATAAGCCCTTGAAAAGATGCTCAACACCACGCATCATTAGGGAAGACAAATCAAAACCACCATGAGATGCCACCTCCCACCCCTTAGGATGCTACTATCCAAACAAAACAATACAAAACAAACCAGAACAACCAAAGGAACAAGTGTCGGTAAGATGTGGAAAGACGGACCGTGTGTGCACTGTTGGTGGAGTGTAAATGGCACAACCTCTGTGGGAAAAGAAAGGCAGTTCCACAAAAAATTAAAACTAGAATTCCACAGGCCCCAGCCAAAGAAGCGATCCAAAGAGCGGGGAGCGATCCTGGGAAGCGATCCAAAGAGTGGGGAGCAGGAGCTGGGAGAGGGATTTGTACAGCCACGTTCGCAGCAGTGCCGTTCACAACGGCCAGAAATGGAAGCAGCCAGGTGCCCACCCACCGACGAACAGAAAAGCACAATGTGGCGGACACACAATAGACTGCTCCTCAGCTTAGAAACGGCAGTGCTGCAACATGGTGGGCCTTGAGGACATGGTGTTAACTGAACTAAGCCCGTCACGGACAAACACCGCGCGAGTCCGCTGAGCTGAGGTGTCAGAAGTCTCCACCAGAGACGGAAAGGAGGATGCTGCTGCCGTGGCCGGGGAGAGGAGGAATTGGGGAGTTAATGTTCAATGGGCACCGTATGGCATAACTGTTTTACACTAATTTTGGAAAACAACTATATGTACAGTGTGTACACATGACTTGGGTCTCCCACCCCAGGCAACACACAGACTGCGGGGCAGGACACCGCCGGGCAGCCGTGACGACTTCTGCGATAAGCCCATGTTTTCCAAATCCTCAACGACCGTTTTCACTTTCGGATGGGGAGGTGTTCAATTAGAAGGCTGCAGCCAGTGGGATCTTCCTGCCCCCAGGCCTGGTGGGGCTCCCAGCTCCTGGGGTGGAGGAGGACTCTGGGGAGTGGCAGGAACCACCCAGGGTACCCGAAGCCCTCTTCCCTCTGCTCAGGGGCAGGGCTGTGATGTGAGGGTGAGACTCGGGCCAGGAGCCCAGGGGGTGCAGGGCAGAGGAAAGGAACTGCGCATGGATGGGGGGGCGGGTGCTGGACGAGCGCTTCCTCCCCCTGGCCAGGCCGCGGAAGCTCCCCCTTCCTTGCCTGCAAGTGCAATCGAGGCTGGGTGAACCCACCTAAGCCAACTCCTCTCTGGGAACCACAGCGCAAGGCACAGCCAGAGCCACTCGTGCCACCTTTTCACAGTGTTTGCTGTCCTGCCGCTCTTTACCCACCGGCGAGTCCAAGTCAGAAGAGGGGCACCCACGAGGCAGAGGCAGGCGGGTCCGGCTGGGGGCGGCCTTTGCTCTCCTCGGGTCTCCCGGCAGGGCTTCCTGCTGCCATCCCCAGACCCTGCCCAGTGGTGCCCAGGACGCTGCCCAGCTTTGGCTCAAGTTAAGACAGTCTTCTTCCCTTGCACCTCCTGGCCCCGCAGAGGGAACTCAAGATGCAGAGGTGCCCAGTGCCCGGCTCACTCCCCACACTGCCCCTGGCTCAGGTGGACAGTTCTTGTGCCCTCACACCCTTCCCAGCAAACCCCTCTCTTAAGAAGCTCGAACTGCCCCCTCCTGCCGAGGCCTCTCCTTCCTTCCAGCCCTCCCGTGCTGGCGGAGGCATTGCCTGGGCCGTCCCGGGGACGCCATCGCCTGGGGAACATTTAGCCAGGCCTGTGTGCAGACGGGGCCTCGTGCCAGAGGCCTCAGGAGGTGGAGCAAGACGCTCAAAGCCCAACTTTCCAAAACGGAGCCAAGGCCCTGGGCAGTCCACAGCCCGTGCAGGGGGACGGTCAGTGTCTCCCCATGAGCTCATGGTGCCTGTGGGCCTTCCCTAAGCAAAGGCCTCCCAACTCCCTTCAGCCTGGAGGGCAGGGGCCCTTGGGGCCCCTGAGAGAGGTCTGCCAATTACCCCTCTGTAGTTGGGGTGATAGTTACCTCCGGAGGCCACCCTAAAATGACAGGAGTGAAGGATAGCCCTACTGCACCAACTGAATGGGCAACCACCATCAGTACCCACAGATCCCCCAAATTCTGGCAGCGCATGGCCAGGGGACAGCAGGTCTACAGCCGGAACAGCAGAGGAGGGTGAGCTTGTCGCTGCTGGGGAGACTGGGGGGCTTTGCAGGGCCGCTGAGCCAAGGGGAGAAGAGCCGACACACAGGAAGGCACAGAAGCAGGAGGGCAAGGAATGGTCCTCAACAGTATGACTTGGCTGCAGCCTGAAGACCCACCGCAGCCCACAGCCGCCCCGCGAGGGCTGCAGGCCCAGTGCCAAGGGCCCTGCGAGGTGTTTAGTAAGGAAGGAGTGGCACGATGCCCAGGGGCTGCTACTGCTGGGCTGACAGGAAGAGGGAGAGGGTGGGCCCCATGCCACACAGGAGGTGGTGGCTGGGGAAGGGGCGGGAGGCTCTAGCACCTGGCTGGACGTGGGGAGAAGGAGCATGAGGATCTTCCCCAGGACACGCAAAGTGGCTCAGGGAAAAGACGGGGCCACTAACTTGTGTGTGCTGTCTGGGCCCTCAGCTGGGCAGCGAAGGGGCGACAGCCCGAGGATGCCCGCCCCAGCGGGCTTGTGTGACACGCAGGAGGAACAGTGGCCACGCCTGACAGGGACACGCATCCTTGGCCTCTTGGCTCCCTCTGCTGGCAGCGTCCATGCACACACTCCAGGGACCAGAGGGAGTTCTTTTAGTGAATGTTTCCGTTTGCTCCCTCGACTCGGAAAGGGGTGTGGGGGAAGGGGGCAGATAGAGCATTTGGTGAGCCATCCCATAAACAGGCTGCTGGAGACTCCCAGTGCCCCTGCCCTTCCCTGCCATCTGAGGTCCCGTCTGGGCTGCCCGGACTTCTGCTTGTCCGAGCCCAGAACCTGCCTCAGAGCTGCTTCGCAGCGAAACCTTGGCCGTCTCCCAGGCAGGAGGCACAGCCTTCACCCCCACACGGAGAGCCACCCGCCAGAGCCAGGATCGAGGCCCTGACCAGGGAGCTCTTCCAGCACGGCCTGCACCCCGAGCTCACACACCTCTCCAACACCAGGCGGTTCACCGTCTCGCTGTCCCCCGGCGGCAGGCTCAGGGTCTCCTGCAGCATCTTCAGCTTCTTCCTCAGGCTCTTGGGGAGGAAGAGGACGTGTGAACAAAAGGCTGAGGCCTCAAGCCCAGACAGACGCCAAGGACGAGAGCGACAGCGAAGTCAGGCCCTGGAGCAGCGCAGGGCCTGAGCCCCGTCCCCAGGCCCCAGAGGCCAGGACCCCCCGCCAGACGCCTCCCTGGCAAAGCTCCTTCTCTGGTGACCTTGGGCTGTAGGTGCAAAAGAGACTTTGAGGGAAGACCCCTGTGCCGTCCACCAGGCTCCAGACCAGGGTCAAGGTGTCCATCCTGACCCACCCGGATGCAGGAGGGCGAGGGAGCCCAGAACCAGCTCCACCGACTGCGTAGGCTCCTGGGCAGAGCCAGCCCAGCTCTGCTCTTGGAGGGCACACAGACCACCCTCACTTCCACTCCGCCAGGGGCGCCCCTCACCGCGATTTCCTTGTCGGCGCCCTGCAAATCCTTCTGGGCCGACCTCAGCTCCAGCTTGGCCTGGTCCAGCTCAGAGTAGACCACCTGCAACTGCCGACAAGTGGAGGGGGGTGAGCCAAGGGCGGCCACGTGCTCTGCCCCACCTGCGGCGGCCCAGGCTGCTCAGGGTAGACCGGGGCCCAGGAGTGTGGGGGCCCCCGGGGAGACCCTAGCTCTATGGGCTGGGTCGTGGTCCAGCGAGGCCCTTCTGGGCTGCTCCTACGCCCTGCAGCCGTGGATGCACCAGGCCCAGGAGTAAAGTGGCTGTGCTGACCGCATCGGGTTCCAAGAGCCTCTGCTCTGGGCCTGGTGCGGACCTCCGAAGGCGGCACATTTGGGACCTGTGCCCTCCCGCCAGCTGAGGGCAGGAGCCGGGGGGGGGGGGGTGCAGGGGGGCATAAGGCTGCACGCCATTAGAGTACCTGTGTGACCCGCCACCCTAAATGGACAAGCCACACAGCCTGAGCCAACCCACGTGAGGACCAGTGACTGGTCTCCGAGTCAGGCGACAGCCCTGGGTCAGCCGCACCCGCAGGCCCCGGGCCTGAGCGTGAAAGCAAGACGGCCCCTCTCCCTCCCCCTCGGCTCCCCACAGGTACCTTGCTTCTGGAGGAAAACAAGTCCTTCTTGAGCTTGTCGGCCAGCTCCCCGGAGGCCTTCCGAGCCTCTTTCAGATTCTCATACTCCCTGCACCGGGGCCAGGGAAAGGGACGTCAGAACGGGACACCTGCTGGTTGGACTGAGCACCAACCAAACACAAAGCCCAGCCCAACCCACACTCCCACTCTGACACCTAAGCTCAGGGGTGGCGCTGGGGAGGGCCCTACCCGCCAATGCCAGGACAGCGGCCAGCCTGCTCCCTCCGGCCCTCACTCAGGAGGCCCCTGCACCAACTGGCCCCACAGGAGGCCTCTGGGGTCCTCTGTGCCTGTCAGCCACGCAGCCCTTCCCCACCTCCTCCCCACAGCGCTGGCGAATCTGAGCAGTTTCTGCTGTGAGCCAGGCAGGGCAGCAACAGTGCTGCTGGGACCCAGGCAGCAGAGGCCACGAAGGGGCTCCACTCAGCGGCGGGCCAACCTCCTTGGAAATAACGCCTATAACCACTCACTTCTCTCAACAGCCCGAGGCCAGTTCTTACTGTCTCCATCAGTGAGTGGAGGGTCAGAGGCTAAGAAACTGGCTCTGGCCTCATGGTGAGGTGGGCTCAGAGCGAACGGAGGCGGCAGGGACCCCCGAGCTGGCCCCTAACTCCACCTGCTCTGCCTGGTAAGGGAGGGGCAGCAGATGGGCAGGCATGGCTGGGTGCCATGGTTAGCGCCTGGGCTGGGACAGAGGGACAGAGTACACACTTCTTGAGGGACACGCAGTACACGGCCAGCTGCTCCACCGCTGCCTGGCCCACGCCCATGTCGCGGATCATCTCCTCCACCTCAGGCCGCTGGCTCTTGAGTAGGAGCTCAATCCTGAAAAACACCGGCCTACGGCATTGAACATTTGGAGACAGCTCTGCCTCCCTTTTCTGCTGTTGCTATGGTGACAGCCTGGGCTGCTAGGATGCTTTAGCAGCGGGTCTGCCCAGAGAAAGGCCCACAGCGGAGCTGAGCACAGCCTCGGGGGTGCTGCTGGGGAGGAAGGGGTGCTGCCAGAGGTGCTCCAGGCCAGGGATCCCCAGAGAGGCTCGTAGAGCACAAGGCCTGCCAGGCCATCTGGCCACTGGCCACAGGCCACAGGACAGGGAAGAATGTGGAAGGGCCCCCAGGGGAAGTGGGGGAGCCCAGAGAGGCTGAGCAGAGACCTGTGCCCACACCCAGCTGGCCCCCCCTCCTGCCCCCGCCTCTGGAGGTTAGAGCCACAGCGGTGACCCGACCCCTACGCAGTCCTGTGAGCTGTGCCACCCGGGGCCTGGGCAAGGAGGGCAGCCCGCGCACCGCTCCATGGTCTGCATCTTGCTCCTGAGCCGGCGGGCCTCCTCCCGGGCTTGTTTGGTCTCGTCCTGCTGCTGCTCCAAGAACTTCATCTGCTTCTGAGGAGCAAACACACCCCAACATACCTGTCGCCTGGAGCATCCAGGGACCATGGCTAAAGGCACTGGGGAAACGCTACCCCGGAACTGCCGGCTTCTGAAAATGCTGAAAACCATGTGTCCTCTACACCCCTGGCCGGGAGGCGAGGCTGCTGGGCGCGCTCGAGCTTGTGCTTTTCTGCTGAGAGGCCGTCGCCAGCCGCTCCTCCCCTCCCCGCGCTTCCTCCGGAGCTATGTCTCACAGAGGTGCAGCCCTGGCAGCACCCACAGGCCCCTCGTGGGCTGTCAAACGCCTGTGCTGGGCGTTATGGTGCGTATCGTACAGCCCGGGCCTTGCTGTCCACCATCTAGACCCATGGACAGCGGCCAGGACAGCAGCGCTGAGCCAGGGGCGGCAGGCCAGCTGCCCTCAGCCCGAGACCCTCCACCTCTGGGAACGCCTGCTCTGCAGCCAGGAGCTGCTCTGCTGCTTCCCTTCCCCTGGCCAGGCCACGTGACCCAGACCAGCCACCAGCAGAGACAGAGACACTGAATACCCGGGGGCTCGGTCTGTTCACAAGGACGTCTCCTTCCCCCTCCAATGGCACCCCGCAAGGACTGCTCCTCACTGCAAGGCCAGCATGTCAACGGAGGGTTCAGATCAGTCGCCTCCTGCCCCTGGGAGAGCAAGAGCTCGCCAACCGGCTGATAAAAAATTCACCGGGTCTGGAGCGCGGGCCCTGCAGGCTCTGATCCGCCGCCACGCAGCACAGCCAGCTTCAAAGGCCTCGCGCCTCGCTGGGCGCCGTTTGATCTGGCTCCGGAGAGCAGCCGCCGAGGGCTGGAGTGCGCATGGACGTTTCAGGCGGCTCGTCAGTGAGTACACGCCGCTCTGGGAACACGGCCCCACCTCACCAAGGTCCTGGCTAAGGAGCCCCTCCGTGAAGTGCTGGGAAGGCCTCAGCTCCTCAAACTCCCGAGTACAACACGCATAAGTGTGGCCAATACGGCCCTTTCTTGCAGGCCGGTGGTACAGTATGGAGGCCTAGGGAAGAGGGGGTTCGCCTCCATCTTACACCTGCACACACCAAGCTGCTGACCAAGGCAGAACCGGAAGTCAAGCCTCGAGCGGTGAGCCCGGGGCTGGGGCTCCATCCCCCCCACGGTGCCCACGGGACCCGGGCCCACCTTGAGGGTGGAGCACAGCATGTCGGCCTCGTCCAGGGCCCGCTGCAGAGACTCCACGGTGGCGTTGCGCTCCTCCAGTGTGTCCCGCAGGGTGTCGATGATGCCCTGGCTGTCCCGCTTCTCCCTCTCTGGAGCAGGGAGGAGGACGGGGGGCGGGGAGGGGGGCGGAAAGAGGCCCGTCCACCTATCAGCGTGAGAACCTGGGCTTTTGGGCGCCAGCACCCCACCCCAGAGACAGGTGAGGAACAGTCCCAGGCCAGAGGCTGGTGGCCGCTGTAGGGAAGCCGGCTGGAGCCCTCAGGCAGAGACCTTACCGCCCCACGCCCACACGGCGCCCAGTCCGTTCATCGTCCCAGAAGCCATGCGGGCTCCTGCCAGGCTCCAGCCGGAACCTCTCCCTCAGCCACTCCGGTACATCAGGGGGCCCCTCCCAGCTGAGGCACCTGGTCCCAGGGGCAGTTTCAGTCCCCTCCCTCTCCTCTCCTTTCTGCCAGTCACAGAGCTGGCCAGACGCATGGACACACAAGCAGGGAGAGCCCCTGGCCTCTCCCACCAGCACCCAAGTCAGAGGCTTCCCACGCTCCGTGCTGCTGGCTGGCTCACCTTTCTGGGAAAGCTGGGCTCTGACGTTATCCAGTTCATTCTGCAAGGCAACAGGCACAATGAGCAGCAGCCGGCCTCACAGCTGCCTCCCATCAGCCGTGGGAGCCCCGGGGGGATCGTGGGGCCTGCCGGCCTGGAGAGGCACGGACTCTGCACCGACGAGGCCAGGCCCAGCGACAATGGCGAGAAGCCCTGCCCTGGCTCCGTGCCTCCTTAAGCAGCAGCTAAGAGCAGGGAAATGATATCAGGCACAAGACCCCAGCACAGGGGAGAGGAGAAGAGGGGAAGGGAAGTGAAGCAGGGCCTGTGTGGGCAGCCCTGCAGCAGAGGCTCCATTGCTTCCTTGGCCCATGCTGGCCCTGCACTCACTGGGGACACCAAGTGGGCGTGGTCAAGGACCTGGGCCACCACTCCTCCCTCCGCCCTGGGGTCCTGCCTGCTTCACAGTCCACCTCTCTCCCACGCTCTCAGCTGGCTCTGTGGAGCACCATCTTCCAGCCCAGGATTAATATGGCTGGTGAGCCAGGCCAGCTGTGAGCCCCTGGATGAAACCCCACACGTGCGAGGTTCTAACGAGACTCTCGGAGCCTGTGTATACATTCCAGAACCCCTGCTGCAGATCCGCTGAGAGGCCGGGGCAGCGCTGCGCCCAGCTCCCATTCAGGAGGCCAGAGCATTCAACACCCTTGTGGGCAAGAGAGGTGCCTACTCCATAAGCAGGAAAACGAAAAGGCGTGGCCAAGGGTCCAAGGTGGCAGCTGGATGGAATCCAGGCAAATCCTCCTCCAGATCAACACAAGACTCAGAATCTCACATGTGACCAATACTAAGGCCCAGCCCCAGGAGGTGGATAAGCCCCAGGTGGGCTGGACTGGGCTGGCCAGTGTAGACTGAGCACCTGGAGGTGGAAGTGGTGGGTTGAGGAGGATGTGCCTGGGATGCCTGAGAAGAAAAACCACCTCTAGTCCCCCGGCTCCTGCCACACCCAAGCAGGATGCCTTCTGAGCCCTTGTTCCCAGCCACTCAAGAGGCTTCCTCCTTGTCTCCCAGATCTGGCTTTGAAAGCCGGAAAGACACGAAGCTGCCTTTGTTGCCTGCATCACGGGGAGAACACAGCTTAAAACTGGGAGCAGTTACCATGACGATGAACATGCTGGCTTTCAGCACAAAAGCTCCACGTTCTTGAATCAGTGAGTTCCAAGGACATCATGGTACCCTGGAGCCAAGGCCAAACGAGCCCTGATCTGACAGATGCCCAGAAAATTAACCCCCAGAGTCCAAGCTCATTGCGAACTCTAATCCCACTTCCTCAAGAGGCTTCTTGTGCACAAAGCTTAATCTTAGACCTGGGGAAAGCGGTAGGAGTGCAGGAGGGAACCCACCCACCCGCTCCTGCAGTGTGGGTGCAAATCTGGATTCCAGGGCTCTGCCCTCTATTCCTGCCTGGGGAAGACACGGGCACCTGGAATATGCTGAGCTCCCCGGCAGGTCTGAGACACAGCCAGGTTTGTGAACAAAGGGCCCACACATCTCCCTGGCTGCGAGCTAGAAATCTTCTCTTCTGCTGCTGACTGTCCAAGCAGCAAAGTGGGCTGGGAGGATGGTTGTAGATTCTTTGCAAGGTGAGGGGACCTTGGGAGGGGCACTCTGACCCTGGGTCGGAAATGTTCTGAAACCCCAAAGGGAGAGCTCAACAGTGTGTTTCTCCAACGACTCATCTTCACCTGTCCTCTGTCTCCCCTCCAGAGCTCCCCCCACGCTCTAAGTACTCGCCCTGGGTGGGAGCAGAAAGAACTCGCAGAGAGCGTGGGGCTCAGTAGGAGGAGAGAAATTCCGGGTACCTTTAAGAATTCTGCATCTAGGACACCCTCCTCCTCCTGGGCAAGGTCAAAGAAGAGCTTATTGATGATGGATCTTCGGCCAACCTGGATGGAAAACAAGGAAGAACATGCCTGTACGCTGGGTCCTGGGCCAGGCCTGCTCTCGGGCCCAACCTTCACCCCGCATCCCGTGGGGTCAGAACACCTCTGCCACCCTGCAGTGCCCCGAGCTGGTGCCCCGAGCTTGGTGGCTCCTGAGGTCACGTCTCTGGGACCCACATTGTAACTGCTCAAAAGACACCCCGACTCTAGGTACTGGGCATTGAGAAAACCGGGAAAGGCAGAGAAGGGGCCCAAATCCACCCAGGTGAAGACTGATCCAGGCAGTGAGTGTGTCTGCCAGCTACCCGTGGGCATAAGCAGGCCTCCCGAGCCACAAACCATGAGGCTCCAAAAGGGCCAATGATACCAGCCTCAGAGACCGTCCCTCGTTCCTGCTTCCTGGCGAGGAGAAGAGGCCTTAAGCTGAGGGACTCCCCACTCCCCGCTCACCTGGATTCGGCACTGCGGGCAGGTCCGACTTGGTGCTGTATCGAACCACTGGATCAGGCTGGAACGAGAAGCAGAAAGACAGACCAGCGAGCCATGGCTTGGCTGGAGACACACAGGCCAGGTAGCCACCCTGTCCACAAAAGGGTCTGCCTGCTCCTCCTCGACCCGGGAGAGAACTGCCTGGCCAGGTGGCTCAGATGGTGGCAGCATACACCAAAAAGGGCTGCGGGTTCAATTCCCAGGCAGGGTGTGCATGGGAGGCAACTGATCAATATTTCTCTCTCACATCGATGTCCCTCCTTCCCTCTCTCGCCCCTCCCTCCCGCCCTCCATAGAGGCAATACATGCAGAGACGATCGCTTTAATTTCCCGAAGCTAATTAAAGAAATCATTCCACAAATGGAAGAAACGTAATGAATCCCAACCAGGATAAGTAAAAAATTATAACAACAAGAGAGCTGAGGTGTCTACCTAATTGTCAGACAAAATAGACTTTAAGTAAAAAAAAAAAAAGGTTACAAGAGACAAAGAAGGACTTTATATATTGATAACAGGTTCAATCCAAGAAGAAATAACAATTATAAACACGTGTGCACCTAAACACAGAGCCCAAAAATATGTGAAAGAAACTTGGACAGAATTGAAGGGAGAATTCGTTCTAGAACAAAAAATTGAAGATGTCAGTACCCTTCACTTTCAATAATGGATAGAACAATCAAACAGATGATCAACGAAGGAAGGGAGAATTTGAACAATAAAATAACCAGATCTAACAGGCATATACTCCACCTAGTAACAGCTGAACACACGTTTTTCTCAAGTGCGCACGGAACTCTCCAGGATAGACCATATGTTGGGCCACAAAACAAGTCTTAATAAGTTTTAAAATATCTAAACCACAGAAAGCATTCTTTTTTTACCACGATGCAATGAAACTAAAAATCAGTAACAGAAATAGAAAATTCACAATTACGAGGAAATGAAACAACACATTCTTAAATAATCAATGGGTAAAGATGTAATTACAAGGGAAATTAAAAAATCCTTTAAAATAAATGAAAACACAACCTATCAAAACTTATGAAATACAGCAAAAGCAGTGCTAAGAGGGATCCTGATGGTTGTAAACACACATTAAAAAAAGAAGACACCCATTAGGATGGCTGTTGTAAGAGCAAAACCAAACCAGAAGATAACCAGTGTCGGCAAGGATGTGGAGAAATCGGAACCCTGTGCAGTCACCTTGGAAAACAGTAAGGCAATTTCTCAAAAAATTAAATATAGAATTACCATATAACCCAGCAGTTCCACCTCTGGGTAGACCAAAAAGAAATGAGAGCAAGGACTCAAACAGATACGTGTTTAACAACATTTATAGTAGCACTGCTCATAGCAGCCAAAACACAGAAACAAAACAAGGTCCATTAACAGATGAAGGATTAACAAAATGTGGCATTTCTATACAACTGAATATTACCCTACCCTATATAATAAAAGTCCAGGGACCATAAGTGTAACGACCAGAACGACCGACCAGTCGCCATGAGGTGCGTTGACCACCTCTCGGTCCCTCCCCGCCCCCCTCGCTCCATGAGCAGTGGCTAGCGGCGGTGGGCGGGGGTGGCAAGCAGCAGCTAGCTACCCGTGCATGATTTTGTGCACTGAGCCTCTAGTTCAGTCATAAAAAGGAATGAAATCCTGATACATACTATAATATGGATGACCCTTGAAAATATGCTTAGTGAAAGAATCCAGACTCAGAAGAACAAATATTGTACGATTCTACTTACATGAGGTGCCTAGACTAGGGAACTCCAGGAGACAGAGGTAAAATGGAGTCTTCCAGGGGGTTTGGGGAGGGGGGGATGGAGCGTTACTGTTGAATGGGTAGTGGATTGCTGTTTTTTTGTCTGGAATGATGGGAAAGTTCTAGAAATAGGCAGTGGTGATGGTTACACAGAATTACTAATGTACTTCGTGCCACAGACTTGCACACTTAAAAATGGTTAAAACAAGTGGCGTCTTTCAGCTCACCAGGTAAACACCATGGGCGAAGCTCACCCTCCCAAGTTAGAAAAATGATGGACAAAAGGTCCTGAAATCAGATGGTGGCGGACATGTCCAAGGAACACTGCCGGAATCTGATCCCTTCAGGAATCTGGTGGCGGATGGTGCATGGATAGGTCATGGCCACTGGCGGGCGACAGAACAAGATTAAAACGGAGGCAGAAGGAGCCTTGGGAAGAGTAGAAACGATGGCTTCCACACGGCCCCTCTCCGAGGGTCCATGATAAAGCTGGGTCATGCACTTTTCCATATTGCATTTGTTGTTGTTGTTAAATAAACTTTGTAACAGTCCAAAAACGGTTAAATGGTAAATTTTATGTTATATACTTTTATTACAATAAAAAAAGGTATGTAGTAATTAAAAAAAAGGGGGGGGGCAAGAAGTGGTTCCGATGGTGAATTCTGCTCTGTATATTTTACCCCAATAGATAACGGAGCGGGGGCCCTGCACCAGCCTGCCCACAGCTGCGGGGCTCTGTCCCCACCGGCTGTCCAGGACCGGTCCGGTAAGGCCGGCAGCGTCACCCGCTCCCTCAGGCCGCACCGCTTCGCCCCTGGATGTTAACTGGGTTTTGGGGTTTTGCTGGCGCCGGGGACTACATTGGGGGGTCTGACCAGAGAGAGGCCTCTGGACAGACATCCCAAACCGTCCAGCAAACCACAACAAGCCGGGCAGCCAGAGGCCTACCGGGTTCCTACCGCCAAGAACCCGGAGGGCTCGTCAGTTTGGGGAGAGCTCACCCCCGCCCGGGCTGAGAGTCTGGACGTCGCATCTCTTCGCCAGCCGAGCCCGTCGTGCAAGTCCCCGCTCTTCACTGAGCGGGCTGTGGCCCCGGACCCCGCTCAGCTGTCACGTCCTGCGGACACAGCCCGCCCTGACCCGCCTCGGCCCAGCTCGGGGACCTCCCGTGGGGCGCCGCGAGTGCCCCCCTCACCCCCCGTCCGGGCTGCGGGGGGCTGGCAGCCGCAGGCCCGACATCCCACACTCCCGCTGGGGATGAGGACGGCAGGAAGCGTCCAGCCCCCGAACAGCAGCCACTCACCACTGCAGGTGGAAGGTGTGGCCGCAGTGGATGGCGGCCACGTCGCGCGAGTGGTCGAAGAAGTCGGAGCAGATGGTGCAGAGCGCACGGATGGGCATGGTCGCCGGACTCCAGGGGCCCGGGTAGCCAGGGAAACCGCGGCAGGCCTCGGCCGCGCCCCCGCGTCTCAGCTCCCTTCAAATTTGGCTCCGCGGCGCGACTTCCGGGGTAGGGCCGGAAGTGGATACGCGGCACGTGGAGGCGGAGCCTAAAGGCTGAGCCCGGATTGGACGAACCCTCGGGGGCGGGGTTTAACGGCCCTGCGGACAAATAGAATCCTGGGGCGGAGCGCGGGCCGGAACCTGCCCGCGGGAGCGCGGCGGCGGCGGCTCCCGGGAAGGTCGTGGTACCGCGCAGTGCAGCGCGGGACCGGGAGCGGGAGCAGCCACGCTGCCGCCGGGCTGCTGTCGGGGCAAATCAGCGCTGATGCGCGGTGCGCCGGGCTCGGGCTCCTCGGCCCTGGCCTGTCATGGCAGCCTCCTCTGGACAGCCGGAGAGTCGGGACCGCGGCCGCAGGGGCAGGGGACGGCGGTGCCGGCCGATGGAGAGCGGGCCCGCCGCGCTCCGGGCAGTGTTGGCCCGCACGCTGGAAGCCCACAGTTCCCACTGACCCAAAGGATCCCCACCCTCCCAGCCCTCGGCTGTAGAGTCGTCCCAGAAAGACGGACACGGGTCCTAACCCCGCATGACGGACGATCCCCAAGTCTGCAGGCGGCAGGCCGTGCCCTGACTCCTGCTCTGAGCGCCCGCGAGGATCAGTTGTGCCCTGGACTGTGTGGAGCGTAGGAATTTTGGAGGCCCAGGTGTTCCACAGGCCAGTGGCTCACAAACCCTATTTCCTTATTCCCACATCACATCCGTTATCTTAGGGTCTTCCCTGAGGGACAGCGGCATCCCTGGCGAGTTCCCTGGGCGCAGGGGAGGGAACCATCTTCCTAGGAGTTATCCCTCAGCTGTTTTTAGCAGCGTTACTCCCCGCCCTCCTCCCCAGGAAACCTCCTGCGGAGCCGCATGATGCACGCTGGCTTGTTCCGCCTGAAGGAGACTCAGAGGACCTCTGGGCCCAAGTGGAAAGCAGGGGTGTTGCTCCCAGGAAAAGGACCTACACGAAGGGCAGCTAGAACCTTTGTGCGCTGCCCACCCTGGGACCTCTCCCCAACCAGGGAAGCCCACCTTGGCTACAGGCAAGTCTCTGTCCATGGTGGTTGGGTTTTGGTGGGTTCCAGTTCTATGACTAATTAAACCAAGGACTCCTGGTGGGGTTTTTTTTGTTTTTGTTTTTTTTAATCCTCACCTGAGGATATTTTTCCATTGATTTTTAGAGAGAGTGGAAAAGAGAGGGGAAAACAGAGAGAAACATCAGTGTGGGAGAAACACATCGATTGGTGACCTCCTGCACGCGCCCTGACCAGGACCCAGGCTGGGGAGGAGCCTGCAACCAAGGTACATGCCCTTGACCAGAATCAAACCTGGGACCCTTCGGTCCGCAGGCTGATGCTCCCTGCACTGAGCCAAACCAGCTAGGGCACACCAGGGACTCCTTGTTACATAGGTCTTGTCATGACAGCAGCCCACAGGTTATTCCGTGGCACAAGTCCAACACAAGGCCACCATCCATGTGGGTTACAGCCCAAAGGAACCCGTCACCACCACCCAGGGGCACCCCGGTGAGGATGATTGTGCTCTCGGCCAAGCAAGCCCCGGGCCCTCAGCACAGGCTGCTACCTGGGCACCTGCTTCAGCCTCTGCCCTCCCACTGCCTGCCAGGGCCCTCCCAGGAAGACAGGAAGCAGCGGTGAGAGTGGCCAGAGGCTTTGGCAGGGTGACATTTATTTGCCAGGTTCAGCAGGCACAGTGAGCCCACCGATCTTCACACACCAGAGCAGACCCACAGGCATGCAGGGAGAAGGGCAGGCCCGCCGCCAGAGTGCCGAGCGGGGCCAGGACCAGTGCAGCTGCCTGCCCAGGCTGTGGTGGGGTCTGACAAAGTGCACCTACCAGGAGCCTCCATCAGGAAACTGGGGAGCCTTATTCCACCTCCTCATCTCAGCAAAGGGCCTCTCTCAGCCCCCATAAAAGGGGGAGTGGGTCAGACATAACGGGGACTCCTCTCTTTTTTGTTGTGGAAGTGGGAGAGAGAAAATCTGCTCGTGAAGGGCAGACTCCCCAAATCAGACTGTGGGACACTGCCATGCGCAGGCCACCTGGGACAGAGAGGACTGTCAGCTGATCCCGAGGGAGGCCGCCTGGGAAGAGGCAGAGATATCAGCCCTTCCCGTCTGGCTGTGGTGAGGACCCAGTTTGGCTGGTGCACTAGTGCTGGGCCTGCACTGTCCTCCCGCTTCTCGTCGCCACATCCTCCTTGCTCCTTCCCCACTCAGGCTCCTGGCCTCGGCACAGGGCAACCCACTGCAGGGCCCGGGAGGCAGGCAGGGTCTCGGGAGGGGCTCCCCAGGGACCAAGATGGAAGCTTCTACCCTCCTCCTTCTCACCTCTGAGGACCCCCACAGCTACCGAGCAGTGCCCCCAGCCACACGCCCAGTCTTGTCCTAACACGTACTGCTCTAGATTTCTGCACTCCCTGTACCGGCCTGTGTCCACTCCTCGAGTCGCCCAGTACCACAGGCACATACCTCCGTGTGTAGAAGCCTAAGACCGCTGACAGGGCCTCGCTGGAGGACCAGCTCTCAGGGCAAGGCCACCCAAGTTTAGGGCCTAGGAGAGAATGGGACTGCAGGGCCTGCCTGGGGGGCTGTGAGGCAGAAGGGAAGAGGCGCAGGGACCTCCTGAGCATCCCTAGAGCAGCATCCCACAGGAACAGAACTGGTGAAGCTAGCAAAAGACAAAAGCCACAGGAATCCATGCAGGGGCTGGGGCCGGTCCTGCCTCTGGCTTGCCCACCACTCACACACACACACACGGGAGACGAGCCTGCTCTCCCGTGGCCCCCAGACATGCCCCACAGTGAGAGGCAGGGGCTGGGGAGGGGTGCGAGGGCATCATGCCAGTGACTCTATGTACAGTGAAAAGCCCCTCATCCACTCTCCCACCCTCCTGCCCGTCCCCGCCCCCCACTAGCCTGCCACTCAGCTGGTCTCCTCCCTCCGGGACTCGGCAGAGCCAGCAGCCTCTTCCCCTTTACTAGAGGGCGGAGCCTGGCCCGCTGCGCCCCCTGAGGCTGTGCTGTCCGGCTGGGCCGAAGCCGGCTCGGGGGTGGCACTGCTTTGGCTGGTGGGCACAGTGCTCTCTTCCGTGGCTGGGGTGGCTCTCCCGTCCGTGGCTGGAGTGGCGCTCCTGTCGGTGGCTGGGGTGACGCTCCCATCGGTGGCTGGGGTGACGCTCCCGTCGGTGGCTGGGGTGACGCTCCCGTCGGTGGCTGGGGTGACGCTCCCGTCGGTGGCTGGAGTGGCACTGCGGTCTGCAGGGACTGCACCATCACTCTTTGCAGCGTCACCTGCTGTGGCTGCGGTGGCACTGCCCCCAAGGGCCGGGGCAGCCCCACCTGCAGCCCCAGGTGCGGCAGTGTCTGTGGCTGGAGCCGACTGGGCGGCCGCGGCGCCGGACTGCTCTGGCGCCCGCAGCCGCTTCATGAGCGTGGTCACTCGGACAGCTTTCTGCAAGGAGGAGAGGGGCTCAGGGAGGCTTACAGAAGCCGAGTCCCCTCCCTGGCGAAGGCCAAGCCCAGGCCATCCCCCAGGGTGCCCCTGGCTGCCTCCGATCACCCCAGGGCTAGGCACCCAGCCGCTCAGCTACGCGTAGGTGGAGCCAAGCCTGTGAGTGAGACAGGCAAGAAGCTGTAGGCTCCAGAAGGAGCACTTGGCATCAGTCCGCGGGAGCGCCACCCGAGCCTCACCTTCCACTTGGCCCTGGCAAAGTTCTTCTCGATCTGGGCACAGACGCCATCCTTGATGTTCTTGTCGGAAGCGGCATTGCCAGAAATCCTGGGAAGGGTGCAAATGTGTCTCAAGGGTGGCCTCCACTGCCCAGCCTTGTAAGACCCAGGCGTCACCAGGCGGGCCTTCTGCGTTCTGGCTGCCCCCAGCCCCCACTCAGGGTCTCAGGGATGGGGCTGCTAGGTGTGAGGAGACAGAGGCCCGGCCTCTCCCATCTTCCTCGGGCCCCGCTCACCACTCGTGGGAGATGGCCTCTTCGGCGGTGATGCGCTGGTCCTGCTCCACCTCCATCAGCCTCGTGACCAGGTCTTTGGCTGGGGACAAAGCCAGGGAGAGGCTAGGCATGACGCCCCGTCTCTATCTAGAGGCGATGGGTGGGCTGGGGCAGGAGCAGAGTCCAGAGAGGAGGCTGAGAACAGGTCCCCCTCACCAACCCTTCATGCTGCCCAGATGTGGGCACCGCCTCACCCGCCTGCGAGATGTCGTCCCAGTACGGAGAGTCGAACTCGTAGTCGCCAGCCAGGATCTTGCGGAAGAGATTCTTGTCGTGGTTCTCATAATCATCCTCCTCCACCTCCTCGTAGAAAGGCGGGTTCCCTGAAAGCCTGCAGGGGCCAGAGGCCAGGGTCACCCAGGAAGGCCATGGGCACAGGCCCCACCCCCTGGCTGTGAGCCCCTCTTGTCCGCCTGTCCACTCACAGGATGTACATGATGACGCCAATGGCCCAGCAGTCCACGGGGCGTCCATACCGCTGCCGGCCTACCACCTCCGGGGCTGCAAACACAGTTCCAGTCGGCGGGTCAGCATCAGGCCTGCCAGGCCCGGGGCCGTTCACACCCTTCCTGGGGCTTCCCGACCCAGAGCCCCGCCTGGCAGGCTGTCGCCCACCCGCTTGCCCTGCCCCCTGCTTGCCCAGGTACTCGGGGGTCCCACAAGGCTCCTTGATGAGGCCGTCCTCCAGCTTGGCCAGGTGGAAGTCGCTGATGACGATCTTGGAGTTCTTCAGCCTGTTGTAATACACCAGGTTCTCCAGCTGCTCGGCCAGGAGTCGCATGGGGGTGGCAGAGACAGACCCGTGAGAAGAGGGCCTCAGAGGCTGGCCCGGGCCCCAGGCCAGCTGCTCACAGACCCTCCGGCCAGGTCCCTGCCTCACCTTGAGGTTCCTGTGCACGATCTTGAGCGAGTGCAGGTAGGCCACGGCCTCCAGGACCTGCCGCACCACGTTGCTCGTGTCTCGTTCCGAGTAGTAGCCCTGGTCCAGGATCCAGTCAAACACCTCCCTCCCCGTGGCCCTGAGGGACACCAGCCCCTGAGCCCGGCGTGGGCAGGACCGGGGGTGGGGCAGGAGCACTGGGGCAGTCTACCTACACCAGTAGCTGGCTGGACAAGGCACAAAGACGGGGACCCAAGGGTCCAAGGAGGGGGCGTCCCCTGGCTGCGGAGGGTGGGAGAGTCCTGGGGCCCCAGGCCCACACTCACAGCTCCAGGAAGATGAAGTACTCCTTGCGGGTCACAAACACATCCACCAGCTGCAAGATGTTGGGGTGTTTCACCCTGGAGCGAGAGGAGCACCAATCGTCAGGGCTGCGTGAGCCCCTAAGAGAGGCTCTGGGTGCCACTGTGGGCCGCAGCAGACTACTAACTGGCCAGGGGCCCACACTGCTTGTGGCCCCTGCCCGCAAGGCCCTGCCCTGCTCCCCCCCAGCCCTCCGCCCCCCGCCCCCCCGGCCTCACTCACATCTTGAGGATGCCGATCTCGTTCTTGGCCGCCTTGCGCACCTTGCGGCCGTCCCTCTTCTGGAACTTCTTGCAGGTGTGCAGCTTGCCCGTGGTCTTGTCCTTGGCCCGGAAGATCTCGCAGAACTCCTCCCTGCAGCAGCGGGCACCCCACTCAGCCCGGCCTCGGTGCAGGCTGCACCCCACTCCCCTTCCCCGACCCGTGCCCGCCGGAACAGCACTCACGTTTTGATGACCTGTCCCAAATCATATCTGTCCGTCACCTCCGACGGCTGGTTATAGTTCTTCTTGTCGCCCAGAGTCACACACCCAAACGGCATTGCCAGGCTCTGAGCTGTGGGCAGGTTGGGGTCTGGCTCAGCCATGCCGCTCGCCCCCCACTTCTCCCCGCAGCACCGAGGCTGCCTCTGGGAGGCCCCAGCCGGCTCAGGCCACGGCAGAGGCAGAGTCCAAGGCAGGAAGGGCTGGAGGGTGGTCAGACTCCACTCCTAGCCTGCTTGTCTGCCCAGACCTCCAGCCACTCAGCTTGGCTACCCGAACGCCAATCGCCCCGCTCATGAAAAGTGTATTAAACGGACATATCAGGGAGTCACTGTGTAATGTACACACTGAAAAGATGGACCAAATGATTTCTTTAGCCCTGGCCGGTGTGGCGCAGTGGGTAGAGCGTCGGCCCGCAGACTGAAGGGTCCCAGGTCCGCTTCTGGTCAAGAGCACATACCTTGGTTGCAGGGCCCAGGCCCTGGTCAGTGTGCGTGCAGGAGGCAACCAATCGATGTGTCTCTCTCACGTCGATGTTTCTGTCTCTCCCTCGCCCTTCCTCTCTCTAAAAATCAATGGAAAAATATCCTTGGCTGAGGATTAACAACAACAACAACAAAATGGATTCTTTACAGTTCAGCTATTTTACAGATGACAAGGGCTGTCACTACCCACTCATCAGATAGTCATCTCTGAAAGTCTGAAGATGCTGAGTGTTGGCAAAAATGAGGAGAACATGGGCATTGCTGGTGGAGGGTGAGTCTCCCCTTTGGGAACCAGTTGCTAAAATGCTAGAAGTCAAATATAGCCTATGAACCTGCAATTGCACTGCTGAAATACACATATTTGTGCATTAGGATACTCAGACACAGATGCTCACAGTTGCAGTATTCATAATTGTCAAAAACTAGAGACAACCAAATACCCATCAACATTGTTTAGTGCGTATTTATTGTGATATAATCACAAATGTAATATTAGACAACAATGGAAATGACGTAGGTATAGCTATACCCAACCACAAGGTGAAACTCACACATTGTTGAGTGAAAAAGACACAAGTGAGTATGAATATATATATATACACATACACACACACATATATATAGTGTGTGTGTGACTATATAATCTATAATCAATGTTATCAATTACAGAATCAATATAACGTTCAAAACGGGCAGAACTAACGTGCTGTTTAAGGGTATAAACACACTGGCAAAACAACAAAGAAAAGCTAGGAAATAAACACTTTGAGTCCTTCTCAGAGAAAGAAAGGGGTTGTGATTGAGTCAGGACACCTGGGGAATTCTGTTGGGCCTATTTATGAACCTAAGTGATGTTTTCACAGCTCTATAATAATTTGTAAAAATGTATATACAAGTTTGACACATTCCTGAATTTCTGTTATATTTCAAATTAAAACTGTTAATAAAAATTATGGCCAGCCCTGGCTGGTGTGGCTCAGTGGATAGAGCGTCGGCCTGCGGACTGAAGGGTCCCAGGTTTGAGTCCAGTCAAGGGCACATGCCCGGGTTGTGGGCTCGATCCCCAGTGGGGGACATGCAGGAGGCAGCCAATCAATGATTCTCTCTCATCATTGATGTTTCTCTCCCTCTTCCTTCCCCTCTGAAATCAATAAAAATATATTTAAAAATAAAATTTTAAAAAAATATGGCCAGCTGGCCCTGGCTGAGTTGCTCAGTTGGTCAGAGCATCATCCCGATACGCCAAGGTTGCATGTTCGATTCCCCAGCCAGGACACATACAAGAATCAGCCAATGAATGCATAAATAAGTGGAACAATAAATCAATGTTCCTCTCCTTTCTTCTCTCTCTAAAATCAATTTAAAAAATGTATGGCCATCCAAAGTAAAGAATACCTGGTGGCTATTAAAAAGAATAAAGTATTGATCCCCAGTGAGGGGCATGGAGGAAGCAGCCAATCAATGATGATTCCCTCTCATCATTGATGCCTCTCTCTCTCTCTCTCTCTCTCCCCTTCGCCCTTTCTCTCTGAAAATCAATAAAAATATATTTTAAAAATAAGAATAAAGAAGATTGAAACGTACTGCTGTGAACAGTCTGAGATATGTCGTGAAGTGAGAAAGCAAGGAACAGAGTGGTGAGTAAAGGGTGCTGCTACTTGGGTAAATTTTTTAAAGGTTTTTTTTTTTTTTAATATCACTTCTGTTATTTTTTTAAAATACATTTTTATTGATTTTTGTAGAGAAAGAGAAAGGGAGAGAGAGAAACATCAGGTGAGAGAGAAACATTGATCAGTCGCCTCCCGCACACACCCGACCGGGATCACATCTGCGAGTGGGTAAGTGCCGACTGGAACCCAACCGGCAACCTTTCAATGCATGGGACGACACGCAACCAACTGAGCCACACCGGCCAGGGCTACGTTTTTAAAAGTGCACATGCCAGTTTATAAAACTGTTCCGGGAGGACCACTAAGACAGCAAGAGTTCTCTTTGGGGCCAAGAATTGGTGTCAGAGGGCAGGCTTATACTTTCTGTTGATGATCTTTCTGTTAGGGTTTTTACCCTGATTGCTTTCATTGATGTAATCACTGCTGCATTCAGGTACCGTGCTTGGGGGAGTCCCCGGAAGGAGAACCCCCATCCGGGCAGAGAAGCAAGGAGAGGCTTTGAGGGAGAAGCAGCTTAGGGCTGGGCCTGAGAGGGAAGGGTTTGCCAGGAGCCATGCAGGGGTAAAGGTCCGGAAAGCGAGGCCAGCCTGCCGGTGCTCGCTGCCGGTGCTCGCTGCGGGCCCACAGGAGACCTCACAGTCGGGTCCAGGGAGAGGCCCCCGGCCAGGGTCGGGGTTCTAGGCACAAGGGGGACTTCATGCAGCTGACCGCGGTGGGCTCCAAGCATTCCAGCACCTGAGGCCTGGCACCTGCGGTGCTGGAGGGACTGTCTCCATCGCCCACAGGAAAGGCTGTACCCAGTCTGCCTCCCAACGCCTGGCCCTGGGCATGGGCTGCAGCGAGCTCTGCCCCGAGGCTGCGCCCAACCTGCTCAGCTCTGCCGGCTGCACATCGTCCTCATGTGCTGCCCCCGGACCTGGGCCTGGGCCTCGCTGCCCAGGTGCCCCCTGCTCGAGTCACTCAGCCCCAGGCAGTGCAGGGGAGGAAGCCACCACCAGAGGAGGAGCTGGGTCAGGGGGACTCGGCCGGCACCTCAAGGCCAGGCCCCGCACAGCCCATGCCCGCCCGGCTGCTTGTTTCCTCCCGGGCAGGGGCCACCCGCTCCCCGGGGGCCCAGTCCTGGCAGTTCTCCCTCCAGTCTGCCTCAGCATCAGGGAACAATGCCACAGCCCCTCCTCTGGGCTCCGGGACTGCCATGGCTCTCGCCAGCGGGAGTCAGGCCGGTTAGCCATCTCAGGAGGCGCTGCGGAGGGGAGTGGGCTGTGAAGAGCTTCCCCGAGGGCATCTTTGCCGCCACAGTCAGCACGTGGCTGGAATCCCACTCCCACAGCTGCCGGCGAGGCCCAGCCGCCCACCCTGCCGGTGCCATCTCTGTGCCCTCACCATGGCGGGGGGCGGGGGGCGGGGGGGCCCCCCCCCCCCCGGTGTGCGGTGACCGCCCTCCCGGCTGGAATTCAGGCGTGTGCTGGGCCCCACAGGGAGCGCTCACTCTGTGGCTCTGCCTACACCGTTCTCTCTGGCGGGCGTGCCCTCCCCCCGCCTCCCATCCGTCTCCTGTTGTCACGCCAGAGTTATTTATAACCACCAACAACCATCCACTACCAAACATCCACCAACAGGTGACCGACCGGCCAGCCCGGCAGAGTCCCTCCGTGCAGCAAGTGTGGGCACTGCCTTCCTGGCCCCCGTGCCCAGCAGCCTCCATGGCCGCAGGCGCCGGCCCGGGCGGCATCTCCTCTCCTGCGATCTCTGGCCAGGTGCTTGTGCAGCAGACTGTCTAAAAGCTTCCCGACGCTCCAGACTCAAAATGGCCCTTCCCTGAAATGCCGTCCGCACCTCCCGCTCCCCGCACCCCACCCCACAGCTCCCGCTCTGACGCACGCGTGGGAGGCTTCGCACGTGCCTGTCCCTGGTCTCGGCCCGGCTTTTGGCCAGGCACCTGCACTTGTGCCCACAGGGCCAGGACTGCACTTGAGGGCTGTCTCCATCACAGAAGCCCGGCCTGCGCCCACAGTCTCAGCAGCCGGGAGGAGCTGTGTCCTCAAGCCTCGCGGGCAGGGCAGGGGCCGTCTACCTGCCCTGTCCCCCCCCCCCCGCCCCCGCAGGGCTGCCTGGCCTCAGCCAGGTGCTGCTTCTCACCAGCTGACTGTGCTCACTGGCTTCCACCCCCAACCTGGGCCCAGAGCGGGGAGAGAAGAAAGGGGGCCCCGCGGATAAGAGCCTTGGTCCCCTCCACCCCCACCGCTCTGCCATCTGCCACCCACTGCTGCCACCTGGGAGGCTGCTGGCGCTCCAAGCCCCTAGCACTTGCCTGCGACAACGGGGGAGAGGGCTGGCCCCAAAGCTGGAACAGCAAGGAGCAGCTTCCAGAACCGGAAGGTCAGGCAAAAAGGGGTTTGCATTTCTGACCCTGTGGCCCAGACTCAACACCCAGCAGCTGGAGCTGTCCCCACAGTGACCCAGAACCTGGGCTCTGCCCCAGGCCCACCTGGGAGGCGCCGGTTCCCTCGAGCCGCGGCCTTCCCTCTCTCTGCAGAGAAACGGAATGGTGTGCTCAGGGCTGTCCCGGGCACGGGAGCCGGAGGCCAGGCTCTGCTCAGCCTGACCCCCCACTTGGGGAATGGAGGGGCCCTGGTACTAAAGGTCCCCGGATGGAGATGGGTGCAGGCAGAGGGAATGGTGTAAGGCGAGGCTGGCCCCCGGGAAGCGTCAGTGGGACCAAGGCCAGCTCAGGGGCCCCAAAGTCCCACAAGGGAGTCCTGTCCCCTCCTTTTCTCTAGGGTCAGGCCCCACCGTTCTTGGCCACAAATAAGTGTTTGCTGCAGGGTTCCACAGCTCCCAGGGCCCCGGGAGGCTGGGGGGGCCCGGGGCTCGGGCGGCCTCCCCATTTAGTGGCATCTGTGAACCCCCTGCAGGCGCCTCCCTCCCGGCTCTCCTCTGCCATCGGGGCTCGGGGTCCTGCTGCCACGGACTTGCCCGGGCCCAAGCCCTGCCTGCCCCCCGCCGAGGCCTCCCGGGCAGGTCCAGGGGATGTAGAGACCTCGCGCTCAGGGTCTGGCCTCGGGAGGCAGAGCCGGGCTTCCAGGCCACCGTCCAGCTGCTGTGGGGGGCAGGCGGACCCGGGGGGCCCTGGCTGGGCCTCCGCCCTGGCTAACCCACCGTCCATAGTTCCTGCGGCCACTCCCTCCCGTCCAATGAGGCGTTGCAGAGAGAGGGGCCTCTCCAATCTCAGGGGCAGCATACAGCCCAGCGTCACCTCTAGGAAGTTCAGTCCTCAACATGCAGGCGGAGCCGAAGGATCCCCGTCTTTCAAGCCCTGAAAGAAGCCCATGGGGGCCCTGCTCCCTGTGGGTGGAGGAGGGGGATGCAGGGGAAGTCTCAGAGAGCAAGGGGTTGCTATGGTGATGGAAGTTTTAAAACAAGGGGAGGGGGAGGGGAGAGATGGTGGCCAAACCCCTTCATGAAGTCCCTGGGGCTTGGGCCAGGTTCCCTCCCCAGGGGTCCGTGACCCTGGTCCCTAGCGGGTGGGGAGGAGGGGGGACTGAAAGGAGCGAGTGGGGCAGGGACACAGGGAGACAAAGGCGCAGCCTGGGAAGGAAGGGGGCAAAGAGGGACCGAGTGAAAGGACGCAGCCCCAGGACATGGGCGGGGAAGCGGGCGGGGGTCCTGAGGGGCCTGTGGGCGCCCAGAGAGCCCTCGGGAATGGCCATGTGCCCTGAACACCTGGGCTGGGGCCCGCCGGGTGCCTGGACCTGAGGCCTTGCCCTCCTGGTTCCCGCAGACATTCACCAATGTGATGCGGGAGGCCCAGCCTCACCCCGGGCCCAGGCCTGCTGTGGCCGTGCCCTCATCACGGCGGCTCCGCAGCCCGCCCTGGCGTCCCTGGCTCAGGAAGGCGGCCCCACGTGTGGAAGGTGCAGGTGTGGGGGATGGAAACGAATCTCGAATCTCGGAGACCCTGGCTGCTTCCTTCACGGCCCCTCCTCTCAGCTGCCCAGCTCTGCCCCTCCCCCTTCTGCTATCCTCTCCAGGCCTGGGGCCCGGGGCCCTGGAAGCTCAGCCTAATCCTCTGCCACCGTGCCCCTCCCACCAGGGCGTTCTGTCAGCACAGCCCCCTAAGCAACCTAGAAACAGGGTAACAACTGCATGCCCCACTTGCCTCAGTTTCCCTGGATGGAGACCGGTCGCTGTGGCCTCCTCCAGGGAAGGGGCTGATGCGCTGCTAGTGAGTGGTGGCCAGGGCACGGCCTGGGGAGGCAGCCCACGGCCCCTGGGCGTCCTCACCAAACGGGGCAGAGGAAGGGAGAGCCTGCCCCCACACCCCCACCCGGGAGAGCCAGGCAGGCGCTGAGAGAAGTGGAGGCAGCAGTACCCTACTTGAGGAACCTGGGGCCCAGCCGGTGGCTAAAGCTGACAGGAATCAACTGGGGGGTGCGGGGAGGCACCCGGTCCCCTGGGGGTCCTTGGGGGGCTCAAAGCCCGGGCCTGGGAGCGTGGCCAGAAGGGGCTGAGCTTTAGGGAGCACTAAGAGAGAATCTGGGGGAGCAGGCTCTGCCCAGGAGGTTATGGACAAAGCGTTTGCAGAGCTGTGGGGGCTGGGGGAGGCCCTGGGTCTCCACCAAAAGCTACAGGCTGGGAAGGCACAACCTCACCGGCTCACTGTCCACCTCCCCCCCAGCCGGGGCCCTGCTCCCCACTCGGGTGCCCCCCGACCTCCTTCCCCGGTGCTGCTGACTCGCCCCCGGTTGGCACAGCAACGCACATGCGGGAGGCACACGTGTGAGCACCGAGCCCGCACCTCCCAGCGGAAGCGCTGCGTCCCCCACCCCACCCCCAGCACTGGGGGCCCTGGGTCCCCGGCTGAGCCCTGGGAGCTAGGTCCTGGCTAAGGGGCTGGTGGTCCACAGCGGCTGGGAGCCCCCTCCCCGCTCCCCGCAGCCCCGCCCAGCCCCCTCCAGGGTGTCGTCCATTAAAAATAAATAAATAAATACCAAAAAAACTCTCCCTTGTCATAGAAATTAGGGACTGCCTGGCAGAAGGGGGGGAGCGAGGGCAGGGCGGGCTGGGGGCTCTGGGAGTCCGGAGGGAGGCTCAGCCTCGGCCCCCCCCATGGGGCACCCCCAGTGTCTGCGGTTAGTGTTTGCACAATTAGGAGCCCAGCGAGCCCGGGGCGTGGGGTACACACAAGGGGTGGGGGGCAAGTAGAGGAGATTCGCCAGGACTTGGGTCTCAGGGGCTCCCCCTGGGACCCCGAGCTGTCAGAGGTGACGGGGAACTTGAGCCCAACCCCGCACCCGACCCCGGGATCTGCAGAGCCCGGAGCTCTGCCCGCGCCGGGGTCACAGCCCTCGCGGGTCCCGCACCTCGAGCCGGAGACCCCGTCCTCCCAGACCACACTGTGCGCTCGGGGGCACCCCCCCCGCGCCCGGCCCGCCCCGCACCTGCAGCGCCGGTAGATCACAGGGAGGCAGCGATCGCGGGTCCGGCGGGGCGCCGAGGGCTCCGGGGGCGGCGGGCACAATCCGCTCCGGGCTCGCGGGGCAGGCGCGGCACCAGCTGCAGCCGCTCCGGCTCGCGAACCGTCAGCATCTCCCGCCGCTCGGCTGCAGCGAATTCGCATCCCGGGCCGGGGGCGGGCTGGGGGCGGGGCCTCTCCCGCGGCTCCGCCCCGGCCCTGGAGGAGCCCGAGGCTGAACTCCCACTCCCAGGGGTGCGGGCCAGGCCCCCTTAGGCCCTGGGACTGACTGGGCCAGGGGGGGTGGCCCAGTCTGCCCTCTCCTCTATGGCACTGAATTCCCCAAACCAGGAAAGTCACCTATGGGGTGGTGTGGACTCGGCTTCCTCCCCGGTTATGGCACCCCCAAACACGCCAGCGAGGGGTCACCATCAGCCACCTGGGCTGGGCTCTGGGGACACAGACCTCCCTCCGCCCAGAGGGCAGCTGGAGACCAAGCCCAGGCCGCGGAGTCCTGCACCGCCTGGCTGACTGCGGCCGGCCCGGGGAGGCTGAGTGCTGCCCGGCCGGCGTGCTGGGGGAAGGCCGTGCCATCCTCTGTCCCTGTCAGGGAGGCACGTGGGCCGATGCTGGCCCGTCCCCCTCCCAAGCCCCGAGGCCTCTATCTGGAGGGCCGACTTAGGCTTCTCCACGCACCCCAACCCTCCCAGGGAGCCTGCCCACCCCATCTTGGGAGGGGTCATCGCCAACCCTTTGCCATGTGGAGTCCCCTCTTGGGTGCCTGGGGAGTGACTCCCCACGGGAGGAAGGTGGGGCTGGGGCTGGAGGCCACCTGGGAAATGACTGCCCTGGCTACCTGCCTCCAGAGGCGAGGCCATGGGGAGCCCTTCCCGCCCTGCCCTGGCTTCGGGTCCCCTCTTCCAGGGCAGCCTGGTGCCACCTGTGGGCAGGAATCCGCGGCAAGCTGGTGTCCGCAGCGCAGAGCCATGTCCCCTCCCAGGCAGCTTGGCTCTGTCTGAGCATGAACGAGAGCCCGCGCGGTCCTTCCTGCTGTCTGCCCACTGTCCCCGAAACAACGGTTCTCTGAGCAGCATGGAGAGCGTGCGATGGATTGCTGGCCTCACACAGCTCACACAGGTCACCGTGTTTCCCGAAGGGCATGCGTTTCTAGGCCTGGAGAGGCTGAGCAGCGGCTGGGATGGGGGTTAGAGGCAGGGGAAGAGGTGGCTGCTGGGCCGGCTGGCTGCTGGCAGGGCTCCACCCCTTCTGGGTCCTGTGCACACTCCACGTGCCTGTGGGTGAGAGCACGTGGCAGGGTGTGTGCACACGTGTGAGTGTGTGTGTGTGTGTGTGCGCACGCACGCTCTTCTGTTGAAGGAGAAGGCAACAGCACTGTGTGTGCCGTGGTGCCCAGGGGCACGTGTGTCTGCATTCTGTGTGCACCCAGGCGTGCTCGCTCACGTGTGCGCATGGATGCGGTAGCTAGTCCCTGGAGCCACTGGTCCCTGGAACCATGAGTCCCTGGGGACTCTGGTCCCCTTCCTGTATGACACAGGCCTCAGGATTGTGGAGACTGGATCAGGGTGTGGGGACAGCAAATGGGAAGAGACCGGGACATGGCTGGCGGTGGGCAGGGGCTGTGATAACCCCATGCTATTGGCTGTTTCTAGTTTCTACACTTAGGGCAGCCCCTCACTCTCAGGTGCATGTGTGTGTGCACGTGTGTATGTGTGCGTGTGTGTGCACGTGTGTGCATGTGTGTGTGTGGCGGGAGATGAAACCGGGTCTTTGTCCTTTGTGCAGCGGGCAACCTAAAGACAGAACCCAGGGTTGGGACTGGGCCATCGCTTATCCCTCCAGCCTCCAGCCTCTGGCCTCCAGCCTCGGCCTCCAGCCTCCAGCAGAGGCACACAGGCAGAGGAGGGCTTCCTCGTCGCGGCTTCGGTCTCAAGCTGCCCTCTGGGTAGGCAGCAGCCACACCAGCTCCACGCCATCCCTTCTGCTCTCCCAGACACCGGCCGGGGGGGCAGCTCCCTCTCTACCCCCACCCAGAGCCAGACGAGGTCAGGAGCCATGGCTTCTAGCCACCGCCCTGGCCAGAGGGACGGCGGGAGGCCCAGCGCAGGGCAGAGCTTGGGACAAGAGCAGGGGCAGTTGGCATTAGCATTGCCCAGTAGCCCCAAGGAGGCCCTCCTGAGGATGCAGGAGCTGCCTGGACTGGGGAGCTAAAGGGGGGAAGGGAGCTCAAAGTTGACTATTCTGGCTCCCACTCGGGCTGGGCAGTCAGAGAGGCAGGATGAGGTGCAAGCCTCCCTATCCACAGAACCTACAAAACAGGCCGCGCGTCCCACCCGCAGCTCAGGTGTACCCCTCGGAGCCAGGCCTTATCTGCCCCTCACCCGCACTTCCTGCCCCAGGACACCAAAGGCCAGGACTTCCATCCCCCTGCCAATCAGCACTGAGCCCCGGAGGTTCCAACGACAGAGATAGCGCACGACCAGGCTAGCTCCCCAAGAAGCCCGCACTCTGACAGGCACCGTCCCTGGGGGGCAAGCAGTGCTCCCGGTCCCAGCCACCTGGGGACTCTGTGGCTGCCGTCTATGCTGCCGGCCTCAGCCCCCCGAGGAGAGCCCAGGATGGGGGAGGGCAAACAGTCTTTTCCTCTGGAGCGAGGGGAGGGGGCTGCCCCTCCATGACTCACTCCAGGCTGTGTGGGTTATTACATTATGTTTGAAATTGCCATGGCAACCAGCTGGCAATCAAGGGTAATTGCACTTGTCGCCAGGGCAACGGGGCAAAACCCACAGCAGCCACTCTCTGTGTTTGCCCTTGGGGTGCAATAAAGGTCAGGTTAGAGCAGAGCCCATGCCAAGGGGCTCCCAGGGCTCTCGGAGGGAGAGGCTGCCAGGACCTGGGGAGCTGAGGTGCGCAGAGGCGGGGTGTGACTCAGGTGTGCCAAGGGCCCCATCCCCGAACCCCTGCCGGGACCCCCATCCTTTCCACACCTCCCGGGGCCTAAAGCACGCCACAGCACTCCAAGCGAACGGCACCGGAACTTTATGTGCTCAGAGATGGTACTTGTAGATAGCCCACGGGCCCTCCTCCTCGTACTCCCGGCGGCTGAGCCACAGGCTCTGGAAGGAGTCCCGGGAGGCCATGATGGAGCCTCCAAGCCAGGCGGCCACGGCGCGGTGGGGAGAGCCCAGCACGGTGGCACGAGGGCCCAGCTCCTGTCGCAGGCGCTCGGGGAAGCCGCTCACCAGCGTGCTGCCCCCGTCCAGCACCACGTTGGCCAGCAGCTGCTCCTGCTGCCGGGCCTCCAGCCGGCTGATGCTGAGGAGTGCCAGCTGCGGGAGGCCCAGCTGGTTGAGGCCCAGCAGATGGGGCTGGAAGAGGGCCTCGGGGCAGCGGAAGCGCTCAGGGCCCAGCGTGATGACCTGCTTGTCCGGAAGTACAAAGTCCACCGGGGACTGGGCCTGCGTGCGGGCCGCCTCGGCTCTCACATCCAGGGCCACGTAGCAGCAGGTCTCTTTGATGTGGTTGACCAGCCCGGCCTTGGGCGGCGAGTGGCCGCCGGCCAGCAGCAGCTCCGCCAGGTACTCCGTGAGGTCGGCCCCGGCCACATCCAGCCTGTAGGTGTCCAGTGGGGCCAGGTCCCCGGTGAGGATGGGCGCCACGTAGGAGGTGCCGTGGCCGCTGCCCAGCACCAGCCCGGTGGTGCGCCCGTAGGCGTAGAGCGCCAGCAGGGCCTGCTGCACGGTCTGCATGGCCGGCACGTGGAAACACTCAAAGAGGATTTCGGCCACCTTCTCGCGGTTGGTGCGCGGTGAGATGGGCGAGTCGGCCACCAGCACGGCCAACTCCTCGGGCCTCATGCCCAGCTTGCAGTAGAACAGGTGCTGCCAAAGCACCTCCAGCGCGTCCCAGTCGGAGACCACGCCCCGGTTCAGCACCGTGTACGAGCCGCCGCCGGTGCCCAGCATCGCGTACCTGGGCTGGTCCTGGGTGGGCGGCTGCAGCAGCTGCACACGTGAGGGCACCACGCTGAGGACGTGGTCCTCCCCAGCCAGGCCGCACTTGGTGAAGCCTGAGCCTGTGTCAATCACCACAGCCGCCGAGCTCTGGAAGTGGCCCGGCGCGTGGCCGCAGAGCCCGGGGGACTGTCCCGGCAGAGCATAGTAGGCCCCGCTGAGCAGGCCCAGGCTCGTGACCACTGGCGAGTCGGTCATGTCCTCAGCTGTCAGCTTGAGCCGGGGGCCCTGGGGCGCCGTGCCCACCATGGCCATGGGCAAGACCTTGTAGCTGGTGCCAGGTGTGGTGAATGTGACCAGGGAGAGCTGCTCCCCCGGGGCCCTGTGAGAGCTGACGGGCTGACAGGGTGACAGCCAATGGGAGTTGGAGCTGGGAGGGACACTGAGGCCCACCGTTTCCCTGCTCACATAGACGCAGGTCTTCTCCTGGGCCAGCGGCACCCGCAGTACCCCCACATGGGCGGGCAGACCCAAGGCCCCCCCTTCCTGGCACAGCGTGGGAGCCTGGCCAGCCTCCCTGGTGGAGGGGGCGTCTCTTGAGAGGATGAGCTCTTTGGAGACAGTGGGCTCTTGGCAAAAGGAAGGCTGCCCAGTGAGAGAACGTTGCCTGGCAAGAGGGGTCCCAGTGAGAGGGGGCTGACCAGGAAAGGGGGGTTGCTCAGCAGAGGGAGGCTGACCCGCTGCAGGGTGCTGTCCAGAGAGGGGATGTTGCTCAGCGAGTGGGGGCCAACCGCTGAGGGGGCCCTGCTTAGTACCTTCAGCCAGAGGGCCGTTAGGGTGAGCAGTGCTGGCCTCCTTCCGGGTGTGGCTGCCTGTGTCCGCCTGGAGCATGGCCCTGGCTGCCTCCTGGGCTGGGGCTGGGGGGGCGGGCTCTGGGGCCGGCTGTGCGGTGGTCACCTGCAGCCTCCGGGCCTGGCCCGCAGAGGCATCCTGCATCCCGGACGCATCCAGGATCCAGATGGTGCGAGTGGGTTCGCTTTTCTCAGCCGCAGGTTTGGACCAGCCGAGATCCTGGACACGGCTCAGTGTCCTCTCTCCAACCTGGAGGGGCACTCCCACTGGAATGGGCCCAGGGAGCTGGCCCACCCTGATGGGTGTCTCGGGACCAGGGCCATCCCGGGACTCCAGTTTGAGCTGGGCTTCCTTGGGAGCCAGGGCCACCTCGCGGTAGCTGCCGGATGAGAGGCTGGAAGGCACGGGGCTGGACAGCGCCGACGAGACGGGCCAGAAGCTGGAGCGGTTGCTGTTAGGGGAGGCAACGGGCACGGCCAGTGACCAGGTGGACGGCATATTGTCAGGGGCATAAACGGATGGATGGTGGGGCACAAGGCCCACCAGTACTGCCCGGGAGCCCAGGGGGTCCTGGCACAGCAGTCCCAGCCTGGTGTTGCCCGTGTCCATGTCAAACACCAGCACGTGGCCTTCCGTAGGGTCCTGGAGCTGGCAGGTGGGGGCGCCCGAGGCGGGCCTCTGCGTGGCTTCCCGGGGAGGCGGGGCCGGGCGCTGCCCGAGGCAGATGGCTGGGCAGGTGGAGCGCGGAGCCCTGGAGCAGGTGCTGTTGCAGGCACGGAGGGGCTGCCCCTCCGACTGAGAGCTGACCTCCTGGAGGCTCCTCTGGGGCGTGGGGAGGCCCGGCCTTCCTGGGGCTGGTGTGGGGCTGTCTAGATTGAAGGTGTAGAACAGCGGCTTCTCTGTTGGCGTCTCTGGCTGCTTCGGTAACGCCGGCCTCCTGGCAGCTTCGAGCTCCGGGGCGTGGTCTGGGGACTCTGTGGGAGGGTGTCCCGGGGTGGGGAGCCGCTGAGAACCGAAGATCACTTTGTCCTGGCAGAACGTGACCACTTTGGAAGACTCCAAGAGGCCTGACCACGGGTGGCCACTCTCCCTGAGCAGGTCCCGGGGCAAGTCCTCGGCAATGCTACCCAGCAGGTCGTCGGGGTTGCAGGTGTTACGTGTGACGGCTGCCGGCGGGAGGGTTTTATGCGGAGCTGGAGTATTGGTCCGAGTTGGAGTTGGAGTTGGAGTTGGAGTTGCCTGAGCCGGACACCAGCACTTGCCCTGACCTTGACCTTGGACTGGAGCCGGAAGAGGACCTGGGGCTGCAGCTGAGCCAATCTCCCCTGAAAGGAAATGGGGGACCTGCTGGCTCGTGGCAACGCCCCAGGGCGCTCTCTGCTGGGTGCCGGAGGGGCCTTTGCCCCAGCCGACCAGGACTTTAGCCGGAGCCTTGCCCTCCCTCGTACCCTGCACCTGAAGCCAGGAGCTGTGGCCGCCGAGCTGGGCCAGGCCACCGGCGCTGTCCCTGCGCACGCACCAGGGCAGGGGCAGGGTCTCATTCTCCAGGACGAGATGCACTTGGGCTTCCACGCCGGGGCCGGGACACGGGCCGGGGGAGGAGAGTCTCAGGGCACCTTGGGAGGCCCGCTCCGAGCCACACTGTGCGCCACCCTCAGCGGGGCCCCAGGGGAGCTGGCGAAGGGGCTCGGGACCGTGGGCCTGGGAGGCTGGGCCACAGGCCCCGTCAGTGACGGCCTCGGGGGACAATGCCAGCCCCTGCCTAAAGCACATGGACCCCGAGTTTCTCCACAGTCCCTGAGGCTCTCTGAGGCCACCCCCCAGCTGCTGGCTGCTGGCTGAGGGGTGGCCCTGCGGGTCCGATGGATCAGGGTCCCCCACCTGCTTGGTGACTTCCATAGTCCTGCTCCATGCCTTAGGTGCCCTGCCCCCACTGTGTTGCCGTGACAACCCCACACATCACAGCCCCCAGTGACCTGGGTGGGGGTGACAGAGTGTGAGAAACCAGGGGCCCCACCCGCCTTGGGAGACAGAAAGGCCCAGGTCGCCCAGGAAAGCCTGCCGAGCCTTGGCCGGCTCCTCTCCCCCCAGCCAGGGGTCCCCTCTGCTCAGGCGGTGCCCGGGAGCAGGCGGGCCCGGGAGCAGGCGGTGCCCAGGAGCAGGGGGACAGGGGAAGCTCCGGGGAGAGAGGCCGGGCGGAGAGACGCTGAGGAAGCCCGGGGCTCCCTGTCTACCTTCCAGACAAGACCGGCCTTTCCCCTCCTTTCCCAGTGGCAACCGGAGACGGAGCCCTGGCCCCGGGTGGCAGCTCCAGGTGTGACATGAGGCCCCTTTCCCGCTCAGTCCGGAGGCAGGAGGGGGTGAGGGCCCGGGCCCCGGCCCCAGCCAGGCTCCCCAGGTTCTCGGCGCCCGCTCCGGGGACAGACGCTCCTTGGCAATGGCGCTGCTCCAGATGGCTCCCCTCTGCCTGCGCCTCAGAGCCCCCTCCCCAGAGCCACATCCTTGAAATCTGGAACTGGGATCCCACAGAGCGGGGGGTGGGGACCGTAGGGCCGTGCGGGCGGGGCCTCGGCTCAGAATTCTCAAGTCCCAAAGTTCTAGCTCTTGTCACATTGTGTCAGCTTCCCCATGGTGGCCGGAGGGGGGTGGAGCACTGGGCGCAGGGCTCGGTCACAGTGGGCACGGGGCCAGCCAAGTGGCCAGGACAAGTGGGGGCTCACATGGTGGTTACAGGGCCCCCCACACTGCACACGGCTGGTGCACACGGGCATGGAGGGTGCAGGCTGCGCACACAGTGGGCACAGCGGCCTACACAGGGCGGACGAGTCGGACAAAGGCCTGGACGGAGGGCGGGCACCTGGGAAATGCAGGCTATGAGGGCAGGGGGCAGCTCCCCTCTCCGTTTCTCAGATGGACAAACAGAGGGGCTGGGAGGGTGGACCTGCCTAGCCCGCCAGCCCAGGCCCGGGCGTGCCTGCCACCACGGAAGACGGGCATGGGCGGCCCGTGGGGAGCTGCTCACAGCCCAGGCCTGAGCCTAGATGTTCTGTCCCCCCAGCTACCAGCTCTGGGCCTCCTCCCTCTGTCCTCCAGGGCTGGGTCCCCTCGGGCCTCAGTCTTTCTGCCCAGGAAACAGGTTTGTGGAGAAGGCAGCAGCAGGCTTGGCCTCTGACGCTGTGTGTTTTCACAGAAGCTAAAAATAGCGCTTACAGTTGGCCGTGGGGTGTGAAGCGGTGTGACCGGGACCGAGGCTAGCACAAGGCTATGCCCGCACCTTCCTGACTCAGTCCCGGGCAGAGGCTGACACAGCCTCTGGGGGCCCCCACCCCTTCCCTAGATGCCCCCTTCATTAGGAATGGGGACAGGCCCTGGCCGGTGTGGCTCAGTCGGTTGGGTGTTGTCCTGTGCACCTAAAAGTTGCCGGTTCAATTCCCGATCGGGTTTTGGGCTCGATCCCCAGTAGGGGGGTGTGCAGGAGGCAGCCAATCAATGATTCTCTCTCAACATCAATGTTTCTCTCTCTCCCTCCCCCTTCCTCTCTGAAACATATGTGTATACACATGGATGAATGGGGACCTCTGGACACTGCTCTCACCACACACTATGGCCCAGGACAGGAGTAGAGCCCAAGGGTCTGTGGCCTGCACACACACACACACACACACACACACACACACACGCACATGCACACACGCACACACGCATGCACGCACACACACACATGCACGCACGCACGCACACGCACACACGCACACACGCACGCACACACACAGTCTCTCTCACACACTCGCGCGTGCACACACGCACGCACACGCACACGCACGCGCACACACACGCACGCACACACAGTCTCTCACACACACGCGCATACACACACACACAGTCTCTCACACACACGCACACGCACGCACACACGCACACACACGCGCGCACACACACACGCACGCACACACACGCACCCAGTCTCACACACACACTCGCACACACGCGCACACACAGTCTCTCACACACACACACTCGCGCACGCACACACAGTCTCGCACACACGCGCACTCACAGTCTCACACACACTCGCACACACGCGCACACACAGTCTCTCACACACACACACTTGCGCACGCACACACGCACACACGCACACACACGCACACATACGCACACACAGTCTCGCACACACGCGCACACACACGTGCACACGCACGCATATGCACGCACACACGCGTGCGCGCACACACACGCACGCGCGCACGCACACGCACGCACACGCACGCACACACACACACACTTGCTGAACACGATTGACTTCATTCATCTCTGACCCTAAGGAAACTACTTTTGGGGGCTTGGTTTTTCCCCAAAACAGAGATGCTTGGGCTGGGCTGTACCCAGGAGGCCCCAGGAGCCCCCTGACATCTGTCGCTGAGCCCTCCCCTAACTCCCACAGAAGAGGGGCGCACGCCTCCCCTCAGGACTGGGTCTTTGTGAACGGCTGGCCTGGGGTGTCCTGGGGAGGAGCAGGGCCCGCGGAGGGTGTAGCCCGCCCCACGAGGAAGGCTGGAGAAGGCGTGGTGAGGGGGAGAAGGCTCTTCCCCCTGGGGAGCAACCACACCCCTTAGGCAAGGGGAACAACGGCCCTACGGATGGGCTCTTCCTCTGCGCCAGGCCACGCGGAGCACAGGGCACCGGCCAGGCGCGGCGACGCAGGGAGCCCGCACTGCCTCCCTCTCTGCCAGTGAGGGCATCGAGGCACAGAGCGGAGAGGATTCGCAGCAGCCTCTGCTGGTGAGGCCTGGAGCCAGAATCCACAGCCAGGCCCGCGGGCTCTGGGCCCCATTCAGGAGCAATGTGCCCTGGGTGCCCTGCCCAGGGCCCATGGGCATGGCCCTGCGGGCAGGAAGCCAGCAAGCCTCGCTCCTGAGAGCGGCAGCCCCACCCCAGCGGGTGTCCCCCAGCGGCTTGCTCCTCCTCCCAGCTCAGCACGTTGCCCGGCCTAGGAGGGGGCACCTTCCCTGTTGGCACCTTGAAGCCAGTGCCCTCCCGAGAACCTGGCAGCGCTGAGTAGGGCCAGCTACACACCCGAGAGCCCAGACGCATCCTTTGTACCCGGAATTGGCGGCCACCAGAGCCCACTCCTGTCCATCCACCTGAGCGGGGGGCGGGGGGGCAGCTGGAGAGGCTGGGGCAGGTCCCTCTGCCAGCCCCCCGGGGATCAAGCAAGAGCATTGCCCCTGCCCCTCCCCCCACATGTTTTAAATAGTCTCTCACCAGGAAGAAGGGCATCCAATGCTATTTCTGATCCTGGAAAGTGAGGAGGGCCAATGTGTTGCCACGGCAACCTGCGAGCCCCTCCCCCAGGCCGAGCCCATTCCCCAGGCTTGGCTGCCTATGGCAGAGGGGCCTGACGGGGCCTGGAGGGCTCGCTCTGAGGGCAGGTGCCGCCATCGCCTCCTCAGGCTCGCCTGGCCCCTCCTGGCAGGTTTGGGGGGACGGCCCCCACCCTGGTGGGGAGACTGCAGGAGCTGGGGAGAGGTGGCCCCTCCGAGAGCCTCCTTTCCTGTGGAGGGGGCTGGAGTGGCCGGAGGGTGGTGGGCAGAGGGCCTCGGGGGGCGGCACACCCGCTTCTCCAGGGCAGGCTGTCCTGCTGTGCCCTCAGAACGCAGCTCTGCACGTCCCTGACCACCTGCTCCCCGCGCCCGCCCCGGGGAGACGCTGGGCCTCCCCGGAGCCCTGGGATCAGAGCAAGCCTGAAAGGGGGAGAACAAGAGCCAACATGAGCACAGCCCGGCCTGCGGGGCTCAGTGGTGAGCGTCCTTCTCTGCACCGAGGCCTCAGTTCCCCGCCAGGGCACATGCCCAGGGTTTGGGGCTCAATCCCCGGTAGGGGGCGTGCAGGGGGCAGCCAATGTTTCTACCGCTCCCTCTCCTTTCCTCTCTCTCAAAATCAATAAAACATTAAAACAACGTTCTTAATCCGGGATAAAAAACAATCTAGGATCAGGAGAAATCTGAAAGAAAAACAGCAGCGGAGTCTGAAAGGGCTCCTGCAGCCGCCGCTGGCGATGGAGGGGGCTCACCCTGCCTCCCAGGGGCACCCCTGCCTGCGGTCCAGGGGGCCGACGCACCCCAGGTGGGGAGCATCCAGGTCTGTGGAGGGAGGCGCTCCGGGCAGAGGCCGGCCTCCGGGCAGACCCAGATGAGTCTGTGCTGCTGCCCTTTCTGGGTCCTGAGGGGAAACCGAGGCCCGAGGAGGGCGGGCGCCTCTTGGTCTCAGCTCCACTCCCAGTGCTCTGTCTGTGTTTCCCGCCCGGACCTAAGCCCTGGGCCCAGGGACCTGGAGCTCCTGGCCCGAGGGGCGGGAGGCAGGGCGGGGTGGGGGAGCACCGTTGACTAGAGGCAGCACCCTCTAAAGAGCGGCCCCTCCTCCTCCCTGGCCCCCGTCTGACCCGCAGGCACACAGCCAGGGTGCAGAGCCCCGCCTCGGGGACCTGCCGGGTGCGAGGGGTGCACATCCACTCCAGATCCAGGCTGTGGAGGCAGGACCCAGGGGTGCCGGAGGACGTGGCGTCTGAGCCCCGGGCACGGAGGCAGGAGGGGGTGGCCTCCGTGGAGTGGCACCGGGAAGCGCGGATGTTTAAGGCGCGGTGCGGTGACCCCTCTGCTGTGCTGCTGCAGCTTATAAATAGCCACAGTGAGCCGCTCGGAGCCCCAACTGGCTCAAGCTTACGTAACTGCGCGGACCACGGCCAGGCCCCAGCCCGGAGGGGGGCCAGCACGGCCAGGGCCGCTGCCACACCAGCTGAGGAACAGGTGGGCGCTCCCCTCCCTGGGAGCCGTCCCCACCCAGGAGCCAGCGGGGGGGGGGGCAGCCAGTGCTGCCAGAACACAGGGGGCTTTGTGCCCGCCGAGAAGCGACCTCCAGCCATGCCCCCGAGGGACGCCAGGAGCCCAGGCCCAGGGCAGGGGGCAGCCTCACCCAGCAGGAGCCCCTGTGGCAGGGGCCCAGGGCTGCTCAGAGGATGCCTCTCCCTCTTGGAAGAGGGGGATCCCCAACTCAGAGGGACGTGTCAGCGGACAGGCCTGGCGGAAGCGGTCACTGCCATGGAGGCCGGGCGGGGCTGATTCCTCGGCTGACTCTGGTCCAGGCTGCATGGGTGGGGCCGGGGCACGTGGCAGGGTGCTGGCGCCAAAGCTGATGGAACTCCATGACCGTGGCCACCGCTGCGTGGGGTCCCTGCCTTCCCTGGTGCATCCCCACGTCCCCGGAGCCCAGGCCGAGGCCGGCCACAGTGCGCAGGTGCCTACCCAACGGGACAGCCAGCGGAGAGGAGAGGGGAGGACGCCCTGGCACCTGAGACTGTCATGCCCCCTCTGCCTGCCCCTGCTGAGCCCGGACTCAGCACCTTCTCTCAGCGCCCCCACCGGAGCCCCAGCCTGGTCCCGAGCCCTGCCCAGCAGCGCGAGCCTGGGGAGGCCCACACGGAGCCTCTCGCCATCTTCCCAGCAACGGACAGCCTGCCAGGCCTGCGGTCCCTCTGCTCACTTTCCAAGACCAGGGGTGCCGGACGGGGAGGCTGGGCATGGGCAGTCATGGAGGGACGAGGCTGGTCCTGGGCCCTCACCCTACCAGTGAGGGGAGACTTGCCCTCGCTGCCGCCCGCTCCAGGGCAGCCTGGCAGTCCCTGCGGGGCCTGGGCTGAGCATCCTGGGACCAGAGGATGCTGAGGGCACTGGAGGACCGGAGCGAGATGCAGAGCCATGGGGAGGCAGGAGCAGAGCCGCCCTTCCTTGTACATGCGGGTGGGGGGGATGAGGGCGAGGGGGGAACTGGGGTAAACTGACAGGGACAGGCTTCAGGAGAAACAGTCCTTTCTGAGTGTCCCAGGGAATCCGTTGGGGGTGGCTGGGACCCAAGGGCCACACCTCTGGACTGAGCTGGACCAGGCAGGCTCTGCCGCCCGCTGGGCACCTGCTGCCTAGCATTGGGCTAAGGATTCCCACCAAGAGAGTACCAGGCCTCAAAGAACCAGCCACCCAGGGCCACAGCCCCAGAGGTGCCCCAGCTGCCCCGGCTCTCCGGGCCTGTGCTCATTGGGTTAACCCCCCACTGTGCTCATTGGGTTAAACCCCCACTCTCCTCATTGGGTTAACCCCCACTCTGCCCATTGGGTTAAACCCCCCACTGTGCTCATTGGGTTAACCCCGCCCCCCCCACTGTGCTCATTGGGTTAAACCCCCACTGTGCTCATTGGGTTAACCCCCCACTGTGCTCATTGGGTTAACCCCACACTGTGCGCATTGGGTTAACCCGCCACTGTGCTCATTGGGTTAACCCCGCCCCCCCCACTGTGCTCATTGGGTTAAACCCCCACTGTGCTCATTGGGTTAACCCCACACTGTGCTCATTGGGTTAACCCCACACTGTGCGCATTGGGTTAACCCGCCACTGTGCTCATTGGGTTAACCCCCCACTGTGCGCATTGGGTTAACCCCCCCACTGTGCTCATTGGGTTAAACCCCACTGTGCTCATTGGGTTAACCCCCCACTGTGCGCATTGGGTTAACCCCCCACTGTGCGCATTGGGTTAACCCCCCACTGTGCTCATTGGGTTAAACCCCACTGTGCTCATTGGGTTAACCCCCTACCGTGCTCATTGGGTTAACCCCCCACTGTGCGCATTGGGTTAACCCCCCACTCTGCGCATTGGGTTAAACCCCCCACTGTGCTCATTGGGTTAAACCCCCACTGTCCTCATTGGGTTAACCCCCACTCTGCGCATTGGGTTAAACCCCCCACTGTGCTCATTGGGTTAACCCCCCACTCTGCGCATTGGGTTAAACCCCCCACTGTGCTCATTGGGTTAAACCCCCACTGTCCTCATTGGGTTAACCCCCACTCTGCGCATTGGGTTAAACCCCCCACTGTGCTCATTGGGTTAACCCCCACCCCCCAGTGTGCTCATTGGGTTAACGCCCCCACTGTGCTCATTGGGTTAAACCCCCACTGTGCTCATTGGGTTAACCCCACACTGTGCTCATTGGGTTAACCCCACACTGTGCGCATTGGGTTAACCCGCCACTGTGCTCATTGGGTTAACCCCCCACTGTGCGCATTGGGTTAACCCCCCACTGTGCTCATTGGGTTAAACCCCACTGCGCTCATTGGGTTAACCCCCCACTGTGCTCATTGGGTTAACCCCCCCCCACTGTGCTCATTGGGTTAAACCCCCACTGTGCGCATTGGGTTAAACCCCACTGGAAGAAACCCCAAAAGACTGAGGCTCCGTTGGCCCCACTGTGCGGACGGGGAATGCCAGGGTGCTGCACTGAGTCGTCCCCCTTCCTCCAGGCTGGAGTAACCCTCAGGCTGGTTGGACTCTCACAGGGGCAGAGAGAGGCTGTGGGTGAGCAGAGGCTGTGGGTGAGGGGAGGCTGTGGGTGAGCGGAGGCTGTGGGTGAGGAGAGGCTGTGGGTGAGCAGAGGCTGTGGGTGAGGAGAGGCTGTGGGTGAGGAGAGGCTGTGGGTGAGCAGAGGCTGTGGGTGAGGAGAGGCTGTGGGTGAGTGGAGGCTGTGGGTGAGTGGACGCTGTAGGTGAGCGGAGGCTGTGGGTGAGGGGAGGCTGTGGGTGAGGAGGGGCTGTGGGTGAGTGGAGGCTGTGGGAGAGTGGAGGCTGTGGGTGAGCAGAGGCTGTGGGATAAGAGAGGCTGTGGGTGAGGAGAGGCTGTGGGTGAGTGGAGGCTGTGGGAGAGCGGAGGCTGTGGGTGAGCGGAGGCTGTGGGTGAGGAGAGGATGTGGGAGAGCGGAGGCTGTGGGTGAGCGGAGGCTGTGGGTGAGCAGAGGCTGTGGGTGAGGAGAGGCTGTGGGAGAGCGGAGGCTGTGGGTGAGAGGAGGCTGTGGGTGAGGAGGGGCTGGGGGTGAGCGGAGGCTGTGGGTGAGCGGAGGCTGGGGGTGAGCGGAGGCTGTGGGTGAGGAGAGGCTGTGGGAGAGCCGAGGCTGGCCCCCGTCCTCCCGAGGGGGCTCCCAGCCCTGAGGTTTTCATTGAGGCCTGGTGGGGGCTCGGAGCTCAGCTCTGATCTCCAGGGCCGCGGGGCCCCAGCAGAGGAAACACGTTCGAGAGCTGCAGCCCAGGCCTCCGCCAGCTCACACCCTGCAGCAGCGCCCGACCCCCCCGGCCCCCTCACCAGAGAGCCCTGCTCCCCGCAGGCGAAGGGGCTCAGTTCAGGGAGTGGACAGGCATAGCCCTGGGACCTCATGGGCTGCACGAGGGAGTGACGGGGCAGCCACAGCCAGGAAGTCCCAGGGCTGGAGCTGGACTGCACCTGGAGCCGCCCAGGGGTCAGGTCCCTGGGGAAATCCCCAGGACATGGGCCCAGGCGTGAGGGGCGTTTCAGACCAGGCTCCTAGTTCCCAGCAGAGCAGATCCGTGGGCCCCATGCATGCGTCCAGGTGCCAGACAGTGACACCAGCGGGCCCTGCGGAGGGGGAGTCATCGCTGCTTCCTCGCCCGCTCCCCGCGTGGCCTCCCTCCGGCTTTCCCGGCTCCTGCCTGCCCCCAGCCCCACTGGCAGCGATGGAGAGAGGTGAGGCGAGGAGCTGGCAGCTCTCCACACTCGGGGGGCGGGGGGCGGTGGGAAGGCTGGACTCCCACAGCCCTGGAGAGCCCTCCACTCATGCCACCCCACCCCGGTGCAGGCTCGGGCCCACCATGGCCACCAGCTATCTTCCCCTTGCACAGGCCTCCCCTCATGCCGGAGGCACCCCTCGGGCCACCCCAGCAGGAAGGCAGCCCCGCCTTCTCCAGCCCTGGAAGCCACTCAGAGTCTCCCAGCCCGCCGGCGTGGCCCAGGGGTTGAGCATTAACCTATGAACCAAGAGGTCACCGGTTGATTCCGGGTCAGGGCACATGCCCGGGTTGTGGGCTAGACCCCCAGTAGGGGGCGTGCAGGAGGCAGTTGATGGATGTTTCTATCTCATCGACGTTTCCATCTTTCTATTCCTCTCCCTTCCTCTCTCTCTAAAAAAATCAACAAAAGCATTTGTTTTTAAAGACCGTCCTGGACCCCCAGCCCATCTGGGGCCTGGAACTTACCCTCCTTTTCTCACCTCCCTGGGGCCCCATCGGGAACTTGAAACCCCGAAGCAGTCCCAGCTCCTGACGCTCAGGTGGACTTGGAGCGTACAAGGGTGTCCCCATCCAGGAGCCGGCACTGGCTGACCTGGGGCCCCTCCCTGGAGAGTCCCGCCCTGGAGGCCCTCGGCCCAGAAACAGGCCCAAAGCGCCACTCGGCTGCGCAGAAATCCTGACCCCCCATGCCCTGACCGGTGTGGCTCAGTGGATAGAGCGTCAGCCTGCGGACTGAAGGGTCCCAGGTTCCACTCCGGTCAAAGGCATGTACCTTGGTTGTGGGCACATCCCCAGTAGGAGGTGTGCAGGAGGCAGCTGATCGATGTTTCTCTCCCATCGATGTTTCTAACTCTCTCTCCCTCTCCCTTCCTTCCTCTCAGTAAAAAATCAATAAAATATATTTTAAAAAAAAATAAAATTCACTGACACACATATAGATACATGTGGATGGATACACATTTCTTCATGCAATTAAAAAAAAGAAAAGAAAAGAAATCCTGACCCCCGGAGCTCTCTTCCAACCCCCCTTCAGGGACCCCTCTCCTTGCCAAGCTCCCCACCATCGGAGACCCCCTTCCTCTCTGAGCTCCTCTCCCATGAACACCAGCCAGGGGTCCATGAGCCGCAGAGGCTCCGTGGGAAGCAGCCTCACACCCCACCCCCCGGGCTTGGTGCCCAGGGGGACCCTTAGATCCCCAGGACGAGGTCAGGGTACAAGGACTGCAAGTCAGAGGGATTGAGACAGTCCTTGCCGACGGGTGTGGGGACCACAGCTGGGGGCAGGGGGGCTCCGGGACATTCTCACCTCGCTCCCAGCCTCAGGGCAACTCACCTGCCCCTCCTCACAGAGACCAGGGGTGCAGCAGGGGTGCAGCGGTGAACGGCAGAGCCGCCTCCCCCCTGCAGCTCATGGGCCCCTGGCCTTGGCACCCCTGCACCTGAGCAGCCGAGTCCCCGTGTACGCTTTCCCTGCCGGCCCTCAGGCCCCGCTGGGCCCCCCGGGAGTGAGGGTAGAGCACTGGGCAGCACCAGTCCCGAGGAGACCCCACTACTTCCCGGGAGCTTTTCCTTTCATCCTCCCTGAGGATGTGTTTCCATGGACCTTAGAGAGCATGGAAGAGAGGGAGACAGAAACATGATGTAGGAGAGACACATCAATGGGTCGCCTCCTGCCCGTGCCCCGACCATGGCCTGGGCCAGGGAGGAGCCTGCAACCGAGGTGCGTGCCCTTGACCGGAATCGAACCCAGGAGCCTTTGGTCATCAGGTCAAAGAATGGTCGGCAAACTCATGAGTCAACAGAGCCAAATATCAACAGTACAACAATTGAAATTTCTTTTGAGAGCCAAATTTTTTAAACTTAAACTTCTTCTAACGCCACTTTTTCAAAATAGACTCGCCCAGGCCGTGGTATTTTGAGGAAGAGCTACACTCAAAGGGCCAAAGAGCAGCATGTGGCTCGCGAGCCGCAGTTTGCCAACCATGGCTCTATCCACTTGCCCCAAACCCAGGGTTCCATGTGAGAAAGGGCAGAGCTGGAGAGGGAACATACTCCCTTTAGGGTGAACTGGGCTCCCCCACACTGGCAGGGTAGAGACAAGGGGGGTCGTGAGCAAGAGCAGGGACCACCATGATGTAGGTGCTGGGCCATCAGCCCGGCACCCGCTTCCCCCTCAGCATGGAGGCTGCGGGAAGGCTGCTGCGGGAAGGCTGCTGCGGGATGCTGTTCTCCCTCGGCGGAGCCGGCCTCCTGGCCATTGTCGAGTGGCCTTGACGAGTATAAACAGCCGGCCAGCAGCAGCACCTCGAAGCCGGTGCCTGGACCGTGTGGCGCTGAGGCCTGGCTGCTGGCTCGTCTCTCCAGGCTGCGAGGACAAGGCCGGCAGGGCGGGGAGGAGGGACAAGTGTCCATGCCTGAGTGTGCCTGTGGCAGGGGGCAGGGCGGCGCAGGGGGGCTGCAAGTGGAGCAGGGAGCCCTGGAGAGGGGCTGAGCCAGGGACGGGCCAGCCATCCTGGCTGCTGCAGTCCAGGTGCTCCTCAGTCCTCTGGGGTCCACCAAGAGCCCCCAGGGCCCTGCACCCTGGGTCTGAGTCTCGCTACTTCCTGTTCTCTGGGGCCTTCTCAGGGACCCAGCTCCTTCCCAGCCTCGGCCTCTCTCTTCCAACTCTGCTTCTGCACAGCTTCCCCTTGGCAGGGCCTGAGCCAAAATGTCACCTCCCGTGGACTTCCCTCAGCTCTGCAGTCACCTTTTATAAAATACTAGAGGCCTGGTGCACAAAATTCGTGCGCGGGAGGGGTGTCCCTCAGCCCAGCCTGCACCCTCTCACAATCCAGGACTGCTGGCTGCCAAGTGCTCGCCTGCCTGCCTTCCTGATTGCCCCTAACTGCTTCTGCCTGCCAGCCTGATCACCCCCTAACCACTCCCTTGCCAGTCTGATTGATGTCTAACTGCTCCCCTACCAGCCTGTTTGCCCCCAACTTCCCTCCTCTGCCAGCCTGGTCACCCCTAACTGCCCTTCCCTGCAGGCTTGATTGCCCACAACTGCCCTCGCTTGCAGGGCTGGTCCTTCCCAACTGCCCTCCCTTGCCGGCCATCTTGTGTTGGCCATGTTGTGTCCACATGGGAGCAGGATCTTTGACCACATGGGGGCAGCCATCTTGTGTGTTGGAGTGATGGTCAATCTGCATATTACTCTTTTATTAGATAGGATGTTTTTATTAGTTTCAGAGAGAAAGGGAGATAGAAACATCAATGAGAGAGAACCATTGATCAGCTGCCTCCTGCACGCTCCACACCGGGGATCGAGCCCACAACCCCAGCATGCGCCCTTGACCAGAATCAAAGTTGGGACCCTTCAGTCTGCAGGCCGACACTCTATCCACTGAGCCACACCAGCCAGGGCTGTATTCACCTTTCCACCTAATGCTGTCTTCCATTCCCCAAAAGCCACCTGCTTTTTAAAATATCCTATCTAATAAAGAGGGAATATGCTAATTGACCATCACTCTCTCACAAAGATGGCTGCACCCACAGCTGAGGCCAAGTTCCCATAAGGAGCCTTAATGAGCAATCAGGAGGAACCTGAGGCTACGCCCTCCCCCACCCCCATGGGGCTTGACAGGGGACCTCAGGCCATGTCCCCCAACTGGCAGGACTTGACAGGGGACCTCAGGCCTCGCCCCCCACCAAGCAGGGCTTGACAGGGGACCTCAGGCTGCACCCCCCGCCCCAGCACCGGGCCAGGGGACCTGAGGCTGCACACCACTGCCTGGCAGTGCTCCCCACCCAGCAGGGCTTGACGGGGGACCTCAAGGTGCACCCCCAGTGCTGGGTCGGGGAAACTCAGGCCATGCCCCCCGCTCAGCGGGGCTTGATGGGAGACCTGAGGCTGCGCCCCACTGCCTGGCAGTGCTCCCCACCCAGCAGGGCTTGATGGGGGACCTCAAGGTGCACCCCCAGTGCTGGGTCGGGGAAACTCAGGCCATGCCCCCCGCTTAGCAGGGCTTGATGGGAGACCTGAGGCTGTGCCCCCCTCCCAGGGCCGGGCCAGGGGACCTGAGGCTGCACCCCCCAACACAGCGAGGCTTGACAGGGGATCTCAGGCTGTGTCCCCCACCTGCTGGGGCTTGACGGGGGACCTCAAGGCATGCCCCCCACCCCATCTGGGGGACCTCAGGCTATACGCCCCCCATCCTGGCGCCAGGGGCCCTGAGGCTATGCCCCCTGCCTGGCAGGGCTTGACAAGGGTGGGACTGGCCAGGTCTGGATCTAGCCCAATGGGGCGGGGGGGGGGGGGGGCGGCTGGGTCTGGGTCTCACATGATTTTAAGGCGCATGTGGGTGGGCGGGGACTTGACTCTGGCTCCTCCTTTTAATGTGCACGAGTTTTGTGCACCGGGCCACTAGTATACATATATTATTGATTTTAGAGAGGGAGGGAGGGAGAAACATCAATCAGCTGCCTCCTGCACGCCCCCTACTGGGGATTGAGCCCGCAACCCCAGGCATGTGTCCTGACCAGGAATTGAACCAGCAACCTCTTGGTGCACGGGATGACATTCAACCACCTGAGCCACACGGGCCAGGGCCATCTGTCTTTTTCTTTCACAGCATTTGCCAGAATTTATGCTTAAAGTCACTCATTGGCTGGCTCATGGGCCAGCGTCACAGTTGAGTCCCCTGCGCCCCGAGACCAGGCACACAGCGGGAGCTCCCTAAGTGCGCAAGGAGCACCCGCAATGCTCCCTCTGTGGAGGGCGGGGTCCGTGTGCCTTGCCCCCCTGCTACAGCCTGAAGGTTAAGGGTCAGGAACAGAGCAGTGGGCAGCTGGGGCCACCCCTTGGCACGGCATGGGGTTAACTCCCTGGAGGGGTGATGCAGGTCCAGCCTCTCGGGGCCTGCCTGGGGCCGAGGTCACGTGGGCCTCGGCGGCTCTGAGAGGGGCCGAGGCCGGCCGGTGCTCCTGTGCACACGTGGGGACGGGGGCAGTTCCGGGGGCGCGCTGGGCTCATCGGAGGCAGCGAGGCCCAGGTTCACGTAGGCCACGGACAGCTGCACGTAGTGGTCCCCGTGCAGGGCGGCAGCCACCTGTTCCACTTCCCCTGCCAGCGTCCTGAAGGTGGGGCGTGCCGCGGGGTCTGCTGCCCAGCAGCGCTGCATCACGGTGTACCTGCGGCGGGGTGGGGGAGCGGGGGGAGAGTGTCAGGGGCAGGGCACACCTCCACCCAGAGACTTGGGGCTGCCCACTGTTCCCCGCTGGCAGGCACGTGGGGATGAGGATGGTGACAGGGCCTAACGCTGAGTCAGCCCATCACGGACAGCCCTTCTCGTCTTGTGCGGGCTGCTCCCGTCCTGCCTCCCCACCCGGAGAGGTCAAAGGCCTTGGAGGTGAAGGGCTTGGGCTCCCGTGCCCTCGCGCCCTGGGCTGTGCGATTTGGGTCAAGTTCCTTAACCTCTCTGTGCCTCTGGATCCCCCTCTGATCCCAAAGCTGAAGGGGCGTAAGGAGACAGGATGCCCGTGAGGGGCCCGGCTCTCAGGCTGCAAGGCATCGTCACACAGCCCCCGGGGCGGAAGCCCAGGCCGGTGACTTGGGGACTAGACACCCAGAGACAAGGACGTGTGGGGCGGTACCAGCAGACCCTCCGGTTGCCAGAGAAACTGCCCCTTTATCTTGGGAATGTCATCCCTGCCTTAAATGACACTTTTAGTGCCCTACACACAATAACCTTATGTCATTCTCAGACTCTCTAAGGGCGGTTCTATTATCATCCCAATTTACAGATGAGAAAACTGAGGCCCAGGGAGGAGGAGGGACTTGCTCTGGGACCGTGCTGCGCTGCCCAGATCCCCCTTCGTTCTCCCACGGCTGCCGACTGCTCAAGGCTGAGGTCCCACTCAGAAAAGAACGGCCTCCCAAGGTCACACCCCTCTTCAGGGGCAGCGGTGACTGGTGACGGATTAACATCTGGTACCAAGACCTGGCACCTCGATCTTAATTTTGTAAAACTCCGAAGGGCCGTCAGCTCCACCCATCCCCGTGGGTGGGCTGCGGCCTCGGTGGATCAGCATCGATGCCCACCTTCTCTGCCTGCCCAGCCCTGCTCCCCTCGCCCCCCACCTCCCAGTACGCCCCCCGCACGTGAATCTCCATCTCAGGGTCTGATTCAGGGCCTCGCTCCGACCAGACGACCAGACGCAGAGTGAAGTGAGTCACGGCAGGCGACCCGGGCGGAGGTGGGGGCGGGAGTGCGGAGGGCCACACCTCGCAGCCGGGACAGGACCTGCGGCCTGGTGCTGCCTGTCCTCACCACTTACGGAGAGGAGACTCAGCACCAAACCCACCCCACAGGCCCACAGGCGCCAGGACAGCACGTGCGCCAGGCCTCCCCCGAGAACGAGAACGGAGAATGGGGATCTGACACTCCATCCCGTGAGGAAAACATCGGATGGGAGATGCGGAGGGCGGTGTGGGAGCTAATGGAGCCTTTCCTGAGAAGAAGGGAGCGGAGAGACTGAAAACAGCCCCCTTGGCAGGGCCTCGGGGAGAGGAGTGCCGGGAAACCAAATCACTGGCCGCAACCCAGACACGAAGATGGGAATGCTGTTACCATGGCAACCATGCTATTCCCCCAGCACCCAGCCCTGAATGGGGGCAGAACCGGTCCACAGATGGGGAAACTAAGGCTCAGAGAGGGCCCCTTTCCTGATCACCAGAGGGTGAGCCCGAGGGCGAGGCCGGAGCGCTGTCTCCCGCCCCCTCCTGGCCTCCGGGGCCCGGCTCCCTCCCCTCGCCACCTCCACATACTCACAGAGCGTCTGGGCAATACTCAGGCTGCGGCAGGCGACGGCCCTGGGCCAGGAAGTGAGTGAGGTCAAAAGGGTCGATGTGGGGGTACGGCGGGGCACCCCGTGTCAGCAGCTCCCATAGCAGCACACCAAATGACCACTGTGGATGGAGGGGGCGGGGTTTGAGGTGATTCAACTCTCAACCCAGGAGGACCCCCAGGTCTTCTACCTCCCAGAGCCCTCTCACTGGAAACGGGGGCTCCAACCCCGCAAACAGAGCCGGTTCCTCTGTACCCCAGGCATCTTCACTGTCCCCTCCCACCGCCTGCGCCAGGCCGAGGGGGAGCTGGGTGGGGCCCGGGGAGGTGAGGAGCCGGTGAGTCCACAGCCTCCCCCTGCCCAAGAGAGTCCCCGCCGCTCGGTCACCATCGGAGCCGAGGGGCAGGGCCGTGTGTCCTCCCAGGACACGGAGGCCACGCGGACTGCGGGGCCGGGGGCCTCACCACATCCGACTTGCTGGTGAAGCGGTAGGTCTGCAGGCTCTCCAGCGCCATCCACTTGACCGGCAGGCGCGCGTGGCGGTGCTGCCGCACGCTGTAGTATTCCTTGTCCAGGACGCCGCGGGCCAGGCCGAAGTCGGCCACCTTGACCGTGAAAGACTCATCCAGCCTGGGAGAGGGGCGTCGCACTCAGGACGGCCCCCACCGGGCCCCGAACCCCCTGTTCCATGTCCTCACAGGCCATGTCCTCACAGGGTTTCAGAGCCAGAGTCCCCCTCTGAGCCTGAACTGGGCAGACGGGACAACTGAGGCCCGCAGCGGGCGCGCAGCAGGGGCGGAGCGCGGAACCTTGCGGGCACCTGCCCCCTCGCGCCACCCCCATGCTCCAGCCGCTCACATGCAGTTCCGAGCAGCCAGGTCCCTGTGCACGAACTTCTGCTCGGCCAAGTACTCCATGCCGCGGGCCACCTGCAGGCCGAAGCTGACGAGGTCCTTCACCGTGGGGTTCTGGGGGTACAGGCGGGTCAGGAGGCGAGGGCAGGACGGCTCCCTCCCCGCTGCTGCCCCACTTCCCGACCCAGGGCCGCAGGAGCGCTGACCCGCTGGGGCGAGCGGATGAACTGGAGCAGGTCTCCATGGCGCATGTAGGGCAGCAGCACGCGGGGCAGCCCCTCCGGCGGCAGCACGATGCCCACGAGGGCCAGCACGTGCGGGTGATGCAGGCCGCGCATGAGCAGCCCCTCCCGCAGGAAGGCCTCCACCTCCTGCACCTCCGTGATGCCTGCGGGGCAGCGAGTCGGGCCGATGGGGCCAGGGCCGCTCCGCGGGAGGGGACACAGCGGGGACAGGGACCCGCCCCGCCTCTGCCCCACTTACGATTCAATGACTTGATGGCACAGTGGATTCGATTCTGGGCCTCGTCTACGTATTCTCCGTGGTAGACAATCCCGAAGTGGCCTGGCGAGGGGAGGTGGTGAAAGGGGCCCAGTGCCCACACCACAGCCTCTCCTGGCACCCGGACCCCAGAGCACCAACTGGCATTACACACAAGCGGCAGCTGCACCCCGGCACAGCCTGCAGCCGCCCAGCCCGCAGGCTCTGCTCCAGAACCCACTAAACACAAACCGGTTCCCACCCCCCAGAAGAGCAGCTGGAGGCTCAGAGAGGTTCCCTGGTATGCCCAAGGTCACACAGGAAGGGGAGAAGGTCACAGTCCTGCCCAGCTGTCCCAAGCACATGTCACGTCACAGCCCCCCACCTGGCCCCACACCTTTGCCAATGACTCGGTCACTGTGGGTGACCACGCGCTCATGGGGGATCAGCACATCCTTGACCTCGGCCAGGAGCACAGGGTCCAGATCCCCGAGCTGGATGGACTTGGTCCGAAGCAGCGGGACACAGGACCCGTCCCTACTGTCTGAGAAGGACACTGCGTGGCCCCGACAGGTGGCATCCAGACCGTCCCCAGTGGGAGTTGCTGCGGAGGAGGGGGAGTGAGACGCTGGAGGGGCGGGGCGCTGGCCCCGGCTGCGGCTGCGGAGGCGCCCCGTCTCACCAGGGCCGTGTCTGTAGTCGGAGCCTGCCCGGAACGGAGACAGAGGCAGGCCTCTGGTGGTTTGGTCCAAAGAAGCCAGGTCGTCCGGGTTCGCAGAAAGGGCTGTGGAGGAAGGGCCCTGGTAGGCAGCCTCGCCCGGCCCCTAGGCCGACCCCTGCCCAGGAGGTGTGGACAGCCCCCCGCCTGGGCGGACAGGGGACAGGGACTGGGGGATGCCCCGGTGGCGGCGGCGGCTGAGTCGGCCGGAGGGGGAGCTCACCCAGCTGCTTCCGCCTCCGGTAGTTGCAGACCAGCGCAGCGGCCAGCAGAGCCACGAGCAGGACCAGGGCCAGCAGGACACCCAGGAGCGTCTTCTGCAGGGGAACCCCTGGGCCTGGCCGCACTACTCTGCCCAGGACGTGACAGTCGCCGTCCACACAGACCTGGGGGAGGCGGCAGCTCAGGCCCAGCCCGCAGACCCCAGCCACGGCTGCTGCAAAGGGCCGCCGAGCTGCCTACCTGCAGGAGGGCACCGTCCTTGCCCAGCCGCAGGGTGCGGGGCAGGGGGCAGATGACCACGTCACCCCGGAGCTCGAGCTGGCAGCTCTCACCACCCACGGTGACGCTCACGTCCACGCAGTCGGCCACAGCTCCGAGGCCGATGTACTGCGGAGACAGCGTGAGGCCTAGCCGGTGCCGCCTCCCTGGGGCAGGCCTCAGCCCCCACCCTCCGCCGGCCCCACCTCCGGCCCCCACACTTACCTCGAACTTAATGGCACGCTCCTCCGGCTTCAGGGGGGCCAGGTCAGTGCTGGGTGGGTGGGGCGGGGACAGGAAGCGGAAGCCAGGCAGTGTGAAGCCAGCTGCTCCATCCCCCCGGGCACTCAGGTTCCCTGTCACCCACCCCTGGGCGCCGCGGACCACGTACTCGGGCAGGCGGCACCGCTGCGTCTCCGGGCGCTGCCCCAAACACTGCCGGGCCCAGGCGAGAGGGTCAGGCAGGCAGCCCGCCCACGCCACACCCGTCTCCGCAGCCCAGCGGCGGGTAGGGCTGGGCTCCGGGGACCGGCTGGCCTTCCTCCCTCCTGGCCAGTGCCCGCAGGGCAGCTGCCAGCCCCGCTCACCGGGTGTTCCACGGCCGTCAGCCCGTCGTGGAATGACAGCGCCAGGCGCGACACCGAGGTCAGATGCTGGCCACGGATGGTGACGTGGGAGCCGCTGAGGAGGAGAGGAGGAGAGCAGGCCAGTGGGCTTGGGGTGCTCTGAGGGTGGCTCCCTCGTTCCTGGGAGGCCAGAGGGGGAAGGAGGTGGCACTCACGTGTAGCCGCAGTTGGGGCTGATGCCCAGCACGACAGGGTCTTCCCGGTAGTTGAAGGCCCAGGAGCCCGGCACCTGGGCGCCCCCTACCTGCAGGCGAATGGGAACGCTGGCCGGGGCGGCACTGGGCGGCGTGGTGCATACCAGCTGCCCCTCGCTGACCCTGCAGGAGGGGACTGGGTCAGGGCCACCCTCCAGGGGATGCCAGGCCCACCTCCTCCGGGGTCTGCCTCCCAGGGCCCTGCTGGTCATCTCCCCACCGCCCCTACTCCACGGGTCCGTCCAAAGACGGGGCGGTGCCAGTAAGACCCCAAGAAGACAGGGCGGAGGCAGGCTCCTCACAGCCTTGGCTGGAGGCAGGGGACAGGGTGATGGTCTCTCTTGCCATCCCCAAACCACCTCGGGGCTACATGGAGCAACAGACCCTCCTCCTGGGCCTGACCGTGTGGCCGAGCCGCTCTCCCTCTGCCCGGACAGGGACCTGAGTCCCAGTGGCCAGGGCTCCCTGGGTGAGGCCCGGGGCCCTCCACGCCCCTGGCCGCCAGCACTCACCCGTCCAGCAGGCACTCATTCCCATTGACCAGCACAGCCCGGCTGGTGCCTATGGCCAGGCCGTGGCCTTTAAGGGTGAGGCGGGTGCCCCCGGCCTGTGGGCCAAAGAGGGGGTACACTTCCTTCAGCACCGGCTCCTACGGGGGGCGGCGGCGGCTTAGCTCAGGGTCGGAGACCCTCCACTCCAAGCCCTTCCCTGCCCAGCGGCCAAGGGCACAGCCAAGACCAGGCGGCCTCACCAGGAAAGAGAAGCCCGGCAGCACCGAGGCGCCGTCGACCCGGAAGTGCTTGCCCCGTGGCATGTTGGTCACGGTGAGGCTCACGTTGGCAGGCCCAGCTGCCTGCGTGCCCGGGGGCTGCAGCTCACACGCAAACTCCTCTATGAAGCCCTTCCAGGACATGGGGCTAGAGCCCGGGACTCAAGGTCAGCCAGAGGTCACCAGGTCTGGCTGCATGCCCACCGCCGGCTCAGGGCAGGCAGGACCTGGCGGGGCGGGGGGCTAGCCTTGCCCGCTCCAGGACTCCAGGGCGCACACAAGCTCAAGGAGGGACAGAGCTGTCTCGGCAGACACACAGCAGCCAGGGCCCCGCAGCTTGCCTCCACCTCCCTGCCCCTCCTCCCCCCCAAAGGCTAGGGCTCAAGGGGAAGGGCCGCTGGGTTGCCGTCATCGTGAGGAGAGGACGTGCGGGGGACCGTGGTACCTGGGCTCTGAGCTGTCCTTGGGCAGCAGTCGGCAGGGACTTTGGCCCACGGTGACCTGGTGGGTGCCCTCAGGCACCACGCCGTCAGGGTGCAGGTAGAAGTTGGAGCCACACAGGGTCAGCCTGGTGCTGCCCCGTAAGGGTCCACTGTGAGGATAGAACTGGAGGGGGAGCAGATAGCCTCGGTGGGCCAGGCCCCCAGCCCGAGCTGCTTCCCCCCAACTCCCCTGCCGCACCCCCTGCCCGCCCCGCTCCCCTCGTTCTAAGTCATTGCGAGACCTCGACCCCTTTTCTGCCTCCAAATCTGCACGTGCCACCTTCTCCGCCAAGAATGCCTTCCTCGAGGACATCCCGGGCCGAGGAAGGTCACGGTCCAGACCCGCTGCTCCCACCCCAGGCCCAGCTTGCCTCACCCTGACCTGCGCCCGGCCAGGCAGGCCGTACCTCGATAAGCTCAGGTGGGCAGTGGTCCTGTTGCCAGGAGCCAGGACACTCCTTCTGCCGGCCGCACGTGCTCCCACACCAGCCACAGCCCATGAAGCGCTGTGCCCGCAGGCAGCGCCCGCAGGTGAGGAAGTGGTGGCAGCCGGGGCCCCCGATGGGTACCTGGAAGACCTTGGAGTGGCAGAAAGGTGGCTGGGGGTGACGGGAGGAGGTGGGGAGGCCTGGTCCCATAGTAGAACAGTGTGGTGAGACCTGGGTGTTAGTGCCTCTCTCGCCCCGGGCCCTGACCCTGCCCCTGCCCCTGCCCACCGTACCTTGTCCCCAGAGGCAAAGAGCAGGTGGTTCCCAAGGCGACGGACATCCCGTTGCACGGGCTGCTGACTGCTGCTCAGGGAGAAGTTGGAGACGTACAGCAAGTAGCCGAGAGACCTGGCCAGCTCCACCTGGGCCAGGACAGCTGTGAGCAGCATGGGGGTGGGGGGAAGGGCCCAGGGCACAGGGCTGTGGGGATGGGGCCTACCTGCAGGATGCGCCCGTCACTCGTGCCCATGTGGGCCACTGTGACGTTGTCCAGGCTCGTCACATGCAGCGCCGTGATCTGCGCGGGTCCTAACAGACCGTTGAATAGGTCCACGCGGGAGAGGCTGCTGCTGGCCAGCAGGGGGAAGTGGTAGCAGCTGCCGTTGGCGCTGGGCGCCGTGGGGTCCGGCTGGGGGACCAGGGAAGGCGTCAGGGCTCATCCCCCACAGAGCCTGTCAGGGGCCACAGCAGCCCGAACTCCCACCCTCACCTGGCCTGCCCGGAGAAGACCCAGGCCTGCCACTTACCCTTCCTCCTCCCTCCCGCCCGGGGGGGCTCTCAGAGGTAGCAAGGCCAGCTCCGCCTAGGCCTGGCCCTACCCCGTCATGTCCATCCTGACAATGAGTACTGAGGCTTACAGACCCAACCCCATTCTCTCCTCGAAACCACTCCCCACTCCTTACAGACAGGGAAACAGGAGGGACTTAAGGTGGGAAGCCTCAGTCTTGACCAGAGCCCTCTCCTGCCCCCTGCTGGTTCTGCCTTGCACTTCAGCAAGCCCTGCCCTTCAGGGGTTTCTCCACCAGCTGGGGGCGCTGAACTCTGGGTTAACTTGTGGGCACAGGTGGCCACGTGGTCCTTCTCTGGGAGACTCCAGAGGGCTTCCCGCACTGTCAGCGCTACCAGCCCCTCCTTCAGACAAGCCAGGGTCAGAAGGCCTGGGTGCCAAGCTCGGTCCCAGGGGCCGGAGGTACTAACATCTCCCTGCTCTTACCGGAGGGTGTTTGGGGCTGCACTCAGGGCAGGGTTACGGAGGCTCCTGGGAAATCAGGAAGCCAGGGTGTGAACGCAAGGTGTTTGCTGAGTGCAAAGTGCAGGCAGGGCTCGGTAATCCTAGTTGCTTGGGACCCGGCTAGCTTTGGGGGCGCTCAAGGCTGAAGCCCCTGAAGTCTCCATCAGACCAAGGATGTGGAACCCGGTCAGCAGACCTCAGTACTGATCCGGGGGCAAGAGCAGGTGCAGAGCTGGACCCAGCAGCCCCACACACGCTGGGTCTGTGGCCTGGGGGGTGAGGACGGGCCTCTGTCCTCACTGAGGAAGGAAACGTGAGGCCCGCTCCCCACCGGAAGTCAGTTAGGTGTTTCCAGCATGACTCAGGGCAGGTGGGGCCTGGGGGTGGGAAGAGGCCCTCCTCCATCGGGCCGCACCCCTGCCTGTGTGCTGGGCTTCCCGAGTCTCAGCTCTGGCCCGTGGCTCCTGGGCCAGGGAGGGCAGCTAGCAGCGCCGAGCCCCCGACTTCCTGAGGCTAGCCACGTGAGCGGGGGTGGAGAGGGTGCCCTGGAGGGTGCCTGCCCAGTCACAGACAAACATGGTACAAGCTGGTTCACACACCTCCCGGGGCCGGGCCAGCCTGTGGGCAGGGCTGTAGGTTAGGCTTCCTAGAGCCAGGCACTGCCAGGCCTGGCTGGGTGTCCTCTGGCCCCTGGCCACTAGCCCAGCTGGGGGAGGTTCTGGCTCCTCAGAGGGAAGAGGAAGAGGGCCAGCAGGGCGGTCAGGCCCAAACGAGGGGGCCCCAGCCCTCAATGAACTCAGCTGAGGGCGGGGGGCCGAAGACCCCCACCTCACGTATAGCTTCTCCCACCTCTGGGCCATAACAGCAGCTGGACAGGAGTCAGCGGGAATGTCGCGGCAGGGCCAGGGCCACCGGGCAGCCAAAGGCTCCTGCAGGTCACCTGCTGAAGGGCCTCTCGTCCAACACCATCCACTCCGCATCCCTGGTCTAATCTCTTACAAGAGGGGGGGGGCTGTTTCCATGGCTCCCAGGAATCCCTTTGGGCCCTGAGCTCAGCATCTGAAGGAACGTCCTGTTTGTCTCTGCCCCAGCTCCCCGGCACCGTGGCTGGGGAGGGTCTGCGGGAAGGAGCCCAGAATCCTGCCTGGGCTGGGAGACCTCCTGCCTGGGCTGAGAAGGGGGACTCGCTCCGACAGGGCCCCAACTATAGTGGAAAAGTGTCGGAGAATCCTGCGTGACCCAGTTCCACCCGGCCCCGCCTAAGTCTGGACTCATCCCCACATGTTTACAGTCGCTTGCACAAGACGAGGGCGAGCCTCCTGGAAGCTACTAGATCCAAGCCATCTCCCCGCACCCCCATCCCCACCCCCCATCCCGGCCTCCCGCCATCACCCCACCCACGGAGAACAATCAATCCGGATGAGCGTGCCCTGCAGACTCCCTGACAAACCCCCCAACTTCCCAGCCCCGGGAAGTTCCAAGGCACAGGGGCTGGGGGAGCGCCCGGCCGCTCCTGCCCCACCCTCCGTGGAAAGCTGAACAAAACAAGTGCTCCCCGAGGGAAAGGGAAACTATGGGGAGCGCGGAGCCCCTGCGCGTCTGTGCGCATCTGCCGGGGTGCGGGCCGCGGGCAAACGGGCGGGGAGGCCATGCGTGTACCCCGAGTTTGGCAGTGTGCCTGGCGGAGACGGCTAGGAGGCAGTCCAGCTGTCCCTGAACCAGGGAAACTGCCTAAGACATGGGAGGCAGTGGGGGTGAGAGGGCAGAGCGGAACCGGGTGGGAAGAGGCCGCCTGCGCAGAGGCGCAGAGGCGCGGCCCAGGCGCGGCTGGCTCCCTCGCCGCCCGGCACTGAGGGTGGGGGGAGAGGAAACGCCTCCTCTCGGCCTCCGGGCTCGCAGACCCGCGGGCCGCCGCTCTCCGGCGAGGGTCCCCGCGCTGCTCACCGGGTTGGGGCACAGGATGGGCGCCTGGAAGAAGTCGAGGCCTCGCCGGAGGCCCTGGGGGGCGCGCGCCTCGCAGCAGCGCTCCACGCCCTGCTCGATGAGCGAGTCCACCAGCGGGATGGGGAAGGCGCAGACCACCGAGCGGGGGCCCGCGCGGCCGCCGCCGCCTGCGCCGGCCCCGAAGGCCCCGAACAGCACGGCCTGGCCCTCGGAGACGCTCAGCTCGCCGGCCAGGCGGCCGCCCACGGGGGCCGTGTGCGCTGCCCGCAGCACCGGGTAGGGCTGCCCGCCCTCGGCCGCCCCGCGGCGCCGGCGTTTGGGCTCGAAGCGGCAGTCCAGGACCAGCTCGCGGTAGTTGCCCACGTCGGTCTGCACGGCGCTGAGCCGGGCCAGGCGCGTGTGCCGGACGCCGGGCGCGGCGGACACGCTGGCCCGCTGCACCGTCAGGAAGTAGACGAAGTCGCCCGCGTGGAAGCTGTACACGTAGTCGATGCGGTAGGAAGCCAGGTAGGCGGGCAGCACCGACAGGGCCTCGAAGTTGGGTGCGAACCCCGAGGCGTCGGCCCTGAACCGGCGGATGGACACGGAGCGGGGGCTGAAGCGCGCGGCCACCTCCGCGTCCAGCGAAGACGCCGCGTAGAGGTAGGAGGCGCGGCCCTGCTCCACCACGGTCGCCACGGTGCCCAGCGGGCTGGCCACGCAGTCGGGGCAGTCCTCGGGCCGGTTGCGGCCGGCCGAGAAGAGGCAGGCAGGCGGCGCCAGGCGCGGGGCCGGCTCCCCCGGCTCCAGCTCGAGCTGGAAGCAGCGGCCGTGCAGGCTGGAGCCGCAGCTGATGAGCGCGGGCAGCGCCGGGTCGAGCACCAGCACCTTGGCGTCGGTGTCCGCCGGCGGGCCGTGGGGGCCCGGGCCGCAGGCCGCACACGTCTGGCAGCCGGGGTGGCCGGCGGGGCCCGTGGCCAGGCTCTCGAGGGGCTGCAGGTCCGGTCCGAGCATGTGCAGGCGGTTGCGCGTGGCCACGAACACGGCGCTTCCGTCCTGGCCGCCCTCGTAGGTGGCCAGCGCCTGCACCGGGCCGCCGGCCGAGAAGCGGGGCACCGAGTACTCCACGTCGAAGTTGCGGGAGGCGGCGTAGGGGATGCGCGGGCACTGCCAGGGGCTCCCGGCCGCGGGCACCGCCGGCAGCGGCGGCGGCAGCAGCAGCAGCAGCAGCAGCGACAGGGAGGTCGAGGGCGGCGGGCGGAGCGCCATCGAGGCCGCGCCGGGGTCCGGCGGGGATTCCCGAGGCCAAGGGCCCGGCGGGGCGCAGACTCGTGGGCTGGGGCCGGCGTCCAGCGCAGGTCTGGGAGCCCGCGGGCTCCAGCTCCCCGCCCTGCGCTCCGGCGACGCTTCGCGCTCCAGCCCGGCCGCGGATTAAGGCACCTGGCGCCGCGGACACACCCACCGCCGGCGCGGGAAGGGCCGCCTCACCTGCCGCCCGGGCCGCTCCCTGCCGGGCGCGGAGACCGCGCGGGCGGGCGGGGCGGAGGCGGGGCCTGTGGGGAGCCGGGCCAGCCCCGCCCAGCATCTCCGGGCCCTGGGACGTCCCCCTCCGTCTCCGGGGCGCCTTCCTCAGCGGCCTGGGGCTGGGTGCGCAGGGGCGGCCCGGAGCAGCTGAGCAGGCCCGAGCCGTCCCATCCCGGACCGAGGCCCTGGGCCGCAGTGGGGAGGGGGCGGTGAGGTTTCTAGGGTCACCTGACTCATTTATTCTCTTGGTGCCATTGTTACAGCAGCACCCTCCACGCTGGTTCAGGGCAGGGCCTGGGGACCCCACCGTGTGGGGAAGAGACCAGGAATGTGTGCAGGGTCCGAGGAGAGAGGCGAGGGGCCCCCCGGAGTGGCCCCATCCTCTGCGGGCAGGGGCCATCCCTCCTGGCTTGCCCTGGGCTGTCAGCAATAGGATGGGGTCAGAGGGCGGTGACGGACGGAGGGGTTACACGCTGAGGCCAGGCCGGCTGGCTGGACAGCAGAGTCAGGAGGGGCTGATGTGGAGGCCCAGCCCCAGTTCTGGTCCCCTTACCGGTGCCTCAGGGTGTGGACGCTGTAATGTGGGGCAGGGAACCATGCCGGCCTTCCCCTCGGCTCTGCTCCAGCAGCCTCTGCTGCGGGGGAGCGGCCGCACCTCTAACCTGCTGGGTCTCAAGTCTCTCCCTCAGAAATGAGGGTGCAGCCCGGCCGATGTGCTCAGTGGTTGAGCACCGACCTAGGAACCAGGAGGTCACGGTTCAATTCCTGGTCTGGGCACGTGCCTGGGTTGTAGGTTCAATCCCCAGTAGGAGGCCTGCAGGAGGCGCTAATCAATATTCTCTCTCATCATTGGTGTTTCTATCTCTCCCTCCCTCTCCCTTCCTCTCTGAAATAAATGAAATATATATATTACATATATATATATATACATATATATATATATATATATATATATATATACACACACACACACACACACACACACACACAATTTTTTTTTTTAATGAGGATGTAGTCTCACTAGGTGGTGGCCCAGAGCTCTCCCCCCAGACTGGATGTAAGGGGGCGTGGGGGGGAGAGGAGGCAACTTAGGTCTGCTCTTGCCATCTCTCACCTGGACCTCAGCCCCTCCCCTCTCCCCTTATCTCCCCTTAACTGGCCTGACAAGCCCAGGGGTAGCCAGCAGGGTGGGCCCTACAAGCTCAGAGCCTGAAATAACCACAGGATGGTCTGAACATAAAATTCCCACTAGAAGTGGGTCCTGGTGGGTAGTCACAGCCTAGGCTTGGAGCTGCCTTGACAAAGGTCCGTCTTCCCTGAAGTGGTCCTGTCTATTGTCTCTGAGCCTCTGAGACCCTCAGGCACCTCCACAGCACAGAGCACGAGACTCCAGAACCCCTCATTGTGAGCTGGTTCCCCAAGTACCAGCTCTGTGTACTGTACACGTTAATTATTAACTATCCACGTAAAAGGAGTTTAGCCCCGGGTGGGTGGCTCGCTCAGTTGGTTAGAGCATCGTCCTGTACACCAGGAGGTTTCGGGTTCAATTCTGGATCAAGACACATACCTAGGTTGTGGGTTTGGTCGACAACTGATCGATGTTTCTCTCTTTCCCTTCCTCTCTCTCTAAAAAAAAATTGGTAAGAACATATCCGTGGATGAGGATTCTAAAAAGAAAAAAAAGTTTGTGTGTCCCCTCCCCCTTAATCTAGCACCAATGAATTTCATGTCACCTTCCCTACAGCTTCTCATTGATCCTTGTGGGAAAAGGGCGCCAGTACTAACCCTGACAAGTTCCGGGGAGGCCTGCGTGGCGGCCTTACAAACTCAGAGACCAAAAGTAAGCACAAAGGATGGTCTGAAATGAAAACTTCCTACCAGTGAGTCAGGATGGGAAGTCCTGTCCTAGGCCGGTATCTTTGACGAAGGTTAACCTTTACCTTAACTGAGTCTGTCTGTTTTCTTTTTGCGCCTAAGAGAACGTTGGAAGATCTGAGTAATCCCTCTCTCCAGACCCCTCAGGGCACAGAGAGGGAGAGCACAGACTACAGAAACCCTCATTGTTATCTGTGGGCCCCATCTCTGTGTGCTATACACGTTCATTGTTAACTATCCTATACCCGCCAATGTCCCGGGTTCGATTCCGGTCAAGGGCACATGCCCGGGTTATGAACTGGATCCCCAGTAGAGGGCGTGCAGGAGGCAGCCAATCACTGATTCATTATTGATGTTTCTCTCTACCTCCTCTTCCTCTCTGAAATCAATAAAAATATATTTAATATATAAAGTGCAAAACTGCCATTTTCTCAATCCATTGAGATTTTTTTTTTTCTCAATCTATTGAGATTTTGCTTCCCAGCAATTGCTATCAGTTTGCCTCAAATAAACTCAAAATTTCTTACAGGTTTGGTCATTTCTTGCGTTTACATTCTAAATGTATAAAATAAGCCGGAAAACTGCCATTTTCTGGAGCATTTTCTCAATCCATTGAGATTTTACTTCCTGGCAATCGTCATCAGTTGGGCTCAGATAAACTCATAAAAATTCTCTACAGGTTTGAACATTTCTTACATTGACACCGGTCCCCCCTAACACCAAAGAGGGGCCCTGGGGGACACCCTCCACCTCACAGCCCCCTCAGCCACGGGGGGCCTGGACCCTGGAGGGCGGGGAAACTCGCAGGATGGCCTTGGTCTGAGGACCTGTGAGCCTGGCTCTGTCTCCCCAATGGGGTGAGACCAAACCTGGGTGCAGCAACCTCGGTCTTGGGTTCCGGCTGGGAAAGAATTCAGAGCCGAGACCCAAACCGTAAGAGATCGTTTGTTTGGTAAGTCACAGAGGTGGAAAAGTAGTTCCCAGAAGAAATGGGCTTAGGAAAGGAGTTGCGGTAAAGGAAGGGCCCTAGGAGCTTGGGAGTGAGGAAGCTGATGGCTACGTGCCTGGGGCAGGGAGTGGGAGAGAGAGGGGGAAGGGAAAGGCCTGGGGCCTGGTCCTAAGGGTTGTAAGAGTGGAGATGCTACAGGAGGTCCCCTCAGAAGAGCTCAGTGGACTACCCGGCAGCTTTCCGGCGAGTCCTTTCCCCGCAGGGGTCATTAATCAAGGCAGTGGCCTGCCCTCACCGTCAGCTGCTTTTGTTGCTTATCGGGGCCTGGAGCGGAAATACCCCTGAGGCCTAGACGTTCTATCTCCAGAGAGAAAAGGTCAGGGGGTCCACACCAGCGATGTGCGAGAGGAGGGAAAGGCACCTGGGGGAGAGGGCCCCCCGACAACTGTCCTTTGCTAGGCACCTGGGCTTTCCATCCTGGTGACCTGCACCTGGCCCGTCGTCCTTGCTCCGCCTACAACACCAGGGCTTTGAAGAGTGAGGGGAGTGGGAGAGAGGAGCCCTCAGCCCAACAGGACTCCACCTGGCCCTCGGAGCTGTAACCTCCTCTCCCTGCCCAGCCCCTACTCCTTGCTCCTCCTTCCAGGAGCACCCTTCCCCTTTCTCCTCTGCAGCTTGGGTGGCACCTCCTCCAGGGAGCCTTCCTGGTCCAGGCAGTGCCAGTCCCATTGTTGGGGTCTCACAGACGCTATGCTACATCCAGCCCAGCGTAGTTCATTCTGGATAACTGACCCCCCTCCCCCATTCCTAGTGCTGGACTCTGCCTCCACGCAGAGCACGTGGTGACAGAGAGCGGAAGGAGCACCTGTGTGGCCACACCCAGTGCCGGGGGAGCCCGAGTGCCTGGGGTGATGTAAAGGCACTCCCTTCTCTAACCAGAATCAGCCGGAAATGAGTACACACGCATGGAAAATCACGGCACGGCTCCCGTGTTCCGCAGTCACGGTGTCTAAAGGTAGTCAGGCGGGGCAAACCCGGAATGAAATGTTCTCCGCCTGGAGCAGAGACATGGGCGGGAAGGGGAGAGAGAGAAACATTGATGGAGACACACAGAGCCTCCCGCACAGGACCCCGGCCCGCCCTTGACCTGGAATCGAACCCGCGACCCTTTGGTGTGCAGGCTGAGCTCTCACCACTGAGTCATGCCAGCCAGGGCGAGACGCGGGTTCCCGGGACCTGTGTCCTGCCTCCAGATACTCTGAGTCACCCGGCCCTCCCCTCCGGGGTGGAGCGCAGCGGTCAACAGCTGGTTCTCTGCTGCCACCGTGTGGCCACGCTGCTGGCTGCCCCAGGCCGGCGTCTCCTCGCCTACAGCTGGGTCACCGGGCACAGGTGTCCGCAGGAGAGCCTGTCCCCTCCCCAGCTGCAGCGGCGGAGGCAGGCAAGCCCTGTGGGGAAGCCAGCTCAGGGCCCTGCAGCGCCAAGGCTCCCCCAGAACTCACAAAGCCTGGCCCCTGCCTGGCTCACGGCCTGTCCAAGTGCCGCGCAGCTGCCACCTCGAAGGAGCGCTGGCCGTTCTGCCCCCGCTGGGCTCGCCCTCCCCTCGAGAACTAGCGCCCGCCTCTTCCTCCAGCCAGAGACCACCTGAGAGGCAGCAGGGGCCTCCCTAACCACGCAGAAGCCGCCACCTCGGCGGCAGCACCCTCAGTGGCTCCCCGCCGCCGGGCTTTCACCTGGAGTCCAGAGCCCGAGGCCTTGAAGACTCCTCCGGCTTCACTGTGAACCGGTCCTACCAGGTCCTTCCCCGGCCCTTCCCTTTGCACATGCTGCTTCCTCCCCAGGAGCACCTTCCCTGCTTGCCTGTCATCCCTCCCCGACCCCCAGATGAACCCCACCCCCCAGGTGTCCGAGGTACACACACTCCTCTCACTGTGACCACCCTCACCCCACCAGAATAGGCAGGAGAAGCTGAGTCCGGCAGGGTCAGGACCGCCAACCAGGGCACCTCGGCCGACTGCTGACAACACCGGTAGCAGCTGGGGACTCTGGCCTGGCCTCCCCCGGCCCCGGAGGCAGGGTCTGCGGCCTTGGCCAGGAGCCAGGGGAGGAACAGCAGGAAACGGGCAGAAAGGCCGCCAGGGCCTGCGCGCAGGGCAAGCAGCGAAGCTGTGGCTGCTTCCGAGGGCTTTGGGGACCCGGGCAGGTGGCCTGCTGCCATCCTCGTTCTCCTGGGAGCAGGGAGGGACCGGGGGCAGGGCTGTGCTGCCATTTCCTGGGACAGTGCAGTAGGACCTTCCAGTGCGCCTTCGCCGAGGCCACCCACAGGGACTCTCCACATGGCTTGGTTTCCGCGCAGATAGTTTGGCCCAGCTCTCAGGCTGAGGAGCGTGACTCATGCCAGTCTGAAGACGTAGACAGTGGACGCCGCTCTCTGATAAACACTTCCTGTCTCCCACTCCCCCCGCCCCCGCCAGGGAGGTGGTCACGTTGTGGCAGAACGAGGAGAGGCCCCTGCACTGAGCCCTGAGCTCTGCCCAGGGAGGGTCTCAGGAGAGAGTGGCCGAGGCTGGGCCTTCCCTGCTCAGCCTCCTGGGGCTCCCTGCTGTGCCAGGGCTGACCCTCCCCACCTTATTCAGCCCTGCCCCTGCCCAGCGACAGCAGCCCATGGAGCAGAGCCACAGCCAGGGCTTCCCGTGGTTAGGTGGTCCTTGGGGGCCCACTCAGGAGTGAGGGGAGGCACAGGGGACTCAGAGTGTGGGGGAAGGGCTGGGAGGGGCAAAGCCAGTGGGATGCTAGAGAAACCTTTACGTGTGGTGGGACTTCGGCGGAAAGAAAACAGCTCAAGCCCAGGGTCCCATGCTGAGCTCCTGCGGCCTGATGCTGGTCGAGGGAGGGAGGGAGGGAGGGAGGGAGGGAGAGAGGGAGGGCAGGGGCCAGGGGGAGGCCCCGGTGTCTGTGTGTGAGCAAGAGTGAGTGAGCAAGGGAACCGATGCCGAGGCCGACACGTGTCTTCCCCGAAGCACTTTAATGCACGCACCCAGTCCCTGCCTGCCGCCTGGGCGAGGGGGCAGCCCCGCCCAAGTTCCCACGGCTCCCGCGGCCCGGGGGGCGCTGAGCCCACACTCGTTCCCGTCAATAGGTGAGGGGCGTCAGGATGAAGAGGCGTTCTTCTTCCTTGCGGATCCAGCGCATCAGCTTATGGATGGCGTCCACGGCGGACGCCTTGGTCCCCAGGGGGCTGTAGCACATGTAGAGATCAAAGGCACCTGTCACCTGAAGGAGGGGCATAGGGTGACCACCGGCTAGACACGCCCTGCGCCCTGCCGGCCCGGCCCCCGAGCCCGGCTCTCCCCGGCTGCCTTACCCAGGCCAGGAGGTTCTCGTTGGGGCCTGTGTAGTAGATGGTCTTGAGGGGGCGGGAGGTGTTGTGGGCTCGGCTGTGCAGGTACTGGTAGAGGCCCAGCAGCCGCTCCTGCTCCTCCTCACTGGCGTACGGGGCCTCCATTTCCGGGCTGGAGGCGGGGGAGTGGGTGTGAAAGGCCTGACCGCCATGCCTGCTCTGGAGATCCAGAAGCACCTGTTCCTGGCCGCCACGTGTCCTACCCTCCAGATGCTCCCCCAGGACCGGGCACTGTCTCCCCACCACCGAAGACTCCCCAGGAAGGGCTGGGCCCACCCAGCCTGGAGGCCTGTTCTCCCCCAAGTTCATGGCATCTTGGCTGACCCTCCCTGAGAGCGGCCCGGGAGTTTAAGTGTCCAAGACGGAGGGACAGGTCTGAAGTGGAGGGAAGGCGAGCTGGGAACTCTCTGGACCCCAAAGGGGTGAGGGGAGACAGAAGCCGCCCCACCTGGCCTCAGCCCCTCTGCTGGAGGAGGGGAGGAGCCCCGCATCCTGGGCTGGACCAGCGACCCCGGAGGCAGAGTGACTCCAGGACAAGGAGACTTCTGTTCCAGCTCCTTCCCCGGTGCATCGGGCGTTTCCGGGCCGCCGGGGAATAAAGGAGAGGCGTGTGCCCGGGGAGAGGAGGGCGAGAGGGGTCCGAGTGAAACAGACCCGGTGTCGCTCGGTTCCCGCGCTGCCTCAGGGCGCAGGCCCCACCAGCCCGCTCCCCAGCCCGGCTCCCTCACCTGGTGAAGAGGCCTGAGCTCTTGGACTTGTAGAGGAAGTGGCGCAGGTCGGGGATGCCCACCTGGGCGACGCTGTAGCAGGGCGTGCGCAGCGCCTCCCGCAGCGCCAGGTGGGCCCCGCGCTTGCGCAGGCGCTCCTGGAAGCGGCGGCGGCAGTCCGAGACGGCGAAGAAGTCCTCGCGGTCGGTGGAGACGAGCAGCAGGCACAGGTCGGTGTCGGGCTCCAGGTAGGAGATGTGCGCGTGGAAGAAGCCGGCCGCGTTGAACTTGGGCAGGCACACGGGCGTCCAGGCCTCGCCCTCGCGGAAGGACGAGGAGGAGCTGATGAGGTTGAAGAGCAGGTGCAGGTCGATGGGGTGCAGGAACTGGTCCCGGCGGCGCACGAGCGCCACGAGCTGGTTGCGCGCCAGCAGGATGGAGAAGACGAGGCTGCGCGCGCGGGCCTGCTGCAGGCTGGCGCTCACCGCGTCCCGCACGGCCGCCGCCAGGGGCAGGCAGCGCGCCGCGCCCATCAGGAAGCTGGGGTCCCGCGCCATGAGCTGCAGCAGGTTGTCGGTGATGCGCTCCGAGCCCGAGAGCAGGCGCCGCAGGTCGTAGTTCTGCTTCTGCTGGAAGATGTGGCTCAGCTGCGCGCCCGTGAGGAGGCTCAGGATCTGGTAGTAGATGTACAGCAGCTCCTGCGTCAGCTCCTGCGCCGACTGCCGCGTGCGCGCCACCGCCACCAGCACCAGGGGGCTCCGGCGCACGAACACTACTTTGTAGCCATCTGGGGGGGGGGGGGGGCGGAGAGGAGGGGGGACGTCAGCTGCAGCCCCTTCCAGGAAGCCCTCCTGGATTGGCCTCACCCAACTCCCTCGGAGCCCTGCCTCCTGGCAGCTGCCGCCTTCCACATCCTCTCCACCCTCCCTCTGAGCTCTGCACACAGTAGGGGCTTCAGGATGGTGAGAAAAACAGCCGCCCACGGCCCCCTTTCCCTGAGGTTGCCGGGCCTGTCCCTGCAACTTGCCTCACAGACTAGCACCAGCTGAAAGCGGAAGCACTTCAGAAAAGCACGCATTCCTGTGCTAAATGGCAAGAAGAGCTGGGTGGGGGGAGGTCTCAGGACCTGGGGTTTTGGGTCACCTCCCCAGGCTTCCCACCCTCTCCAAGGGCAAAGCCCACATCAGAGCCACCTTTGGCCTTCACAGCCCTCGGGGGCGGCCAGGGTGTTATTCGCTGCACAGATGAGACCTGGAGACTGAGTGGAGGGCCTGCCCTGGGCCCCACAGCACAGCCCGCCCTCTAGGCCGGGGAGTCCACCCCCGCTGGGAAGTGACCATGGCCAGGGGAGCCCTCCCAGCCCCCTCAGGTGGCTCACCCGCGTGGATGGAGCGAATGGCATTCTTGTCGGCCTCCAGGAAGGACACCAGGGCCACCATGACCCCCATGGTGCTGGACAGGGCTTCCTCAGACCCGTAGCGGGAGTACACGGGCTTCCCCGCCTCGCTCAGCACGAACACGTGCTTCTGGTGCAGCCGCCAGGCCTCCGCGGCCTCCTCGTCGTCCCCCTCTCCCGCGCCCTCCCTGGGGGACTCCGTGGCCGGTCTCCCCGAGGCGCCCGGGGGTTCCGCCCAGTCCTCGGAGCTTCCTGGCAGCATCTCCTCCTGCAGGTCCCGGGCCACGCCTGTCAGCTGGGTGCTCAGCTCACTGAAGTCCTGGCTGATCTGGCGCATGTCCGCAGGCAGCGGGGGTGGCCCCCCAGCACCCTCCTCGGGACTCTCCCCGGGAGCCGCCCCATTCTCCGGTTCAGTCAGGTCCTCGTAGGAGCGGGCGTGGACGAACATGGCACCCTCCTGCCCGGCACCTGCCAGCCGAGAGCACCAGCACTTAGAGCCGCCGCCGCCGCCAGGCCCCTCACAGCAAGGTGTCGCCCAGATGCGCTAGCGTGGCTGCCTGTCTCCGTGAGGCAAGTCCCTCTTCCCGCTGCTGCTGTCCGCCTGCGACTCACTGGCCACCAGGCTCCTCCGCCAATCACACGGGGGCCAGGCCCAAGCCCTCATGGCTGGGGCAGCTGCTGTCTGCCCGCCTCTCACTCTCATCGGACAGCCTTGTCCATGCCAGGCACACGGGCCTCTGTCCACCTGCTCCTTGGCCACTCAACACTGCCCACCTACCCCAGGGCGTCTGCACCTGCTCCTCCCTCCGCCCGGCAGGCACCCCCAGCCCCTCGCACGGCCTGCTCTGTCAGCGCTCAGCAAAGATGCTAGCTGCCTCCTCACCTGACCTCCAAGCCCAGCACTGTATCCCTCCCTCCTGAATATCTCCTGTCGGTGACTGTCCTCCCCAACTGTGATGGGGTTCCCCCCACGGCCGGAAGCTGGCTGTTCATTGCGGTGTGCCCGGTCCCCCTGCCCTGGATGACTCCTGTGCGCAGTGACTCTTCCCCGGGAGACGGCCACGCCATTGAAAGGGCCCACCAGTCTGTGACTCCCCCAGGGACCTTGTCAGTCTTCCTCTTCTGACTTGTTTTTTGACAGAATAACTCAACAGATATATTTTGGGTCTCTATTATGAGTTCAGCACTGGACTAGGCATTGAGGACACAACTGCTCTGTGCTCAGAGCTCAGAGAGAGATGGGCAAATACGTACATAAAAAATAAAATTACAAAATAACGAGTGTTCTGTACAGAGCAGGCCTGCCTCGCGAGGAGGTGACATGCACACCGAGAGCTGGAGCGGAGCCCCGCAGGTTCACTGCAGACTGGGGAGGGAGGGAGGAGCCCAGGCTGGCGGCAGACAGCCCGAGGAGCATGGCCGGCCGACGTGTGCGCAGAGGAAGGGGGGAAGCAGACTGAGCTCGGTCCCCTGCAGGACCCCCAGCCTCTGACAAACGCCCAGGGAGCTGAGCACACACTCGGTGGCCTGGGAGGGAGAGAGTGGAGGGAATCCAGGCCGACCTGGAGGCTGCTCTAGCGGCCAGCTGTGCACACCCTGCCCGTACCTGGCTCCATTCCCTGGGCCAGCCCTGGGGTGGGGCTCTCGGCTCTCTCCACACTCTGCCCATCTGCGGGAGCCAGTGTGCCATCGGGGCACTCGCTGCTTCTCTTCCTCTGCATGTCAGCAGCCATTCCTTCGGACCTCCTGTGGGCAAACGAAAGGCATCATCCAGAGGAAGGGGAGGTGCTGTTGGCAGGGAACACTGGCATCATTAACAGCGATGAAGTGTCCCTCCCAGGACCCAGCTCAGTCCTCTGGGGGTGGCCTCTGAGTATTCCCCTCTAGAAAATGAAGTTGGTTACCCTGACCTATGTGGCTCAGTTTGGTTGAGTAACATCCCATGCACTGAAAGGTCACAGGTTCGATTCCCGGCCACAGCACATGCCAGGTTGTGGGCTCAATCAATCTCTCTCTCTCTCTCTCTCTCTCTCTCTCTCTCTCTCTCTCTCTCGTTGTTCTTTTCCTGATCATAAAAGGAAGAATTCATGGTTATCTATTCATTGTCGAAAACTTGGAAAGGACAAAAATAGTATAAAGAAAAGATGTCATTTCCCCCCATGCACATTTCCCACTGTTCACACTTTAGTGTATTTCCTTCTAGTCTTTTTTCTAATGTATATAGAAGGTAACTTTTTTTACAAACTGGTAACAGCAGCTAAAGCTCACTGAATGCCTAGGCAGCCGCTAAGGAATGTGGATGGAGTCCGCTGTTCCTGATCACTGCTCTCGGAGGCAGGCGCTCCTCCCGGGCCAGCCCTGGAGATGAAGGAAGCAGGCTGGGGGAGGAAGTACCTGGCCCGATGTCACCGCAGGAAGGAAACGTGAGAGCTGGGAATTGAAACAACTCTCTGTCCTGATACCTTTCACTGAACATCCCAACAAGCACAGTTCTCCATTCAAAACGGAGTTGAGCCCGGCCGGCGTAGCTCAGTGGTTGAGCATCGACCTATGAACCAGGAGGTCACGGTTCAGTTCCCAGTCAGGGAACAGGCCCAGGGTTGTGGGCTCGATCCCCAGTGAGGGGTGTGCAGGAGGCAACCAATCAATGATTCTCATCATCCATGTTTCTCTCTCCCTCTCTGAAATCAATAAACGCATATTTTTTTAAAAAACAGAGTTGAGCAATCGTTTTCTTTCTGGATATGTAGGCACTTGCCATGTGGCCTCTGGAGGCCCTGCCTGCAGGGAAGACTTGTCCCCGATAGTAATCGAGTGTCAGGAACGTCTCTGGAGAGGGATCTGAGTTAACTTGGTTTGCTTTCGTAAGTCTCAGTTTTCTCATCTATAAAATGGGTCAGTGATAATACAGATTCATCGGGCTGTGGAGAATTAAATGAGATAATCCATGTAATCTGGCTACCCTGGCGCAGGGTAGGCACGGTACACTCAGTGCTGCCATTTGCACATGATGACTATTCTTACTTAGCCTTCAACCACGTGTAGCTGTACTTACATGGATTCCCCCAGTGGTCTCTGCCCTGTACCACACTCTGAGAGTCTGCTCCCCTCCAGCCAGGCCCAGCGTGGACCGGCCTGGGAAAACGTGTTTCTGACCTTGTGAAGCCAGTGCGCTCTGGCCTGACGTGACCCACCTGTGACACGGGGCAAAGAGCTGTCTATGGGACCAGGGCTGGGCGTTCCTCTCTGGCCTGACGTGACCCACCTGGGACACGGGGCAAAGAGCTGTCTATGGGACCAGGGCTGGGCGTTCCTCCAGGCCAATGGGCTCCTCCTGGGCCCTGGACGTGCAAGAACAGACCATGCATTCGCTCTCTGCTGCTCCTGGAAGTCTCTCCCAAGTTGGACTCCTTGGTCTGCCACATGTTCCTGTCCTTTGGCCTTGCATCTCGGGCTCGCAGATCCCAACAAGGTCTACAGCAGCCTCCCCAATGTCCCCTGGGGCCGCTGCCCAGACACCTTGTGGCTTCAGGTGTCGAGTCGAGCCTGGCCGCCTGGCGGAGTAGTACCCACATGGAGTGGGGCTGGTGGACGCCCCCTTCACCGCAGCTGCCCTGCCACCTGAGACCATGCAGCATCTCAGCATCTCCAAGGCCAACTGGGGACCCCGCCAGGAGCCCTGATGAAGCAAACAGCTCACCAGACACTCACCCTGGAAACTAGGCAGGGAGCAGAGCCACCCCAACCGCCCCTGGATCCATGACCTGGACAGCCAGCTCCTGCGAGGCTGCGCCTGAAGCGGCTGAGCAAGAGCGGGCTCTGGGAACCAGGCCCAGAGGAGATGCTCCCTGGGGGCCCTCCTAAAGCAGTTTCTCCGGACGCCCCGGGCTGCTTTGCCTAAAGGTGCTCAGCTGTGACTGGAGCGACGCCAGCAGGCAGGCCTCCCTCCCTCGGGCGCCCGCCCTGCAGGGGAGAGGGCCGGGCCAAAGCCCCTCCCCGCTGGCCCCCTCTTCCTGCTTAGAGAGAGTTCCCTCCAGCCTTGACCCTTTGGGAGTGGCCTCCGGGGGAGGGTGCAGACAGGGCCCAGGTGAGGCTGAGAGTAGGTGCTTCCGCAGGATGCTTCCTCCAGGCGCAGAGCGTCGCCTGGAACTCGCCACTCCCCTCTCCGACAAAGGCGCACTGTGCGCCCCCCCCTAGCAAACTCGAGCCCAGAGAGGGTGGCTCACCCAGGACGAGGGGCAGCCCGACAAGGAGTCAGCACCCTCGTGGGCAAAGGCCCAAGGCCCAAGGCCCAAGACACATTCAGGGTCTGTCCCGCTCAGCCCAGTCACCTCTGCGGATCTTGGAGCGAGAACTCTGCGGGCGGAATGTGTGCATTGGGGGGCGGGTCCTTCCTGGCCACTGCCCCCTCCAGGACTTCGCCCTCGCAGCCAAAGGGGGGCTCCAGGCCTCGCCTTCTATATCCCCCAGCTGGGGACCAGCCGGCCAAAGGACCCCGGAGAGAACCTGTCCTCCTGCCGCAGAAGGCAGCGCAGGCGGCAGGACCCCTTCCCCCACCTGCCGCCCAAGCCCCTCCCTCCAAGGATGACAGCTCTCCAGTCTCCCGGCGCCCCCAGGCCACGTGGGCTGGCAGTCGGACCTACCTGTGTCCGCGGGGGCCCCAGGACGCAGCGATCGCCGGTCACTGCCCTCTGCCGGACCCCCGGGAGGGCGCTGCGATCGGGCCGGGCCGGGACTGAGAGCGCAGGTTCGCGGGGCCACGACGCCCTGTGGACACCGACATGGCCACAGCGCGGACCGCCGCCCCCGCCCCCCGCCCGTCGCCCGGCCGCCGGCCCAGGAAGCCTGCCCTCGGCCGCCTCGCCCCGCGGAGGCCCTGCTCCAGCCTCGCGGCCCGACCCTGCCCGTCTCCGGCTGCATGATGGGAAATGGAGTCCGCAGGGCGCGGGCGCCCGCGGGGCCGGGGGGCGGGGCGTCCGGTCCCCGCAGAGCCCCGGCCGGGCGTGATCTGGGTGCGGCGGTCTCGGCCCGCCGCGCCTTCTCCGGCGTCCGGTCACGCCCCGCGCTTCCTCCAAGTCCCGATCCCGCGTGGACCAGAGACCGCACACCCCGGCCCCGCCGCCCTGCGCACCAGCGGCGTCTGTGCGGGAGAGAGAGGCGCGTGGGCGTTGTTGTGGCCGTGGAAGGGCCGTCGGGCTTGGAGAGTTTGCAAACGTCTCCGGTGGGCTGCAGAGGATGTACGCGCTTCAGTTGTTGCTCAGAAACACATCCTTTTAGCCACGTTTTAATACTACACGAAGAGGCCCTAAAACAATAATTCTCAAATCTGACCGCACATGGAGTGACCTGGGGAGCTTACAAACAGAAACAAAACCCCGATGCCAGACCCTGAGGGGCGCAGTGGGTTAGAGCACCTCGGATTACCTCTCCACCCTCTCCCTGCAGGCTGCCGGGTCAGCCCTGGTCACGGCACACTCAAGAATCAAACAGCGAATGCATACATAAGCAGAACAACGAATCGATGTCCCTCTCTCCAATCAATAAATAATGAAAAACAAAAACAGAACACGAATGCCTGGACACACCCCTAGAGACTGTGGTTTAATTGGATCGGGATAGGACTCACGCGAGAGCATCTTTTTAAAAGCTTCCCAGGTGATTGTCCAGGGCAAGGGACTAGTACTTTCCTAGACGCAAAGCAACGAGGACAGGAACACGTAAAGCTTCCCCAAACAAACTTCTTTTTGCAGAGCAGTTGAAAGATGTAAAACTAGGGATTAACAACAATACTGCTCGTGTGTTCTCCGAAGCAGTTACGTCGCCTTAGAGCTCCGTAGTCCATTCTCCACAGTTCCGGGGGCAGGAAGAGCCTGGAGTCACTCCTTTGATTCCCCTCGCTGGTCAAGGTCCCAGGGCCGTGCCCTGCTCTGTGCTTGTCTTGTGGTCTCAGAGGGCCGCCCCTCAGCAGCCTCCCTCCACAGCACTGGCCTGTGGTCACATGGTGATGACGAAGCTGTGGCCTTTTACCAGAGATGGCTTTGCGCAGGGCTCTTGGGCCCTGGCACATAACTCAAGGGAAGATTTCTTCTCCCTTTTAGGTAAGAACGTGTGAGAAAACGTCCAGCTCCTTAACGATTCCCGGGAAAGGAGACAGGAGGGAGGAGGAGCCTCTCAGGTCTCCAAGGTCATTCCTTATTCTCTCTCCTCACCAGCTCAGTGTCCAGGCTCCCTCCCTTAGAGGAAACGTATATATCTCACTTGTATAGTTTCGTTCTCATAAGTCCCACCAGGTTACATTATGAGAGTGTAAACCAAGAAGACCTCACCTTCTCTGATTTGGTACAGAAACATTTCCTGAACCGAAAAACTGTACCCCATAGAATTGATCCCCACAGAAGACATTTAAAGTGTTCTAACATACCTGGTGAGTCTCCCCGTCAGTCTCCATGTTGCCCTCAGGGTGTCTTCGAGTCTCACTCTTGCTCTCAAGTACCTCCCCATCAGAAAGCACCATTGCCACTTAGAAGTATTGCATCTACGTAGCCAAGCAAATGGCCACGTATACTATACCCTAGGTCCGTGGTCGGCAAACCGCGGTGCGCAAGCCACATGCGGCTCGTGCGCCGTGGTTTGCCGCTTTGTTGACTAATGAGTTTGCCGACCACTGGCATAACCAATGGACATGGACACTGGGGCGGTGGGGGCTTGTCCTGGGGGTGGGAGTGGCGGGGGGGGGTGTCAATCGGGGAAAAAGGAGACATATGTAATACTTTAAACAATAAAAAAAAAAAGAATCAACCATAGTGCATAAATAAGTGGAACAACAAATTGATGTTTGTCTCTAAAAACCAATCAATAAACAAACTTCATTTAATCCAGGGTCTGGGCACATGCCCAGGTATCAGGCTGGATCCCCAGTAGGGGGCGTGCAGGAGGCAGCTGATCAATGGTTCTCTTACATCATTGATGTTTCTATCTCTCTCTCCCTCTCCCTTCCTCTCTGAAATCAGTACAAATATATTTTAAAAAATAAAAGAAAGAAATCCTGGTCTTTTGGAACAAAACGCACGTCGGCCCCATGATGGCTGTGCTGCCTCGAATGGCCCTGTTGCAAACTTTGGGCTCCGCCGCCAGCACTCCAGGCTGCCCTGCACCTCGTGTTGCCCTCCAGGTTTGGGGTTCCTCGAGACCTTCGCTTGCTGTTTTGTGGGCCCACCGTTTTCACGGACCCAGCATGCCAACGCCACAAATCGCTTGTTCTTCCCCATGTTTCTTTTCTTTCATCGCTTTCCTGGACATTTCAGAACCCGAGGTTGGGGCTGTGACGAAGTGACCTGACTGCAGTCTGTCCCCAGCCCTGTCGCTCTCGTGACAGGGGAGACCCTTTCATGAGTCTGTCAGTGTCTTCAGCAGCTTTCCGCTCACACACATGCAAGACAGCTACCGTGGAGGGTCCTGAGCTAACGGTGACAGCCAGGCCTCCCCTGGACCCTCCGCACAGGCCCCCTTCCCGCCTCCAGTGCTTCGCAGCCCCCGCAGGCAGCGGGTCTTCTCGCTCTGCTGGAAAGCCTCACGTGTGGTCTTCCATCATCTCTCTCCTGCTTACTGTCTCTTATTCTAATATTTGAGCCATGATCCCACATGAGACTGAGACGATGAGGAACAACAGGCAGGATGTCTTTTTTTTTTTTTTTTTTTTAATATGTTTTATTTATTTTTTACAGAGAGGAAGGGAGAGGGATAGAGAGTTAGAAACATCGATGAGAGAGAAACATTGATCAGCTGCCTCCAGCACGCCTCCCACTGGGGATGTGCCCACAACCAAGGTACATGCCCTTGACTGGAATCGAACCTGGGACCTTTCAGTCTGCAGGCCGACGCTCTATCCATGGAGCCAAACCGGTTACGTCAGGATAATGTCTTTCTCTCTGAGAAAGATGTAGGGGCTGAAAGAGGGCCCACCTACCTGATTGGACCCTGTACTCCCATTCCACGTGAGGACACTGCTCTGGGTCAGCCCTTTCAAATGGCTCATAGTTCTTGATCTTAGGCAGTAAATACAACCTGGCAGGTACTATGGGCCCATGTAATTAAAAAAAAATTCCAGATGCTTCCTCTGAAAATCCTCAATGATTACCTTAATGAAAAGGGCAAAGCATTCAGCAGCATGAGCCTTGGAAGAGTACAGGCTGGGGCTGTTATCCCCACGCCATCTTCTTCCCTGCTGTGGGCAAATGACTTCGTCTTTCTGCGCTTTGGTTTCCTTAACTGGAAAGGGGTATATCATAAGGTTATTGTGAAGATTATTTATTTTTTAAAATATATTCTTATTGATTTCAGAGAGGAAGGGAGAGGGAGAGAGAGATAGAAACATCAATAATGGGGGAGAATCACTGATCGGCTGCCTCCTGCATGCCCCCTACCGGGGATTGAGCCTGCAACCCTGGCATGTGCCCTGACCAGGAATCGAACCGTGACCTCCTGGTTCATAAGTGGACGCTCAACCTCTGAGCCATGCTGGTTGAGCTACTGTGAGGATTAGATGAGATAACAAAATGCTAGCACAATGCCAGGCATATAGTGTGATGAAGGGTGGCAATTATTACTACCCAAGGACATTGGACGTAGGCAAGAATAATTAGTTCCTTAATACGGTTTACCTCTTCAGAGGATAAAGTACTCTCTGATAAGGGAACAATGCATCAATAATGGTCCAGTTTGGCCCGGCTGGTGTAGCTTAGTGATTGAGAGTTGACCTTGAACCAGAGATCACAATTCAATGGTTCAATTCCTGGTCAGGGCACATGCCTGGGTTGCAGGCTCAATCCCTGGTGGGGGGAGTGCAGGAGTCAGCAAATCAATGACTCTCTCTCATCATTTATGTTTCTATCTCTCTCTCCCTTTCCCTTCCTTCCTTGAAGTCACTAAAAATACATATTTTTAAAGATGGCCCAGTTTGGGAAGGAAAGTCAAAATACCCACAGTTCTTTGTAGCTGTTCCTCCTCTTCTCTGGGACCTCTTTAGTGCTGGTGTGTCCCAGGGCCCAGGGCTGGAACTCCGACCTATCAGTACACACGCACTCCCTTATTGCCTTGGCCTTCTCACACAAGCCCAGGGCTTTAGATACCAGCACTAGATACGCTGATACCGCCCAGATTTGCCTCTCTAACTCTGACCTTTACCCTGAACTCCTGGCTGATGTATCCAACTGACAACTCCAGGTCCCACTAGGCATGGAAAACTCCCAACTGATTCCTGCTCTTTCTACCAAAACTGCCCCTCCCACATTCTGCCCTCTCTTTCCTCATCCTAGTTGTCTCCTATGACCACTGTGACCACACAAGTACCATCCTGTTGTGGTTATATTATCACAGGTCTCCTAACCGGGCGCCCTGCTTCTGACCTTCCTACCTTCAGCCTATTCTCCACACAGCAGCCAGAGGGATCCTATTGGCATGGAAGGCAAGTCATATTATTCTACTAGCGGTCCAATGCATGAAAATTTGTGCAAGAGTAGGCCTTCCTTCCCCTGCTGCCGGCACCAGTTTCCCTCCGGCCCCTGGGACCCAGGCTTCCCTCCGGCCTTGGCTTCCTCCGGAAGGACATCTGGTCTAATTAGCATATTACCCTTTTATTATTATAGATTTAGAGCCTTTCAACAGCTTTCCATCTCCCTTCTTACAGAAACCAAACTCATTTCAGCAGAGGTTGTATATCTTGTTTAATAACCGCCCCCATCTGCATCTCCGCTAGGGCAGAACTTTTATTTATTTTTTATTATTTTTTTAAAGTTTTTTTAAAGTATTTTTTTAAATTGATTTCAGAGAGGAAGGGAGAGGAAGAGAGAGATAGAAACATCAATGATGAGAGAGAATCATTGATCGGCTGCCTCCTGCACAATCCCCACTGGGGATCGAGCCCGCAACCCGGGCATGTGCCCTTGACTGGAATCGAACCTGGGACCCTTCAGTCCGTGGGCCGACGCTCTATCCACTGAGCCAAACCGGCTAGGGCTAGGGCAGAACTTTTATAAGCTTTGCTTTTTCCCTGTATCTCCAGCACCTGATACAGTGCTTGGCAGACGGTGGGTACTTCATACAATTCTTGAATGGAGAACTGGCTTGCAGACAAGATGCCTGAAAAGTGGGAAGGTAACTTTCAAGACTGCTTAACCCAACCACCTCCTTTCTCTACCGATAAGGCTTGCTTTATTTGAGAATGCTTTACAGGTTTTTCTTGGAGCAGGCTTCTTCCATCGCATGAAATTGAATTTGGGCTATAAAACCAGGCTTCTTTCTCTAAGGATCCACTCTGACAGGGACACCAGGTGGCTGGAATCAGCAAGCATTTCAGGTGCGGACAATCCATCTGGCAGCCTGGAGCCGGCCACTTGAAGAGCATTAGCTAAAACTGTGATGCCCCGTTTTCCACTAGATTGCTGATTTGCAGATAGCTTCCAGTTTCTCTGTGACCTCGCGCAGGTCACTCTTAGCCAGATTTATTGCTGAGAACTAGCCAGGCCCTGTGCAAGCTGGGTTGATTGTCCTTCCGAGGCAGGGCGGGCCCCTGAACCTTAACCATAGCTAACACAGCCTGGTATTTCTGGGCGGGGGACGCCTAACTGGGGAGCCTATCAGCAGGAAAGAGGGACGAGCCCGTGTGACTACTGCTTCTCTAACTCTATTCTCGGCTCCCTTTCTTTCCCGTCGCAAGAAGGCAGCTCGGGCGGCACGGGCCAGGGTGGTACCCTAGCTCGCTGCGGGCCGGGAGCACACCTGGCGAGCAGGAGGGCAAGTAGCCGCTCGCCAGAAGCCAAACCACACCCCCGGCGGGTCTGACACACAGCGGCGGGAAAGCGTGCCCTCCCATTGGACGCCGACAAGCAGCGTGCCCTCACGCCCCGCCCCCGCAGGCACACCTGCCCCGCCCCCCCTGCGCGGGGCACGGCGGGAGGGGAGTCGGCGCGACCCGCCGCTCTACTCCATATCCCGGCAGGCCGAGCGCTCAAGGCGGCGGCGCGGCGCCTTTGTGGAGGCAGCGGCCGGGCGCGGAGGAAGTTCCGGTCTCCGCGACACTGGGTCGGCGGCGGCGGCTGAGGGTTAGGAGGAGCGGGCCGCGGAGGCCGCGCTGCCTCGGTAAGGACCTGGGGCGGGAGGGTGGACGCGCCGGAGCCTGAGGGGAGGACGCCGGCCTACCAGGCCGCCCCGGACGTCGAGGGCCCGCGCGGCCTGGAAGCTGCGGCTTCGGTGTCGCGGGGCGGCCGCGACTTGGCTCGGGAAGAAGAGAGCCGAGTGCTGGCGGGGAGGGAGGCGCCGCCCCCGGGAGGAACGCCCCGGAACGGTCGCGGGCCAGGGGCGGGCCCCGGCCGGGCGGTAGGATTACCGGTCCGGCCTCGGGGCGGCCGGCTTGCGGGTCGGGGACTGGCGCGTGGTGGCGGGTCGGGGCTCCCCGTCTGCGGGGCCGCGGGCGGGCCCTGTTCCTTCCCTTCTCCTGCTTTTGCAGGAATCTGATTCCGTCCTGAGGTCTCGCTCGAGAGGGAGCTCTTCTGTGCCCAGCACGGAGCCTCGCCCTCAGACCCGGACGGACACGGGTGGGGGCTCGGCGGGACCCCCGCGGGCGCGAGCGCGCGGGTCCCGGCATCCTGGGCAGCGGAACCTGGAGGCGGGGGAGTGGGCTGGTGGGTTCTGCGCCCGTTGGACGGACGTGGGGAGAGCGGGATTTTCCCTCGTGGCCACTCCGGAGATTTTAGAGCCCGTTTGGCTTTGCAGAGGGGTTTCCTTCCCGCTGGAGAATGGGTTCTGCTGCCGTGTTCCGCTCGACGAGTGCCTTTTTAAATAGGAAGGGCCTTGCATTGTAGGGTCCATCCACTGTGAGGGTAATGGTGGGGTTTTGTTTTTTTTTGCATATTCCGGGTTGTTGCTTGGGAAGGTCAGAGTTGCTGGATCTGAGTGAAGGAGTCCAGGAGACCCATGTGCCTGGTCACCCGGTTCGTTTTCTGAACTCTGGATTGTGCCCTAGGTTTGTTTTCCACTCCCTGTTGAGTAATGCCACCCGTGTGAATGGTTTGATCATGTCGGCATCAGCGAATGGCGAGGCTGTAGGGAGAGGTATCCGGAGCGGGCGAGGCGCGGCAGGACTGGCAGTGTCCGCAGTCGCGGCTGGTGTGGTACCCACCGTGTTGGTGAAGAAGTTGAACTTGAACCTCACCTCATTAACTGGCGCCGGGCGAGGTACCTGACCTGTAGAGGAGGCACCAGGTCTCTGTTCTGGACATCTGCAGCATCCTTCTTTACGGAATGCTGTTGCCAGACTTGGGTTTTTGTTGCCTTTTTTTTTTTTTATACTTAAATGATGTATTTTATTTTATTTTTTTTGTTGCCTTTTGTATCTAGGTTCTTGTAGCCTTGCAGAGGAGAATTGTCAAGGGGGGAGGTTACTGAATGAACTCCACCGTCTTACTGCCTACACTTGAGGGCAAGGTTATATTCTTCTGCCAGTGCTTATTGTTTGTACTGGAGGTAATGGTTTAGTTGAGAGTTACATTAAGGTGAAAATGATGGGAAAGCTTTGAAATTCTAAACATGGTAAGTCATTTCTTGGCTGGGCTCTTCTAGCTATACACCAAGTGCTGGGCATTAATTTTTCTGTGTAGGGCCCCCCCACCCCAATAACTGTAGGAGCTCTAGAATGGGATAGGGTTTGATTCCCTGACAACTCCGCTAACTTGGTGACATTTGGCAAATTACCTAATTTCCGTTTCTTCACTATGTGAAGTGAGGTTAAGCAATGTTGTGAGGTGATGTGATACATGTGAGCCGCCACTGTTACCTTTTTTCACAGCTTTGTTGAGATGTGTAAGTCATGTTTTTTATATGACTACTTTTTTTTTGCAATGTTGTGATAGCCTTGGCTGGTGTGGCTCCATTGGTTGGATGTCCTCCCATGCACCAGAACATTGCCAGTTTGATTCCTGGTCAGGCACATACCGAGGTCATAGGCTCCATCTCGGTGGGGGGACATGCAGGAAGCAGCTGATGTTTCTCTCTCTCCCTTCCTCTCTCTCTAAAAATCAATTAAAATATTTTTTTAAAGTTGTGATATATAGTAGCAAGATTTACCATTTAACCCTTTGCACTCGCTTGCTTTTTTCTCGATCCCTTTATTCTACTCGGGATTTAATTTTTTAAATACCCCAGATTTTACAAAGCGCGGCAGTAGAATAAAAAACTGGAGTTTCTTTTCATACAAACTTATTTATTTGGATTTTTTTATATTTCAAATTATTGATACATTCAAAGAGTAATTTTAATCTCTATAATTTTTCATGGTGTGATATTTTTTGAAACATTCACCCACATGAAGACCTGGTTTACATTCACATGTTTCGCAAATATAAATCGTCTCTCTTCTTCCTCCTTTGATTTTTCTGTTAGAACAAACAACACAATCTTTGTGTTTTGTGTTAGGGTGAGGTGTAATTATATGGAGCTTTCCATCTAAACGTTGCTCTAAGTTAGTGGGTAATAATCTACCCCTGGAAGTTAGTGTACCATCTCTGAATTCTCCAACAAGATCATGTACTAATTTCCTAATAAATTTCACATGCGTTACCGGTTTTTCATTTTTTCTTTTTTGGCATCAGTTGAGACGGCATTTACATTTTACTTGTCCTTTCATGCTAATGAAAACAAGAAAAGATACTGGAAAAATAGACAAAAATCCCCTTCCCCCCGCGGTGAAACTACGTGTCGAGTGTGGCTCGACATACGAGCTGCTACCGATGCTAACCGTGTCGAGTCACACTCGACATCCGAGTGCAAAAGGTTAAACCATTATTTTAATCCTCACCTGAGGATAAGTTTATTGATTTTTTTAATTTATTTTTTTCTGGAGAAAGAAGTGGGGGAGAGAAAGAGAGGGAAACATCAATGTGAGAAACTGATCACTTGCTTCCTGTATGCTCCCTCACTGGGGATTGAACCCGAAACATAGGTATGTGCCCTGACCGGGAATTGATCCCACAACCTTTTTAGTGCACGGGGTGACGCTCCAACCAACTGAGCCACATGGCTCGGGCACCATTTAAACCATTTTAAAAAAAGTAGATTCTTATTGATTTCAGAGAAGAAGGGAGAGGGAGAGAGAGAAGAAACATCACTGATGAGAGAGAATCATTAATTGGCTGCCACCTGCATGCCCCCTACTGGGGATTGAGCCCACAAACTGGGCATGTGCCCTGACTAGAAATGAACTGTGACCTCCTGGTTCATAGGTCGATGCTCAACCACTGAGTGACACTGGCCAGGCTATTTAAACCATTTGTTTTTGTTTGTTTGTTAATGAACACTTTTTTCCATGGATTTTTAGAGAGAGTGGAAAGGAGAGGGAGAGACAGGGAGACACATCGATTTGAGAGACATCGATTTGTGGCCTCCTGCATGTGCCCTGACCAGGCCAGGGAACAAGCTGTAACCTGTATGTGTCCTTGACCGGAATCAAACCCAGGATCCTTCAGTGCGAGGGCTGATGCTCTATCCACTGAGCCAAACCAGCTAGGGCTAAACCATTTAGTTACATTCAGAGTGTTAATTACACACACAATACGTATAGTGCAGTCATCACCACTATTTCCAAAACTTTTTCATCATCCCAAACAGAAACTCTAACCATTAAGCAAATAACTCCCATTTCCCCTACTGTCAGCACCTGGTAACATCTAATCTATATTCTGTTTCTGTGAATCTGCCTGTTCTAGGTACTCCATGTAAGTGGAATCATTCAGTATTTGTGTTTTTGTGTCTGACTTAATTCACTTTAACATAATGTTTTCAGGGTTCATTCATGTCATAGCATGTATCCAAACTTCATTCCTTTTTTTAAAATCTAAAAACAAAATTTTGATTGAGGTATGATTGATATCTTCATCCTCTTTTTTTATATATATATATTTCATTGATTTTTTACAGAGAGGAAGGGAGAGGGATAGAGAGCTAGAAACATTGATGAGAGAGAAACATCCATCAGCTGCCTCCTGCACACCCCCCACAGGGGATGTGCCCGCAACCAAGGTACATGCCCTTGACTGGAATCGAACCTGGGACCCTTCAGTCCGCAGGCCGACGCTCTATCCACTGAGCCAAACCGGTTTCGGCTTCATCCTCTTTAAAAAAAAATTTTTTTTTTATTTCAGAGAGGAAGGGAGATGGAGAGAGATAGAAACATCAATGATGAGAGAGAATCATTGATCGGATGCCTCCTGCACACCCCCACTGGGGTTCGAGCCCGAAACCCCGGGCATGTGCCCTTGCCCAGAATCGAACCTGGGTCTTTTTAGTCCACAGGCTGACACTCTATCCACTGAGCCAAACCAGGTAGGGCTCTTCATTCTCTTTTAAGGCTGAATAATATTCTGTTGGTATGTATGGACCATGTTTTATCTTGTCATTTGTTGGTAGACGTTTGGGTTGTTCCCGCCTTTTGGCTATTGTAAATAATACAGCTATGACTATGGGCATCCAAATACCTCTTCCTGTCCCTCTTTTCAATTTCTTTGGGTATATACCTAGAAGTGGGTCATATGATAATTCTGTGTTTAGGTTTTGAGGAACTGCCATACTGTTTTTCCACAGCAATTGCAACATCATTTTATATTCCCATCAGCAATGCACAAGGGTTCCAGTTTTTCTACATCTTTGCCAATACTTGTCATTTTCTCTGTTTGTTGTTTGTTTTTTGTTATTAATCCTCACCTAAGGATGTTTTTTCCATTGATTGAGAGTGGAAGGGAGAAAGGGAGGAGGGAGAAAGAGAGAGGAACATCACTGTGAGAGCGACACATCAATTAGTTGCCTCCTGCACTCCCTCTGACCGGGAATTGAACCCTCGACCTTTGCTGTGCGGGCCAGTGCTCTAACCATTGCGAACACCGGCCAGGGCCCTTTGATGAAGTCCAGTTTGTCTGTTTTCCTTTTGTTGCCTATATTTTTGGTGTCATTCAAGAGATCATTGCCAAATCCAATCCATTGAAGCTTCCCCTTTTAACTTTTGTATATGATGTTAGGTAAGGGTCCCACTTCATTCTTTTGCATGTGGCTATCCAGTTTTCCTCTGACCATTTGTTGAAATGTGTCCTTTCTCCATTGAATGGTCTTGGCACCCTTGTTGAAAATCACTTGACCATATATGTGAGGGACTCAGCTATTAGTCACAATAGCTAACAGATGGAAGTAGCCCAGGTGTCCATCAGTGGATGAATAGATAAAATGTGGTATATACATACTATACAATATTATTCAGTATTAAAAAGGAGCCTGGCCAGCGTGGCTCAGTGGTTGAGCGTCGACCTATGAACCAGGAGGTCATGGTTTGATTCCCAGTCGGGGCACATGCCTGGGTTGCAGGCTCGATCCCCATTAGGGGGCGTGCAGGAGGCAGCCGATCAATGATTCTCTCTCATCATTGATGTTTCTCTCTCTCTCTCCCTCTCGCTTCCTCTCTGAAAGCAATAAAAATAAAAATAAAAAGGAATGAAATTCTAATAGATGCTGCAATATCGATGAACCTTGAAGACAATATGCTAAGTGAATAAGCCAGTGACAGAAGGACAAATATTGTATGATTCCACTAGTATCATGAGAGGTACATTAGGGTAGTCAAAATTATAGAGACAGCCTGGCTGGTGTGGCTCAACCTTGTCTTGTGCACCTGGAGGTTGCTGGTTTGATTTCTGGTTAGGGCACCTGCTGGGTGGCAGGCTTAATCTCCAGTAGGGGGCATGCGGGTGGCACCCGATCCATGTTTCTCTCTCATTGATGTTTCTCTCTCTCCCGCTTCCTTCCTCTCTCTCTAAAATTAACAAAAACATTTTAAAAAAATCATAGGGCAGAAAATAGAATGTTGGTTGCCAAGGGCGAGGTAAAGGGGGATGGGGAGTTCCTGTTTAATGAATATGGAGTTTTAGTTTTGCAAGATGAAAAAAGTTCTGTGGATGGATGGTGGTGATGGTTGCACAACAGTGTGAATGTACTTCATGCCACTGAAATGTATACTTAAAAATGGCAAGTAGCAAGTTTTACACTATGTGTATTTTACAACAATTTAAAAAAATACATAATTAAAAAAGAATGGATCTTATCGATTTTACTTTCCCATGTCCCGTTTCTTACTGATCCCTCTTCCACTTTACCAAGGGGCACCTCTCTATTAGAAACCAAACGGAAGTAAACTACTTAATTGAGGAAAACCCTTCAGGACACCAAACTATTTATATCCTACTGAAGGCTATTTGGCTTCTTTCCATTTTCAAAGCTATTATGAATAAAGCTGTCATGAACATATTTGTACAAGTATTTTGTTTTCATTTACCTCGGGTAAATACTTAGAAGTGGCATTACTGTGCCTTAGAGCAGGCGTCCTCAAACTACGGCCCGCGGGCCACATGCGGGTGTTTTTGCCGTTTTGTTTTTTTACTTCAAAATAAGGTATGTGCAGTGTGCATAGGAATTTGTTCATAGTTTTTTTAAACTGTAGTCCGGCCCTCCAACGGTCTGAGGGACAGTGAACTGGCCCCCTGTTTAAAAAGTTTGAGGACCCCTGCCTTAGAGTGACGTTTGTCAGAGCAATTTCTAAAGGACTTGTACTATTTTGCCATCTTTCCAACAATGTGTGAGAGTTCTGGTTCCTGGAAATCCATCTGTATTTGGTTTAGTGAGTCTTTTTGTTAATTTTAGCAGTTCTAGGGGGTGTGTATTTTGTTATTGTGGTTTTCTTTATGACTAATAATAGCATTTCCAGGTACGGGTTACAGATGTTTACTCCCCATTCCGTAGTTTGCCTATTTATTTTCTTAAACAGTGTCTTTTGAAGAACAGCTTCTAATTTTAATGTCTTATGGGAAGTGCTTCCTGGATCCTTCATAGGAGTGTCTGCTGACACCACGCTCAGGAAGATCTCCTCCTGTGGTTTCTTTTAGAAGCTTTATTATTTAGCTTCTACATTATGTCTGATCCATTTTCAATTAACTTTTTTCCCCAGTTAACTTATTTAAAAAATATTTTTATTGATTTCAGAGAGGAAGGGAGAGGGAGAAAGAGATAGAAACATCAATGATGAGAGAGAATCATTGATTGTCTGCCTCCTGCACACCCACACTGGGGATCGAGCCCACAACCCGGCATGTACCCTTGACCGGAATCAAACCAGGACCCTTCAGTCCACAGGCTGACGCTCTATCCACTGAGCCAAACCAGCTAAGGCTTTATGTATTTATTTAGAAGGTGGGGGGAGAACATCCGTCTGTTACTCCACCCATTTACGCATTCACTGGTTAATTCTTTTTTAATGTATATATTTTATTGATTTCAGAGAGGAAAGGAGAGAGAGAGCGAGATATAAACATCAATGATGAGGGAGAATCACTGATCAGCTGCCTCCTGCATGCCCCCTACTGGGGATTGAGCCTGCATCCCGGGCATATGTCCTTAACTAGAATTGAATTATGTCCCCTTCAGTCCTCAGGCCGACGCTCTATCCAGTGAGCCAAACTGGCTAGGGCTCATTGGTTGATTCTTATATGTGTCCTGACTGGGATCAAACTTGCAACCTTGGCATATTGGGAGAACACTAACCTACTGAGCTACCTGGCCAGGGCTAAAGTTGCTATTGTTTAAAAATTCATAGTTGGGGCCCTGACCCAATAAGTCAGTTGGTTAAAATATTCTCCCAGTATCCAAGGTTGTATGTTCAATCCTGGTCAGGGCACATACAAGAATCAACCACTGAATGGAACAACAAATCGATGTTTCTCTCTCCCTCTTCCTCCCTCTTGCCCTCCCTCCTGCCCTCTCCCTACTTCTCTCAAATAAATAAATAAAAATTTTCTTAGTTGGCTAGTTTTTCAATCCAATCTTTGCCTTCCGTGCCTTGTTTATGCTTTTAGCTGAGTGTCCTTTGGAGCCCAAAGCATTTACTTTGGAAAAAATTAGAGTGTTTAAAGCAGAATAAAGCTGCTGCACACTGCAGCCAACACTAATAGAATAGGACCCTAGGCATGTGCCCTAACCAGGGATTGAACCAGCGACCTCTTGGTTCAAGGGTCAACGCTCAACCACTGAGCCACACCACTGGGCTGCTTTTTTTTTTAAGAACTTGTTTGTTCATCTAATATTTTAAAGATTTCCTTGAATGCCAGGAGTTCAAACAAACCACACCAACAAACAAAAAAGAGAAAAGCAGAAAATGAACTCCCCTCTGCTTCTGCAGCGTGGTTTTATGATGGGGCCCTCCTTCAGCACCTGGTTGGGCTTTCTCCGGCCTCGGGAGAGCCCAGGTGAAAGCTTCTCAAGTCTTGTCTGATCATGTGTCTTGCCTGGGTATGCATGTGGCTTTCTAAATTTTTCCGTATACATGTTGCCTTGAAGTGTCCTTATTTCCCAACGTCTTTTCACACCAACTTCTCTGAAAATCCTATATAATAAAAGTGTAATATGCAAATTGACTGAATGGCGGAACCCCTAGTGGAATGACCGGTTGCTATGACATGCACTGACCACCAGGGGGCAGACGCTCAACACAGGAGCTGCCCCCAGCTGGCAGGCTCCAGGCCGGCCAAGGCGGGTGCCAGCGGCCACCCCCGCCCTGATTACCCCGCCGGCCATCCCACAGATGGGCCCTGATCTCCAGCCAAGCTTAGGGACCCTACCTGTGCGTGCATTTCGTGCACCAGGCCTCTAGTGTGAGCCTATAGTTTGCTTTGCAGCTTTTCTTAGCAATGCCTGCTGCTTCCCCTCCCACCCACCCCCCGGAGTTCTGAGTTAGGAAAATAGAAACAAGCACCTTGCATCAGTCCTTCAGCTATCCCCCAGACAGGTAAGAGCAGGTGTACACAGTAATTTGCAAATCAGGTTTCCTTTTGATTTGATGGAGGAAGCTGGGAACTGGGCTGCCACTACTTCAAGACTAAAACCACTGCCATGTTAGAGGGGGTGGAGCAGGGATGAGGAAAGACACAAACTTTCCTATTTTGAAGATGGCTTTTTCTTGAATGAGCATCTGCTTCGTTGTTATAAACCTTCGATTGTTTTCTCACGCTCCAACGAAGTTGATTCAGACAGTTACTGCTTTTTGGGGGAACTCTTTCGTCTGTCATTTTACTGACCTATAGGTTATCTTTTCACCCTCTTGATAGTGTACTTTGATGCACTAAAGTTTTTAAAATTGATGAAGTGTCCATCTGTTTTGTCTTTTGTGCCTTTGGTGTCATTAATAAACCATTGCCAAATCCAAGGTCATGAAAGTGTGCCTCTTTTTTAGTAGCTGCAGCAAAGGTCTGCTGATGACTTCTCAGCTTCTCTTGGGTTATGTGCCCATCTTCAAAGTGTCACTGTGGTGAGGGTACTAGACTGTTGTGGTTGGCTAGGCTGGATGGTGTAGGACTGGTGTTCATGCTAGTTAAGATGCTGTTTCTAGAATGGCTACTAGAAAAAAGTCAATATTTATAAATGTGAAGCATTCTTAGTACACGGAGAAGTTTGTAGTGCCCTGGAATATGCATTTCTAATTTTAAAAATATATTTTTTGTTATAAGTTAATAAGTGAATGTTTAAAAATGACTTCCAAAAATATTCCTGCTGATGTGGTCCCTCATAAGCTAAGCAGGAGGAAATTAGGTTAGCCTTTACTTCATATTCTAATGTACTCATTTTTTGTGGCTTGTTTTGTACAGGTGCTGCTATAACCAACGTTTGGTAGCAAAAGGATCTGCTTATTGGGCCCTCTTGACTTAAGAGATGTGGGGGGATTCTCGATCTGCTAATAGAACAGGACCTTTTCGGTAAGTCTTAAAATAATGAATATTGAAATTGTTAATATTTTAATGATATAGTATAACATTTTTTTGGGCTACCATAAAGGGGGATATTTTTGTGTGTGTAGAAATAGCTCTGGTTTTTAAAAAATAAAAACATTTAAAAAATTTTAGTCATTTCTGAAATGATTCTGAGATTGAATATCCAGCATGTCAAGTGTTTTGTGTTTTAGCACTTCATTTATATTTATGGATGATTATTTTACAAGTAAGGCTGTTTCTTATAGAATTAACCCATTTTGATGGTTTAGGTAAGCCATCAGAAATGTTAGGTAACTTTAGCTCTATTGCCTAACTTTCTAAAATTTTCAGAACATTTTTTTCTTTGACCAATTTATCATTTATATTTCCTCACCTTAATTTTAGTTTAACTATAAGTCATTACATGCTTTTTTAAAAAATATATCTTTAAATTGATTTCAGAGAGGAAGGGAGAGAGAGAAACATCAATGATGAAACAGAATCATTGATCGGCTGCTTCCTGCACGCCCCACACTGGGGATCGAGCCCGCAACCAGAGCATATGTCCTGACCAGGAATTGAACCATGACCTCCTGGTTCATAGGCCGATGCTCAACCACTGAGCCATGCAGGCTGGGCTTTTACATGCTTTTTAAAAGATCTTTGACTAGAAGGGAGACATAATTTATATAGCATAACTTTTGGGTTGACTATTTGGATTTTTTTAAAAGGTACTTGTAGGAAAATGATTTTATATTTCATTTTTAACAACTTAAATTTTTTTTCTTTGATTAAAAATTATTTTCATAGCCACTGCTACTTTATATTAATAGAACTGTTTCTTGAATAGTCTACATATAATACAGTTCTAACAACCCTAATGCAATAGGTTACTCTAGAACTATTAGATCTTCTCAACTTAAGAGGGTAAGATAATCCTTAGGGCAGTATTTAAAGACAGTGTTGGATGTGTTCTGGTCAGAAAACATGTAGTTTTAGATATTTTAGCACTCGCCCTTAAATCTTCCTGCAAGCTAACCATTGGGATTTGAGTGGTTTTAAACATGGGAGACAATCGAGTTAGTGGTACTGTCTTAATTTTAGTGTTAAATTGTATTACTTATGAAGAACATTTAAATTTGCCTTCTCTTATGATGAACCACATAGATTTAACTAATGTTAATGGGAGCTCACGGAAGTCATCATGTTCTGAAAATTCATTAAATAAGCATAACTCTAACGTTTAGGTTGCTGCTGTTAAATTCCTATTTAAGAGGGTTTGGCATTGTAACTGTTTCTCTTGAACTGAGTGACCGAGTATCAGTCCTTTGAATCTGGTGTAGTCTGAGTTCAGAAGGGTTGTATAATAGAACCTGTATACTCTGGGAGGAGAGGGCTACTGAGTTGGACTTGATCTCTTAATACTTTTGTTTTACTGCTAAATAGCAGATAACCCTTCAGATCATTTTTAACCTTTCAGATCATTTATGTTTTCCCTTTTCACATCCTCCTGTTCTCCTCAAAGTGAAAATTCTGGGTACCTAATTGTTTACTTAAACTCTAAACTTTCATCAAAGCTAAAACAATGTAAAATGACCTGGGGAAAAAATAAAAGTAAGGTGACCTGGAGGTTAGGCAAAGGCAGAGTTGGGTAGCATAAAAGATTGGGCCAGTTCTCATTTATCTCTTGAGTTCTGTAAACTGAGAATATGACTTTAATACTATACTATTTTAAAATATACTTATTACCATGAAAAATTAGCATAAAGCATTAGAATCTGGAATATCAGCTTTATTCGGGACATGTGAATAATGCTTGAAGGCCTAATACTGTCTCTAGGTCCCTTTCAGCATTCAGCTCCTAGATGCTGTTGCTTGGCTTAGTCAACTTATACATGCTTTGTGGCATGGTTCATCCTGCCTCTGTGATACCCTTGGGTAGTTATAATAGCAGGGGCCCCGGGCGAGTGCTTCTAGGTGGAGCCACTCTAGGCCTGGGAGTTAGATGCAGCCAGGGCTGGCGCTCAGCTGGCATACACCAGTGTGCTCCTGCTGGTTATTTACAGCCAGTGTTTCTTCCTTTGGGGCCTGCCTCCATTCTGACTGGGTGGTGTCCGTGTTGTAGCTGTAATCAAACATTTTGGAATGTTCCTCCTGTATGCAGCAATGAGGAAGACACCTCCTGAAACTTACTGTAAGAAATTTACAGTGCATTGATTTTTCTGATGTATAGGAATCATCATGTTGATCTTGGAATTCTAAGTTCCCTGGCTATAGGAAATGGAAATTTCTGTAGCGTGTCACCATTGCTAGCTTATCTGGTGTTGCGGATTTTCCCTGTTGCAGGACTGGGTGAAAGCTTTTTCTGCAGCAATCATGTTGAAAACCTTGTGTTGACTTTCCTCGTGTTCTGAAATGGGAGCGTAAAAGTTTACTCCACCACTTCGTCCTAAAATAGCAAACCCTTGCTGTTTCTGCAGATCTAGGACCTTGTTACAGAACTCTGCCAAAAAAAAAATATATTTACAGAAGAATGTGCTGTGATTAGAGAAGAATATGCTGGTGTGTAGATTTGAAACTCTCTGGACAATATGAATAACGCTGTCTTTGTTTCTACAGTGGGAGCCAAGAAGAAAGGTTTGCTCCCGGGTGGAACAGGGATTATCCTCCTCCTCCCCTTAAGAGTCATGCTCAAGAGAGACACTCTGGCAACTTTCCTGGCAGAGATTCACTTCCCTTTGATTTCCAGGGGCATTCGGGGCCTCCCTTTGCAAATGTAGAGGAGCACCCTTTCAGCTATGGAGCTAGAGACGGACTACTTGGTGACTATCCAGGAGGGGAGGGATCTGGACATGATTTCAGGGGGGGAGATTTTTCATCTTCTGATTTCCAGAGCAGAGATTCATCCCAGTTGGACTTCAGAGGTAGGGACATACATTCTGGGGATTTTCGGGATAGAGAAGGACCACCTCTGGACTACAGGGGCGGCAATGGGACTTCTGTGGATTACAGAAGTAGGGAAACATCTCACATGAACTACAGAGACAGGGATGCTCATACTGTTGACTTCAGAGGTAGGGATGCTCCTCCATCTGACTTTAGGGGCCGGGGCGCTTATGACTTAGATTTCCGAGGCCGGGATGGATCTCATGCAGACTTTAGGGGAAGGGATTTATCAGATTTGGATTTCAGGACCAGAGATCAGTCTCGTTCTGATTTTAGGAATAGAGATGTATCTGATTTGGACTTCAGGGACAAAGACGGAGCACAGGTGGACTTTAGAGGCCGAGGTTCAGGTACTAGTGATCTAGACTTTAGGGAGAGGGATACACCACATTCAGATTTCAGAGGTAGACACCGGTCCAGGACGGATCAGGACTTTAGGGGCAGGGATGTGGGAACGTGTATGGAATTTAAGGGTAGGGAGATGCCCTCTGTGGATCCAAATATTTTGGATTACATTCAACCCTCTACACAAGACAGAGAACATTCTGGTATGAATGTGAACAAGAGAGAAGAATCCACACATGACCACACAACAGAAAGGCCTGCTTTTGGCACTCGGAAGGGAGAAGTGGAGCATTCAGAAATGAGAGAAGGGGAAACACAAGGCGTAGCCTTTGAACAGGAGTCTTCGTCAGACTTTCAGAACAGCCAAAGTCCACTGCAAGACCAAGACAAGGCACAGCCTTCTGGCGGCGAAAGACAGAGTTCTGATTCTGGTTTATTCAAAGAAGAAGGTGGTCTGGACTTTCTTGGCCGGCAGGACACAGATTACAGAAGCATGGAGTACCGTGACGTGGACCACAGGCTGCCGGGAAGCCAGCTGTTTGGCTACGGCCAGAGCAAGTCTTTTCCAGAGGGCAAACCTTCTCGAGAGGCCCCGCAGGAGCTTCAGGTATGTGAGTGGAGGGAATGGCTTTTTTGCTTTTTCATAGGCTTTCCTGAGGGATAAAGTGTGAAGTTCAGGACCATTAGTCCTGCTCTCTCCTTGTTTAACCATTGAAAAGCAAAATGTGCACTCAGGAATGGAATGTACATCTCCACACACAGGCCCTCAGCTCAAATCATATTTTTGATGTGTGTTTATTCAACATTTTGCCTTATGGTGCTGATTTAAATGCCTTGGGATAATTTACTTTGAAAATATCTGTTTTTGTGAGTTGATTCTCTCACTTTTTGCAGAATCAGGCCTCGTGGCTGTTTTGGGATCATTTTCTTATTTAAATTTATTTAGGAAATACCCAGGAATCTTTCTGTAGTCACGAGGAGGTGATATTAATGTTGCAAGTATCTTCTTGCAGCTAAATTAATTGATTAAATGTTGAATTTCACCCAGCTGGTGTGGCTAGGTTGAAGGCCCACCTATGAACCAAGAGGTTGCCAGTTCAATTCCTGGTCAGGGCACATGCCCAGGTTGCGGGCTCAATCCCTGGTGGAGGACATGTAGGAGTCAGCTGGTCAATGTTTCTCTCTCTCTCTCTCTCTCTCTCTCTCAAAAATCAAAAAAACATTTTAAAAAATGTTGAATTTCTATATATATAATATATAATCTAACATACATATAATCTAAGTGAGGAGAGTTATGTTTGCAGTTGGACAATGAAAACATTATCTTTTTATTTTTATTATTTTTAAATATATTTTATTAATTTTTTTACAGAGAGGAAGGGAGAGGGATAGAGAGTTAGAAACATCGATGAGAGAGAAACATGGATCAGCTGCCTCCTGCACACCCCCTACTGGGGATGTGCCTGCAACCAAGGTACATGCCCTTGACCGGAATCGAACCTTCGACCCTTCAGTCCGCAGGTCGATGCTATATCCACTGAGCCAAACCGGTTAGGGCAATATTATCTTTTTAAATAGATTTTACCCATGTCTACTCACGTTTCTGTTATTTTAGACAGTAATCCTAAGACATGCTAGCCCAATAATAGCTTTTGAGAATGTTAGAGGTGAGTGACCATGTAATTTATTGTTCAAATTAGGACACTTTCAAGAGTGAAAGAGGATACTGTTGACAGTTATTCCAGGACAGTAGGCATAACTGGGAAGTGTGGTCCCTTAGTATTAGGAGACTTTTTCTCAAAAGTTAAATTCTTGATAAAAATTTTGAAATAAAGAGAAATCAGTTGGAGCTGAGACTTTTGTGAATATGGAAAATGCAGATTACTCTGAACTGAGCAGTATGTTCAGATGACACTTTTTGACTTTGTTCTGGTATTTGTTTATAGATCTGGCTTAAATTGTTTTCCTGTTTTCTCATTCAAGAAAAGAAAATTATAGTCTTGAGAATGTTTTATTTGTGTGTTTTTTTCCGCTGATTATAAAAGTCCTGTTCAATGTTGTTTCTTTTAACATTCTGCTTTACGCTTTCAAGGCTCCTTCAGTGAGCCTTGGTTTTAGGACAGGTGTATTCTAATGGTTTGAGACCAAATTTTGGCACACAGAAAAAACAGAAAAAAATTACCGTTTTTCACAGCTTCATTGGATGCAGTGATTTGATTTTTGATTCTGAGTACCTGTATTTTATGTTCAGTTTCATATATTCATTTCTGAATCATTTTTTATTCTGGGTTCAAGGATCAAGATTATAGGACTGGCCCAAGTGAGGAGAAAGCAAGCAAGCTTATTCGATTAAATGGGGTGCCTGAAAATGCCACAAAAGAAGAGGTAAGTGTCTTTTTTTAATTGTTTCTTTTGCTTTTTTTTTTTGGTCAGTTAAAAAATGTTTTTTAAACTTCATTTTGAAAAATTAAAGATTCACAGGAAGGTGTAAAGAAATATACAGGGAAGCCTTGGGTATTCTTCACCCAGCTCCTGGCAGTGTTCACATCTTATATTAGTAGTACAATACTAAACCAGGAAATTGGCTTTGGTACCATCAAAGAGCTCATTCAGATTTCACCAGCTATGCATATACTCAGTGAGGTGAGAGTTGTAAAAAATATTAAGGCAAATGAGCACATTCCTCAGTCCTGATAATCATTGTAAGAGCAAACAGTGCTTAGTGTTCATTCTGTGCCAGGCATTATGTGATGCTTACAGCATTAGTTCATTTAAATATTACAGCATACTATGAATAGGTACTCTTAATCCACTCACTTCAGATATTAAGCAATTCTGTATGCTAGGCACAGAGCGAAATAGCAGTGAATCCTATATAATAAAGAGGTAATATGCAAATTGACCATCACTCCAACACACAAGATGGCTGCCCCCATGTGGACACAAGATGGCCGGCAGGGGAGGGCAGTTGTGGGCGATTAGGCCAGCAGGGGAGGACAGTTGTGGGGGGAATCAGGCCTGCAGGGGAGGGCAGTAGGGGGCGACCAGGCCTGCAGGGGAGGGCAGTTGGGGGTGACCAGGCCTGCAGGGGAGGGCAGTTAGGGAGACCAGGCCAGCAGGGGAGCAGTTAGGTATTAATCAGGCTGGCAGGGGAGTGGTTGGGAGCCAGCAGTCCTGGATTATGAGAGGGCAGTCGGACATTCCTCGAGGGGTCCCAGATTGGAGAGGGTGCAGGCTGGGCTGAGGGACACACACACACACACACACCCCCACCCCGTGCATGAATTTTGTGCACTGGGCCTCTAGTATTATTATAAAGCCACTGCCTCTGAGGTTAATAAAAAAGTAAGCAAAAGTTAGATAACCTCAGGCAGTGATAAGTGCTCTGAAGAAAACTAAAGTAAAGCTTTAGAGCGTCATGGGTATGGACTGTTTTAGATCGGGTAGTTAGAAGGCCATCCCTGAGGAAGTAACATTTGAGCCCAGGACTGAATGCAGTGAGAGAACAGCCCAGAAGATGGGGAAAAGATCTGACCAGGCTGAGGAGTTAAGGCCCTGGCCCTGGATTGGAATGAGTCAGTGTATGTCTTCTGTTTAACAGACGAGAAACCGGCCACTGCAAGGCTACACAGCAGGTGAGCAGGAGAGGCTTAGATGCAGACAGGCCGATTTCAGAGCTCCAGTGTGAGCTCAAGACAATTCTGCTCTTCTGCCTTCTTATACACTGAGTGGCCAGATTATTATGATCCCTGAACACACAATAATCTGGCCATTCAGTGTATAGCCTATATAATAAAAGGCTAATATGCAAATTGTCCCCTCGACCAGAAGTTCGGCCAGCAGGCAGGCTGGCCAACTGCCCATGTCCCCTCCCCCTGGCTAGGCTGGCCGGACCCCACCCATGCACGAATTCATGCACCGGGCCTCTAATATATATATACACACACTGAGTGGCCAGATTATTATGCGTTCAGAGATCATCATAATCTGGCCACTCAGTGTATATTGGGGGATTTTTGAGTAATTATGTTAGACTCATTCAATGGTTTTTGAAGGCCAAAGTGCATTTATAAAGTAATCATAGTTTTAAATTATGTCGAGTAAAAACCAGGATGGAAAATACAATCTTCAGTATTTGATTATGATTTGTATCATCATTGTAAATACCATATTCTTGCAGATTCTTAACGCCTTTCGGACTCCTGATGATATGCCTGTAAAGGACTTGCAGCTGAAGGGGTATGACACAGGTGAGTTTCTTGTAGTGCATGTGGCCCTGGGTCAGGAAGGGTCTTTGTCAGATCTCTGCAATGTGTGCCACTCAAAAAATGTTTAAGAAACCACAGTTACGATTTCTGGAAGCCTCCTGTTGGTGCCTTCAGATAGCAGCCAGCTTTAGTCTTAGCTGTGATTCTGGGTGGGTGCTTTGTCTACACGGTGAGGATGCCTGCCCCAGTTCTTCTGAGTGCCTAGGAGATAGAAAGGGAGTGTTGCAGTATTTCTCCCTGAATACATTTCATAGAATTATCTCATTAAGCTGGCTGTTTATGTTCTTCATGGTGGGGGGATGTTTACGATGGAGCCTAGTAGGATTTAATAAACTTACTATATGTAAAAGTTTACGTTTTATTGCTTCAGCATGAAATTACAACTTTCCAGAGAAATTGTACAAATTAGTGGTTTCTGGACTTTTCAGTCTCGCTTTGAGAACAGAGTCCTGCAGTCACTAGTTTGTTGAAATCCATAAATAGATCCAGAAGAACTTTCTCTTTGACCTCTGTTCTGTTGTCTTAACTACAGATTAAACTCTTCAGAATATCCTCCTAATATTTGAAAGTACCCAGTTTTGTCAGTTCCTTCAAATCCTTTTTTATTTTATTTTATTGTTTGAAGTATTACAAATAGTAGTACATATGTCTCCTTTTTTTTTCCTCCATTGACCTCCCCCTGGCCTCTCCTACCCGCCCCCCCCCCCCCCCCCCCCCCCCCCCCGCCCCACATGCTTACTAGTACGGAATTGTTGTCAAAAGGCAAGTGCCAAACACTTAAAGTATTGACCAATATTTTTAGGACTACATAATATGAAATGGCTTAAAAATAAGGTAATATTTAAGTGATCTAACTTGCAGAATTTTACATTGAAGAAAGTAGAGCATTAATCTTTTCACAGAATTTAGATTTCAGTAATCCAAGTTAAGGAACTCGTCAAGTAAGAGCATGCCATGTTTTTGAGGATATAGTTTACTTTTAAATAGTTTACCATGGAATAAAATTTTTGCTTTAATAAGATAGCTGCTGCTTCAGATTGGTTCTGCAGAGGGAAACTATCCACAAAAATAATTTTTTCTGCTTGAAATAGTCTGGTGCTGAAGTAAATTTACTTTAAGTCCAGAAATACCTTTTCTGTAATTTGAGAACAAACTCAGAAGCATCATTTCTCAGAAAGTTAATCATTTCTTTGTTTTAAAGCAACTCTGAATTTGTGGAAGCATGACTAAGAGTTCTTCTGTTCTCGCACACCTCACCTACGATTTTTGTTTGTCTTGCACACACTTTCTTGGTTTACTGTTATCTTTGGGAATTAAAGTAGAGTGTATAGGCTGCAGTTGCTTTTTAACTGCAGTGGGGCAATAACCTCAGCTTTGATCTTGGTTTATGAACTGCTTTCATTAGGTATTGGCATATTTAGGAAAGTAGAGATATCTTTTTTAAAAATATTTTTATTGTTTAAAGTTTTACACGTCTCCTTTTTCCCCCATTGACTCCCCCTCCCACCCTTGAGGGCAAGCCCCCACTGCCCCAGTGTCTGTCCATTGGTTATGCTAATATGCATGCATACAAGTCCTTTAGTTGATCTCTGGCGCGCCCCTCCCCCACATTTGTCTCTGGATCTATTTTTGTTCATCAGTTTATGTTGATCATTATATTCCACATATGAGTGAGATCATGTGATACTTATCTTTCTCCGACTGGCTTATTTCGCTTAGCATAATGCTCGCCAGTTCCATCCATGCTGTTGCAGGAAAGTAGCGATATCTTGGTGTTTAAATAACAGCAATTTAAACTCTTCGTTTCTTTAGTACTTACTGATTTTCTCTTTTTTTTTTTTTTTTAACTGATTTTTTACAGAGAGGAAGGGAGAGGGATAGAGAGCTAGAAATATCGATGAGAGAGAAACATCGACCAGCTGCCTCCTGCACACCCCCTACTGGGGATGTGCCCGCAACCAATGTACATGCCCTTGACCGGAATCGAACCTGGGACCTTTCAGTCCGCAGACCGACGCTCTACCACTGAGCCAAACCGGTTTTGGCTGATTTTCTCTTTATATTGTCAGATTTATTAGCAGAGTAAGACATACTACTGTATAGTGTCCACAAAGGACTTTCTTAAATGTGCTGGCTGTGGGAGCTATTAGAATCATACGGGCTGACCAAAGGCATTGACACACACGTGAAATCATTCAGGACATTGGTTTAGAAAAACACACCTTTCAGGAACTGCGATCCTTTCTTGGCATTTTATTATATGAAGTGATAATGTAGTAGGTAGATATATTTCTTGTTCTTTTTTTAATGAAAGGATTAGATTACCAGTCCCATGTTGTCTGTATTACATCTCTGTGTGGCAAGTAGAGGGAACTTTTGAAAGCACCAGTTGGGCCTAAAACCTTCTGCTGGCCTTGCACCTCCCTTGGAAGACATTCCCATCTCTGTCCTGCGTGGCTGGCCCTCGGCTGTCCGGCCTCATCCTGTACTGCTCTCCGCCTTCTTCCGCTCTAGCCGGGCCGGCCTTGCCTCCAGCTTGGGACCAGCACAGGCTTCTCTCTCCGCAGGGCCCTGGCGCTGCCTTCCCTCTGACCCTCCCTTGTCTTCTGGGGTTTAGCTCTTGGCTCCAGTTGCACTTTGCAGAGGCCTTGCCTCACCATCCCTACCTGAACCCCTCGTCATTTCTCATTTTATCTTAGTTTATTGTCATAGACCCAGCACTGATACTTTTCTCAGTGGTTTTGTGTGTCTTATTTCTCCCACTGGAGAGTTTGCTCCGGAATGGCAGGAGCCTGTGTGTCCTGGTCCGTCCTGATCCTGAGTGCTTCCACCCTGCCTGGCACTGAGGGCTTCCCAGTGTGCATGGAAGGAATGTGCCTTGGAACAATCAGGTGTTAGAGAACTTCAACATTTACTTCTAAAGAGATTGTGTGTGAATTTCAGCAGAAAAGGTGATTTCATAAATGGCAGTCACTTTTCTAAGGCTGTCTGATGACCTGCAAAGACCGTGCAGGATTGCTGTTGCTCATAAGAGGGGTGTGTGGGGTGGGGTTCACCCTTTAGCTGATGTAATGGGGAGCCAGTCTATAGCAGACTCGTCACTGACTCCAGTGAGCATCCTTGGAGTTTTTGTCTCGTTCAGAGCTGTGTAAGCACAGGGCCACAACTTTGATCCAAAATCTGCGGGTTCAGATGAGTGCATACATTTTTCTGAATATGGAAAGGTAATGTGACATATAGATCATATATGAATTATATACCCTAGTGGGATGTATATTAGACATAATATTTCTACAGCAAAAAGTATGACTACTCTCACTAAGAGGACTTATAAAAGACTATAAAGAGATTCAGTATAGTGGAGGTCTGGATTTGGCTCCAGGTGACTTGACTGAAAATATACCAAAAACTTGATATTTAAGGAATTTTTGGATTCTGGAGTTGCATATAAGGGATTGTGAACCTATATATGTGTATATTGGAGTTTTTCTTTTCTCATTTTCAAATATATTCTAACCCCCTTCATTGTAATTACCTTGAGTTACACGATTATATTCCTGGGGAAAGAAAGTATCAGGAGTGGAATGTCTTTTGGTGCCTGGACAAACGCTTGCATGTGCATACAGTGCCCCACTCCTCAGCAGTAAATGAAGAAACTCCTCATGCACCTAACAGCAGGGATGAGTCTCACAGGCAGCATGCTGAGGGGAGGACACGCGACTCAGAGGCTGTTCACACGGACAAAAAGGGACACGAAGCACGGCAGCACGCTGCATTTAATGTGCATGTCCGCTGTTAGCAAACCCCACGGCCCAGAGGCTGGGGAGGGGCTGGGGAATAGCACTTCATAGCTCTGCTGCGGTAAAGTGACTAGATAATGTCACTTAAAAAAACAACAACAAAAGAATCAGCCCTGGCTGGTGTGGCTCCGTTGGTTGGAGCGTTATCCTGTGCACTGAAGGGTTGCAGGTTCGATCCCTGCTCAGGGCACATTCCAAGGTTGCGGGTTCTATCCCCAGTCAGGGAGGCAACTAATTGATGTTCCCCTGGTCTCGCCCTCTCCCTTTCTCTCTCTAAAACTCAGTTTTTAAAAAATGAATCAAATGTTCCTGAATGATGGTGACAGGGTAGAAAAATCATTGCATAGTATAAGCTTCATTAGGTTTCTCCTAGTAACCTACCAACTGGATTTGTGCCGCAAACGAAATGATTTCCTACCTTTGCTTGCCTCCAAATCAAAGAAGACATTAGTCATGCTGTCTTATATCACACTCTATGCTATATAAATCCTGGCAGCAATGTAGACTATGTATGAATTGGTGGTTAAATAATATTTGTCTAAATATTGAGATGCGTATGTGCAAACTACAAATAAAACATTGGATGAGTAGAACCTATGAAGAAAATTTCCCCAAAATGGTACTGTCACACTCAAGTTTAGTTTTGAAAACTGTGCAGTAGTGTTATGTTGAGGGAGTAGAGTTTTCTATTTTGTTGTTCATGTCATTATAAGTAATTTAAAATTATGTATTTGTTAGAAAATGAAAAATTTTCATTTTAGTTTTTGGACTAATATCAAACCCTAGAAAATGCTCACTTGCTTATCATACAATGAATATGCTTGGCAAATGTACAAGCATATCTGATGAAATGGACCTTTTTTTGGGAAACCTTAATCGAAAATAGTCCTGTATTTTATTTATTTATTTATTTATTTATTAAAAAATATATTTTATTGATGTTTTACAGAGAGGAAGGGAGAGGGGTAGAGAGTTAGAAACATTAATGAGAGAGAAACATCAATCAGCTGCCTCCTGCACACCTCCTATTGGGGATGTGCCCGCAACCAAGGTACATGATGCCCTTGACCGGAATCGAACCTGGGACCTTTCAGTCCGCAGGCCGACGCTCTGTCCACTGAGCCAAACCGGTTAGAGCTAGTCCTGTATTTTAAAATGGCTGCTTGGAGGACAAGTGCTGTTAGTTAAGTTCCTGATCATGGCAGTGCTTGCTGTTGAACTTGGCAGAAAGTAGGGCGAGGAGGGGGCAAACTTAAGGCAAGTTGAGAGGCGGAGGTTTGAATATGTTCAGGAATGACATCAGTGGAAAGCAGTGTTTGCCTCCCATGTCATAGGCAGATGAGAGATTTTTTTGCTCCTGACACCAACCAATTCTGGCACCAAGTGGTCATCCTGTAATTCAGTTCTGACACTACCCAGAGTTAGCATCAGACCCCATAGGTTTAAGGGCTCAGTCCTGTAAGGCTGCCCTTATTTTAGGTGCCCGTAGCACATATCAGTACCGAGATACCCACACTTTTGCTGGAGGGTCTCACATCCCTCCTTCAGGTTTGAGAATTTGTTAGAATGGCTCACAAGATTCAGGAAAACAAACAGTTTATTATAAAGGACCACATGAAGAGGTATGTAGGTTCATAAGTCTGCAAGTATCCTGGAATATGGATTTGTAAACCAACCTGGAAGCTTTCCAAACGTCATCGTTTATGGATGTTCCATTATGTAAGTATTGTTGATTAAGTCATTGGCCATTCGTTATTGACTCGATCTGTAGCCCTTTTCCTCCCTGGTGTTGGGGGGTGAGGTTGAAAGTTCCAAGCTTCTAACCAGGTCTTGGTCTCTGATGACCAGTCTCCGTCCTGGAACTGTCCATCAAGAGTCGCCTCATAGAACAAAAGACAGTCACACACCCTTATCGCTCAGGAGACTCCAAGAGTTTTAGGAACTCTGCGGCAAGAAGCTGGAGCAAAGACCAAATAAATATTTTTAAATATATTTTTATTGATTTCAGAGAGGAAGGGAAAGGAAGAGCAAGAGAGAAACATCAGTGATGAGAAGGAATCATTGCTTGGCTGCCTCCTGCACGCCCCCTACTGGGGACTGAGCCCGCAACTCGAGCATGTGCCCTTGATTGGAATTGAATCCGGGACTTTTGAGTCCGCAGGCCGACGCTCTATCCACTGAGCCAAACCAGCCAGGGCCCAAATATTTTTTGTTGATATCACAGAAGGGGATCCCCAAACTGGATCTGGTTGGTTCCTAGTACCTTTAGTTGAGCACCAGTTCTCTATTACAGGGCATAAATGACCTAGGCTCATGTTCTGGTCAAAGTGTCACAAAATACCTGTTGTCTGTCCCTTCCCTGGATGCTAGTTCACTTCTGGAATAGATGAGCGGCTGGGCCAGTGTGATCTGCTCACATCCTGAGCACTTTTTAGTTTGTCCCAGAAAACCATCATGGATGAAGTGACCCTATGATTAATTTTGGACTTTGAAAACTCCTTGAAAATACAAACAACAAAATTTTTTAAAAAATAGCCAGTTGGTACAGATGGAAAACTAAATAAAATAGAACCATATTGTAGATTTCAAAAAATTTACCAAGTAATAGTAATGCACATCTTTTTTTTTTTTTTTTAATATATATTTTATTGATTTTTTACAGAGAGGAAGAGAGAGGGATAGAGAGTTAGAAACATCGATGAGAGAGAAACATCGATCAGCTGCCTCTTGCACACCCCCTACTGGGGATGTGCCCGCAACCAAGGTACATGCCCTTGACCGGAATCGAACCTGGGACCCTTGAGTCCGCAGGTCGATGCTCTATCCACTGAGCCAAACCGGTTTTGGCAGTAATGCACATCTTCCTTGTTTCGTGTGTTTTATTATAAACCAACAACTCACATGTATGGGTGAGGGGGAGAGAATTGAAAGGATGTGTAAGATGTCAGAGAGATGGATTCCATATGGGCCAATTCCAACTTTCCCAGAGGGTAGTTTGACCTGTAGATCAGATATTTTTCCTAATTTTCCTGAGGAGCGAAGCAGGTACACATCCCCTTGAGGTTTTCAGCAGCAGAGTACTAGTCGGAAATGTGCACAGGGCTCCTTATTTCTTTTATTCCTGATAGAAATTCAGATGCCTGGATCGATCCTGTTTTGGTTCTTGCTAAAATCTCTAACTTGGTAATATTTTACTTTTCTTCTCAAAACTTATATTCCCCAATGAATGGAGTTAGGAAAACAGGGTCGACTATAGAACCAAGCCCTCTTGAATCTCTGTTAAGGTTTCCCATGGTGCTTTTTATATTCGTAATGCTTCTTCCCACAGAAGTAACACTCCTTGTTTAGAGGGAGAAAACTGCATTCATTTCCCTCAAAGATCCCCAAGAAAATAATTTCTTTTTCTCTCTGCCTATGTCCTTTAATATTCTGATTCTTTTTTACATTTTGTATTTGGTATTTATATTCTAGATCAATTTTGAGTATAGGGCTGCTCATCTCATTTGCCTAAATAAACATTGCTGTATAATTGCTTGGTGTGGACTAACAGACTTGAATGAGGGGGCCATGTCTGTCAGCATCACCAAGTCAGTTTTTTTGGGGGCAGAGACTAAATTGATTCTGGAGTTGGGTGTTATTTATCAGGGCTTTGTTTTCTGTACCTTGTTCCCCCCCTTAAGCACCTGGTTAGATTTTCTCACAGATACTGTTTTTGGGAACAAGCAACCACATGGTTAATGAAGAGACGAGTCAAAGTCTCAATTTTACCTTTATAGATGTTCTCCCTTTGCCTTGTTCTCATTCTCAGCTGCCAAAAAAAAAGTATAAGAGCATTCGCATTTCTATGAGAAATTGATAGTTTCAGGTTAGAAAATGGAGTAAGATGTGCTTTTTAATAGTCATGGAAATAAGCACTAAGACCCATCAGCCCACTGACTTCCTCCCAGCAGATGATGGAGGAAGGAAAAGGAAATGAAAGAGACCTTTTGTTCCTCTAGGTAAGAACAAATCTGTGGGACCATGAACACGGAGTTTGCCATCTTTTCTTTAATTTTAATTTTTTGAGTTATCATCTTGATGGTTCCACATGGAATGTTTAGGTCTCTGGGTGGAATGAATACCTTCTGTGTCTACTAAAACTCTTCTAGATTTCTGTTTCTTTGTCTTCACCTGTGCCTGCTCAACCCTCTCCTCCATCCTACACTCACTTTCCCTCTCAGGAAGTTAGCATGGGAGGCGGGCTGTGACTTGGCTGGGGCTTCAGTGGTCTCTGTTTCCAAGTTTCTCTGAGTGTGAGCATTCACTGTGCTGGCTGTGCTTCTGTTATTTCAAGTCACATATTTTTCATACATTATGGCCCTTAAATATGCAAGCCAGCCTCTTCATCTGGTGTCATCCGAAAGAGCAATCTGTTGCAGTGCAGGAGGAAAACCAGGCATGTTGGACTTAACCTGTGTTGAGAGATGGTATGTTCTTCACCTTGGGGTGTTTGAGTATGATTTTGACAATGCATAGCTTTCATCTCCTGGGCTGACTTCTGTCTCTATCCTCCGAGTTAGATATGACTTCTTTATATTCTACTCCTTTTTCCTATACATATTTTATATAGTTGTCCTCATTTTTAAAGCTTTTAAAATATATTAAGTATCCTATATCAAGTATTTTACCATATTGTAATTTTTGTTTTTTAATCCTCACCTGAGGATGTTATTCCATTGATTTTTAGAGAGAGTGGACGGGAGGGGGAGGAACATGGATGTGAGAGAGACACATTGATTGGTTGCCTTCCACTCGTGCCCCAACCAGGGCCGCGGATTGAGCCTGCAACCAAGGTATGTGCCCTTGACCAGAATCGAACCTGGGACCCTTCAGTCCATGGGCTGATGCTCTATCCACTTAGCAAAACTGGCTAGGGCTATAATTTTTTATATATATATATATATATATATATATATATATATATATATATATATATATATATTTCTTTATTGATTTCAGAGAGGAAGGGAGAAGGATAGAGAAATAGAAACATCAATGATGAGAGAGAATCACTGATCGGCTGCCTCCTGCACGCCCCCCATTGGGGATAAAGCCCACAACATAGGCATGTGCCCTTGGCCGGAATCGAACCTGGACCCCTCAGTCCGCAGGCCAACACTCTATCCACTGAGCCAAACCAGCTAGGGCTAGGGCTGTAATTTTTATAGCCATCATTTATAATAAGACTGGGTTTTGTCTTTTCGGGAGAACTTTGATAGGCAGGATAAGTCATCCTGTGAATGATTGCTTTCTAATTTGCATAATAAGGCCCACTCCCAATGGTTCTGCCATTGACATTTTACAGTAAGAATAATTTGTTGTGCTGCAAATTCAGTATTTCTTAACTATAGACATGGTCTTACCTGTGCTCAAGCATGTGGGACCCTTTCTGTAAATGGGCTGTGGAGAGTTTGGAATTCAAATTACTTAAATTACTTATATCAGTGTTAAAGGGTGAGAGGCCATACAGTGTGCAGTTCATAGCATCAGTTTGAATCTGGGCTGCCTGGGTTTGAAGTCTAGGTGAATTTAAGCAAATCATTCTTCTTTCTTTGCCTGCTTCCCATGGGTAAAATGAGGTTAGTAACATTTGCCTCCTAGGGTAGTCTGTGAGGATGCAGTTAATGTATGTAAAGTAAATGTAACTTAGTATCATCATTGCTTTTGTTAAAACTGAAAATCCTTATGATACAACCATGAGTCTTGGACACACAGAATGCCTGGGATCGCCCTAGCCGGCTTGGTTTAGTGGATAGAGCATCGGCCCATGGATTGAAGGGTCCTGGGTTTGATTCTGGTCAAGGACCATAATTGCAGGCTCGATCCACAGCCCTGGTTGGGGTGTGTGCGGGAGGCAACCAATCAATATGTCTCTCTCACATCAATGTTCCTCCTCCTCCCGTCCACTCTCTCTAAAAATCAATGGAAAAATGTCCTCTGGTGATAGCCTCAACAACAACAAAAATGCCTTGGGTCAAGATTGTGTACTTTTTAAACTTATGATTTTTTAAGTTTTAGGCATTATAATTAAACTTTAAACTTCTGTTCTTGTTTAATAGCTAAAGTTGTGGGCAGGAGAAATCGAGCAGAGCGTTGAGCTTGTGAATTTAATATTAAATCTAAAGTACGTTGTCAGCATACCATATTGCAGGGTTGATGTATAAAGATGCTCTTAGATGCTCTTAATGTCTCCTGTGGACCATATCTTTTCCTTCCCAGTGACTTTACTATCAAAGTCTGTTTGTCCTTTCGCAAAGTATGGATGTTGTCATGAGTGTGTCCTCTCTCTGTCTCTCTGTCTCTCTCTCTGTCTACAGATTCTGTACGCTCCTTTGGGCCACAGTACTTACTTCTGTAAGCATAGGAAGGAAGCTCAAGGCTTTGCGAGTTTGGTATTAGTTCCTGTTTCATTTCGGCAGCTGTGAGTTGCTTCCCACACTCCTGCACTCTTTCTTGGTGTGTTGTGTAGCAGCCATCACATACTTGAGGGTACCTCTGCTCGTTCCGTGGCTACCCCTTATCCCTTTCTGACTGTAAACATGCATTTGAGTTTTTGCAGTAGATATCCTGTATAATAAATGCCTAATACTAAGTGTCTGACTGTCCGACCATTCGACCAGTCGCTATGACGCACACTGACCACCAGGGGGGCAGATGCTCCAACCAGTAGGTTAGCTTGCTGCTGGGGTCCAGTGGATCAGGACTGGGCGAGATGGGCCAGATATGTTCTGGAGCCCTCCCGTGGTCCCTCCCTGACCCCGATCATGCACCGGTGGGGTCCCTTGGCCTGGCCTGTGCCCTCTTGCAATCTGAGACCCCTCAGGGACCCCGAATCCATGCACTGGGCCTCTAGTTTGGTGATAAATAGTACCTTAGTTGCTCCTGCTAGTCTACAATGTTTCCCAAGAACACCCAGAGCCCTTTACACAATGCAGAATGTTTTATATATGAGATGTGCACTGAGTTTGATCAAGAGAATCCATTCCATTGAAAGGAATTAAGTAACAAAACAATTTCCGTTGCTAATAGGATATATACAAATATACTCACACCTTTTCTCTAAAGTAGTTTCATTTCTTCCAATAGTTACTAATCAGAGGAGGCTGATTTGTGGTAAGTTTAAGTGGAGGTTGCAGGGGTAATGGTCAAAACTTTGAAATCGGGTAGAAAATCTGAGATTTCTAGCAGCTTTCTCTTATTCTTCCTGGTTATTTCCTAAAATTCAAAGCAAGAATCAACCTATACCATCGTAACTTGTCTTAATGAACCTGGAGTATTTAACAAATCTTAAGTTACAACTAGATTACTGTCATAAAACATTTCAGGATATTCATTCCACATGAATCCAACCCATTTTACCAACTTTGGTCTACTTTTTAAGTTATATTTTCTATTACCGTAGGTGTGTTTTTTTATTTTAATTAATATGATTTGATTTGATTTTTGGCTGTTGATGTCTTTTTTGTTTGTTTTGTTTAAAGTATTATATATGTCTCCTTTTTCCCCGATTGACCTCCCTGGCCCTTGATGTCTTGGATCAATGATAGCAGTTTCCTATTATTTATACTTTGTACTCAAAATTGCCCTGGGTTTTGTGTTGTTTTTTTTTCCCTGGTTTTTATTTCTCATCGGAACAAACCATATCTTTTCTTGCTGTTCCATTTGTACAACGACCTCCTAAAGATGAGCCTCTCTCTCCATGAGGCAGTGGAGGAGGCATGGGCGCCCTTTGTGGAGCACTGACACGTGCATTGTATAGTCAGATGCTGGCATCGCAGGGAGATTACCGGGTGGTGGGGGTTAGAGTCCAGCAGCCTGTAAATCCCATGACTTTGCAGTTTCATGGGTCACGAAACCCGCAGATGACACTTGATCAGGAGCAAGGTGAAGGGTGTGTTATAACTAATGGTACGTACAGCTCTCCGATGTGTATTGATTGCTAACCACAGCTGTCTCTCCCCCAGCCTACACACCGCAGATCTTTGTGCATAAGCACAATTTTGGACCCAGCTCTTTGTACTTATTTATGCTTTTACACCTTCTTCCTTTTGTAAAGATTTAGCTGGTTTATGACTTGAGTTGAAACAAGAAAAAAAAGAGGAGGCCTGAAATGGTCTGCCCCCGGCCAACCAGAAGCCTCCCGTGGTATCCAAACAGAATAGTTGCCTCAGTCTGTCAGCACTTCTGTCTTTGAAGGTGGTTTCTGCTTGAAAAGTGGTGACTATTAGCATAGCTTTGGGATAATTGTTTCTATTTTCTCTCTTGGGATGCTTTTTTTTTTTCTCAGATACTTTCCTATTCTTACTGACTTTTTCCCCCAGAAGATTCAGCCTGTGGTTAAATGTTTTGGGTCCCCACTTAAACTTCCTGTGGGATGACCCTCTCCGGAGCTTCAGTGCTAAAGAGCACAGAGGATCTTCTTGGTTCATAGGAAAAGTCATTTTTGGAATGACTATCCAGAAACATCCAGACTTTCCTTCAGTACTTTTTTCTGTTTGGAATAGCAGCTTTGCCTAGGATAGGGGAGGGAGGGCCAGTGGGAGGGCTTGGTTTAAGGGGTTCAGAAACAGGGGGTTGAAGTGTGTTTGTTGTTTTTGCAAGGCACTAACACCACTCCCGTCTGTATTTAAATGCTGTCCCCAGGTTACGACTATGGCTATGTCTGCGTGGAATTTTCACTCTTGGAAGATGCCATCGGATGCATGGAGGCCAACCAGGTTGCTTTATACTTCGGTCAAATGATGCTGGAAGGATATATTTTTATGTATGGGGAGGGAGGGTTTCAAGTGATTAAACTTTGGAAAGGTGCCAGAAGTTCATATTTGCAGCATACCACATGCCAACCAAAAAGCGATTATGAGGAGAAACTTGAACAGAGGCCGGGAGGGTCCTCTGGAAGAATTAATGGGCGCAGAGTGTATTTTAAAATCCAAAGCCCAGCTGTAGTTGGACTATATTTCAAAGACAGTAGATGGGGAAGATGACAGGTCTGGAGTGCTTCCTCCCTGTGGAGTGTGACTGAGATGGGGATCCTGATGCAAAGAATGATCCTTGAGTGTCTGTGATCTCCAGGAACTGCCTGGCACAGGAATTCTGGGTCAGTACTCTTATCCAGACCTAGGGGGAAGACCGCTGATGGAAACGTCTGTGGCACTTGGGTCCTGCCTGCATGTGCTACTCCTACAAGGGCCATCGGGGAGGAGAGTCAGGGCTTGTTGGTGTGTATTGCACTAATCGTTGCTCTCTGCAAATTGGAGTTTTGTACTCAAGGTTTTGGCTGCATATAGTCAAAGCTGGTGAATCTGAATCTGTACTTCCCCTTAGGTTTGAAACACCCAGGTGTATTCAGCTTGCCACCTAGATCTCTTATCTGAGTCTTTAATTAAACCCTGCCTGGTAGTTTTGGGAAGAATTAGGAAATGGATAGAATCCTTTTCTTGGTGTTTCCTTGGGGAAAGTTTTTGTTTGTTGTTTTTTATGGTGTCCTAGTTCCTCCGACTGTAAAGTGGGAGAAAGAAGCATAGCGATAGTTTGGTTTTAGATACCCACTGCCTGTCCTTAACGGTCTGAGGGCGGTGCTCCCAGAGCCTCCGAAACAGGCTCTGCTGGAGAAGAGCGGTGTGCTCGAGAGCGGCTCCTTGGGGCAGCCTCCGGCCCTTCATCAGCTCTGTCCCGTCCAGCTGCTCACACACTGAACCTTTTCCCTCTTTGGTCATCTTCTCCCTTATGGACATGACATGCTCTACATCCTTTGGGAGAAGCACTAATTAGAAGGAAACTTGACCTGTCCATCTCCATGGTTAGTGATAGAAATATTGCTGGATCCTCAGAGAGTGACTGGATTAGGACCATACTCCCTCGACAGAGTTCTTGTTGACTGATGATCCGTGTCCATCATTGAATCAGTCATTTAACAAACACTAATCATGTGTCAGAAACTGCTACCTTCCAGTATTGGGAGAGAAGAACAGAGGTCCTAATCTGTATCCTTATGGTTGATTTCATCCTGACAATCTGACCTAATTCGAGAACATTCATTTAATTCATAATCATCTTGTTCTGGTCAGTGAATAGTCTTTAAATCCTTTGCCACTGCACTGAGCAGTACGCTGAGTGGTGGAAACATAAGTGGGGGAGCTATGGCAGATGCCATCTCTTTTGCACCATTCTCCCATTTCTCCTAGAGAGGTGTTGCTTTATATTAGGCTCTTTAACCTTTGCTCTCAAAACATAAAGCAGTGTTGTGCCGTAACTGCTTCTTCCCTCCATCCCTACCAAAAAATCTAAGGTATCCAGCCCCCTAAAGGGTAGTGCCAAATAGAAGTAGGGCAGTCTTCTCTAAAAACAATGTTTATCCTTAGGGTTTCTATTAGAGCCACACCTGGGAAAATGTTCATTTATACCACAGTATCTCTCTTCTCACCCGTACCACCCAGTCTGTGAACACTCGGGGACTCCAGGTCCCTGTTGAGTGATCCTTGCCCAGTGAATGGGACAGCAGAACGAAGCAGGAGCAGGCCCAGGGTTCTCCCAGGTGTGAAGCAATGTTTTGACAGGTAAACTTTTTTCTTTTTTAAACATGTTCTTACTGATTTTTAGAGAGGGGGGAAAGAGAGAAACATCAATAGGCTGCCTCCTGCATGCCCCCTACGGAGATCCAGCACAGCAACCCCAGCATGTGACCTGACCAGGAATCAAACCAGGGACCTCTCACTGCACAGGACAACGTTCAGCCAACTGAGCCACACCTGCCAGGGCGACAGGTAGATACTTTCATGCATAGGGTTCCATCCAGCTCTCTGCAGGAGTGAAAGGAAGGACAGCTCTGTCTTCTAGGGCCTTATCATCTCAGACTAAGAAAGGGGACCGAGATTATGTGGTACTCATGGGTCCTATAAATGTGCTCTCAAACTCCAGATTTTTGTCTGATACCATTTTCAATGTTCTTTGGAGTTATTCCTTAATGAGACGTCACCACATCCATTCGACTCCATCTCCTAGATATTTCTCCTTCCCCCGGTCATGGGACTGAGGGCTTCCAGCTAGCACTGCCACACAGCAGCAGCCTCTTGCTGAGCGACATACCCTTCACCATCCAGTCAGCATTCCTTAATAGCCTTTACCGCCACTTGGCATGTGTGCAGTTCGTTTTTATGGAAAATTTTTGAGACTGGGATCTTCAGGGAAATTTGTATATAGCATAGAAAAGAGGAGTGAGCGTAGGCTCTGCCTCCTGGTATTACTTCCTAGCTGGGTTGTCTCTGGCATGTTTTTTAACCTTCCTCAGCCCCCGTTCCTGTGTCATCAGTACCTCCCGGGCTCCGGTGTGGATTAGCTGAGATTGTTCATGATGCCTGCTGGGTGCTAGGCTCACCTTTCTGGATGTTAGAGATAGTGCAGTAAACATGACAAATTGTATAACTTCTGTTTTAGTACATAAGCAAGTAGACACATTAAAACAAAATATGGTAGTGCTGAGTGCTGTGAAGATAATGAGCACGGCACTGAGAGAATGCATGGTAGGGTTTCTGGAAGACTTGAGACGGGGTGGTCAGGGACGCTTCTTGAGTGACGTTACCTTTGAGGAGTGACTCTTGGTGAAATTATATACAGAACACTTTGCATAGCTCCTGTACCTAGTAAGCATTTGGAATTAGACATCTCCTCCTCCTCTCCCCCTTCTTCGTGTCAAGTAATTTCCAGTCATCATTCTAGGAAAGTAAGTGTTCGTATCTGGATATTCTTTAAGGAAATGGATGTGGATCAAGCTCCCAAGAACACAGTAATTGAAAATCTTCTGCGAGGTATAAGAATGTGAGGGAATAAGTCCTTACTCCTTCAGGTGCATAAACCAGGGTTCATGGAAGATGAATGTCTGTCTGCTCATCCGTTCTCCTCCCCTCAGGTTTTACTTAGGGACCAAATCGGTACAGATTCTGAGACATCTGTTGGGCACCACTGAGTAGAGTTTTTATGCTTCTGAGGAGGTTTTAGTGAAATGCTTCAGATTGAGATTTTTTTTGTTTAATATGTTTTTTTATTTTTATTTTTTAGAGAGAGAGGAAGGGAGAGGGATATAGAGATAGATTGATGAGAGAAACATCGATGGGCTGCCTTCTGTAGGTCCCCTACTGGGGATCAAGCCTGCATCTCTGGCATGTGCCCTGACTCGGAATCCAACTGGTGACCTGGTTCATAGGTCAAAGTTCAACCACCAAGCCACACCAGCTGGGCTGGATTGAGTTTTTTATAACTCTTTGTTAGCCTGACTCTCGATGTGAAATTATTTTTATTTATCACTGACTGACATTTGTAGGTCTGCCAGCTTGCTTTGTCAAATATTATGGTTTATATAGGCCTTAATGAGGTGGTTCAACATGGTAACCAAGGACCCTCTAGCCCTTTCCCAGTGCCTTCACAGAGGCATCAACTGCAGTGGGCTCTGCAGCAGTACAGGGCCCGGGGCTCATGGGGCATCACTTAGCCACGTTGTCCGTCGGGGCGGGGCCGGGGGGAGGTATTTCTGTGGCCTCAGACCTTCACCTTCTCTGTCTAGGAAGAGGTGGAAGCCAGCCAGCACCGCCTTTTTTCCCAGCCCCTCCTGGGGGATTTGCTTCTAGCAGTGTCCTATTTCCTTGGCTTTCTTTGTCGTCCCGGGCCCTGGAGATTGAGGGCGAGTATTATCTCCCTTTGCTGGGTGTGCCATTGCAGGCGGGGACTTGCGAGGGGAGCTAGAAGCATTGTGTTAGAGAATCGATCCCTTTCAGTGGTTGCCCAGTTCTGAGTCCTTGCTCTCTCAAACTGTTGCCTTTGTTCTGTAGGAATTAGCATTTTATTTTCTCAAATTTGCAGGTGTGATGTTTGCTGCCTGTTCATATTCAGTCAAATATTCACTAAAATTCTCCTATAAAAGATAGCTTTGGAAGAAGAGTTAATTTCCCTGGGATTTTTACTCAGTTTTCTTAGCATCCGTGGCCTTTTGTAGCCAGAGATAACTTGGCTGTATGACATAATCAGCTTGACTTCATGAAGTGCCAGGAAAAGGATGCTGTCATCACCTGACATGAAAATTCTGAGAGATGCTGGCCTTGTCTAGCGTGGGAGCAAAGGCTGTGGAGTACATGAGAGTTTATGAAAGTGTTATTGTGTCAACAAGTTAAGAGAGTTTGGGTTTTGAGAAGACGAGGATGGCCAGGGTATTTCTGAAGGTATGGGAAGGAAGCCACATCTTAGGTGGGGCCTAGCCTTGTGATGAAAATGAGATCACTTGTGGAAAGCTTATGCTTGGGGGCGTGGAAGACTCTTGTTAGCAGTACAAGTACTTCTAGGTTCTCAGAGGCAACTCGATTAGGAGTATATCCCCTTGACAGAGTTCCTGTTGACTGTTTTGTGAGTATGGTCAGGGCACACTGGAAATCTAGCCTGTGGCTTTAAAACTCTAAGCTCTGATAAACCAGCCCCTGGCTTTGCCATGTCTCAGATTTTCTCCTGTAAAATTGTAAGAGGTACTCTAAAATGGATTCAGTTAAATTTTCTTGAATTTGAAAAACACATCATTTGGAACTTCCAGTGTGTTAAGAGGAACTTCCAATGTGTCTCCTTTGATGAGGTTTTTAATTTTTTTGCCAGACATGTCGTGGTTCATTTCTGTGAGTTGAAGTGCAAAGGACTAATTTTCAGTCTTTGTGGTTTTTTGGAACTTGATTATATACAGTTATTGAGGAAACAGGCAGAATATGTGTAATTCTAAGTAACTAGCTCAGAGGTTATAGGAAGGCGCAATTCAGTTTGTGATCTTGATTATAACTTTGGTTTATGACTTTGTATACCTCCAGACAATAAGGTCTCCAGCTTCATCACTTCCTAGCTCTTTTGCAACTTCTGAATCTGTTTCCTCGTCTATAAAATAGAGGGGTAATCATTGTGCCTGCCTCAGAGCAGTTGTGAGATTAGCCTCTAATGTGTGTGAAGGGCTTGGTACAGTGCGAGCATGTGGTGCTCAGTGGTAAAAGTGATTCTAGAACAGTGGCATCTGCTTGGTTGTTCCCCTTTCCTTGGCAGCTTAGCCACCTCGTGGGAATCAGATGCCTGAAGAGCAGTAGCACTGCGTGAGAGGCAGCTGATTCCATGGTGCTGGTGCCCACTGCCTCTCCCATGACACTGGGATGTCTAGACTGAAAGGGAAACAGGCTGTGGAGCCTCTCCTGCAACATCTGAGGGATGCATGCCCAGGCACCCAGGCACCCAGGCATGTGAGGGCAGAGGACCATGTCATTCCAGCACTCCTGCGCTGGAGAGCCTTGTTGTTTCTGATAGTTCTTTTTAAAAATATATATATTCTATTGTGTGTGTTTTTTTCAGAGAGAAAGGGAGAGGGATAGAGTTAGAAACATTGTTGAGAGAGAAACATCCATCAGCTGCTTCCTGCACACCCCACTGGGGATGTGCCTGCAACCAAGGTACATTCCCTTGATCAGAATCGAACCCGGGACCCTTCAGTCTGCAGGCTGATGCTCTATCCACTGAGCCAAACCGGTTAGGGCTCTGATAGTTCTTTTATCACCAAATTTTCTTAGGCTACAGGTGGCATTGAATGTTGCTAGGCATCTTCTCCATCTGCGTTGAACTTGCAGGTTATAATAAAGTGTCTTATTCTCCACAGAGCCGTGTTCAGTTGTTGCTGATACTGTTGTAATTAGCTAGTTATTAATAATAGAAAAGGAGCAAAGAGAAGGCCAGACTTGATAGACATGTCATTTGGGCAGCTTCACCAGGAAGCTGCAGTTTCACACTCCCCAGGGAGCCACCAGCCCATTCATCTCTGCAGTCCCTGGGGAAGGGGCCCAACAAGGGGAAGGTGGGTGCATGCACAGTGAAGTTGGAGTACATAGGGAAGGTACTTGCCTATAGTCCAGCCTGGGTATTGGCCAGCGTGGGCAAGGCCATGCAGACCTGCCACAATTTGGGAATACATAATCCCCAAAGCACAGGAGCTCCCTCTCTCGGCTCTCTGGTTCTTTGGCTTTGCTACTGCCTGTGTTCCCTCCATAGACACATAGCCATGTGGTCATGCTGACCCCACATACCATGGACTGATGGAATGCAGTGGGGAACACAAGCTAAGCTAGCCTGATGCTAGACTGGACTCCACTCCAACATGGAAAGGAAACTCTGGACACTGGCTTTGATTCTAGCTCTGTGGTCAGCAAACGTCGGCTCGTGAGCCACATGCGGCTCTTTGGCTCCTTGAGTGTGGCTCTTCCACAAAATACCACGGCCTGGGCGAGTCTATTTTGAAGAAGTGGCGTTAGAAGAAATTTAAGTTTAAAAAATTTGGCTCTCCAAATGAATTTCAATCGTTGTACTGTTGATATTTGGCTCTGTTGACTAATGAGTTTGCCGACCACTGCTCTAGCTCTATCTACACTTCCTCCTTGGTGGGACAAGGGGAAATGGGACCTTGAAAGTCCAGGGGTGTAATTCCACAGAAATAAAGTTTTCTACAATACCTCATCCTCCTGTGCTAATCTCAGAAGATTATTTTTCTTGGCATATCTTAAGAAATCTACCCTCACCAGAAACCGGTGGTGATGAGGAACTGTCCCTACCAATAACATTGTCATTATAGCCTCTGGCTCATTTTATATGAGCTAGATCAGTGGTCGGCAAACTCATTAGTCAACAGAGCGGCAAACCGTGGCTCTCGAATTTACTTGTGGTAAATAAATAATAAACTTAAAGCACATATGTACATACGTCAAAATGATGGAACCTTTTTTTTAATAAATAAATGGGAGATGGCGACATCATCATGAAACGACGTACGTTGAGTCCGATGTAACCCGAGGACTGCCTGTACATATTTCTTATTAATCCTTTGCACTTGCTTGCTTTTTTCTTGATTCCTTTATTCTAATGCTAACCGAGTCGAGTCACACTCGACATCCGAGTGCAAAAGGTTAAGAGTATTGATGAGCCCTAGCTGGTTAGGCTCAGTGGATAGAGTGTCGGCCTGCAGACTGAAGAGTCCTGGGTTCGATTCCGGTCAGGGGCACATGCCTCAGCTGCAAACAATCCCCAGCCCTGGTCGAGGTGTGTGCAGAAGGCAACCAATTGATGTTTCTCTTATTCTGTCTCTCCCCCTCCTTTCACTGTCTCTAAAGATCAATGGAAAAATACCATCAGGTGAGGGTTAATTAAAAAAAAAAAAAGAGAGTATTGATCGTATGACTGATAATCATGGATAATCTTATTTGGATTATTAATTATTTTTTATCTCACATGGTGAGGTGCTCTTCTGGTGGATTGAGAGGATGCTTTGGAAGGTGATGGGGCTTAAGCTATCTTGTCAATGCTTCCAAGAGAGTCCCCTGCTAGGCAAGGGCTGAGGTTGGGGATGGGAAGGAGGGTCAGAATCCAACCTCCCTCTCCTGGGCACTGTGAGGTTTTAGTCTGGCTTTTCAAAAAACCAACAGTTGTGTTCCCCCATGAGAGAGCTGTCATTTGGATGCCTGATACACAAAGAGAGACTATGTGCTAGTCAGCATTAGACCGAGAAACACGAGCAGCCAGAGGAAAGGGGAGCAAACGCCACTGGTAATGTGTTTTGTAAGACAGTGGTTCTTAACAGTGGAGGGAGGGAGAAGGGAGGCAATGTTGACACCCTCCCCTCCCCTACCCTCCCCAACCATTGGGCATTTAGCAAGGTCAATTCTCTTGTCTGTTAGGGCACTAATCCCATGCACGAGGGCTCCACCACCATCAGGTTAAATAACTCTGCTCCCTATGCAGAAGCCCGTCCTTCTTCTATTGGGTCTATACCCTTTCCACCATCCCCAGAAGCAGTCACTCTCCTAGTTCTAAACCTGTAGTCTTTTGGGTTTTTTTGTTCTGTTAATCCTTTCCAGAGGATATTTATTTCCATTGATTTTTCTAGAGTGAGTGGAAGTGAGGAGGAGAGACAGAGAAAAACATGGATGTGAGAGAGACATATCAATTGGTTGCCTCCTGCACATGCCCTTACAGGGGCTGGGCATGGAGCCGAGGTACAAGGTGCCGTATTTTCCGGCGTATAAGACGACTGGGCGTATAGAAGATTTTCCTGGGTTAAAAAGTTGTATTATACGCCGGAAAATACAGTATATGCCCTTGACTAGGAACCAAACCCAAGACCGTTCAGTCTGAGGGCTGAAGCTCTAACCACTGAACCAAACCAAGTAGGGCTAAACTAGTTTTTTGAATTGCTTTTGAGTCTTATGTATATGGGATCACACAGGATGCATTCTTCTACTTGACTTTTATGCTTAGTATTATTTTTGAAATTCATTGCCGCTCTGTTGACTAATGAGTTTGCCGACCACTGACCTAGACTCTCGATTCCAATAATTACAGGCTGTTGTTGTTCCTTGTGATTAAGCCCCTATCCCAGTGGTCGGCAAACTCATTAGTCAACAGAGCTTCAAACTGCGGCTCACGAGCCGCATATGCCTCGCAAGCCGCAGTTTGCCGACCACTGATCTAGGGTATAACTAGGATGTGTTCATTTCATTGTTGTACAGGTCTTTCAGTATACAAATACAGGTATCACGATGTATTCATTAGTTCTACTCTAAAGGAAATGTCTTGTTTCGTTTTGTTTTTCCCATTTGGGGCTATTTCAAAGTTGTTATTGCACTTAATGAATAGGTATACTTCTTCTGTTAATATATACCCATGACTGGACTTGTTGAATTTTGTGTGTCTTCAGTCTTTCGCCTAGTTGTTTAAACTTTTAGTGATTATTACCTACATGCAGTCATTCAATAGCTACTGATCCCCATACTATAGTAGTTTCCCTTATGTGTGGTTTCACTTTCACTCATTTCAGTAACCTGTGGTCCAGAAATATTAAATGAAAAATAACAGAAATAAACAATTCATAAAGTTTAAATGGTGCCGTTCTGCGTAGTGTGGTGGAATCTCATGTCTCCTGCTCTGTCCCACCTGGCTCGTGAATCTCACTTTGTCCCCACATTAGGTGCACCCATTAGTCATTTGGTAGCTGTCTTGGTTACCAGACTGTTGTGGTATCTAAGTGCCCGTTCAAGTGACTCTTACTTTACACTAGAGGCCTGGTGCATGAAATTCATGCACGGGGCAGGGGGGCGTGGTTTTCCTCAGCCTGGCCTGCGCCCTCTCACAATCTGGGACCCCTCGGATAGGATCCTAGGCCTGGCCGGCGATCAGGGTCTGTTGGGGCTTTCCTTCCCCCAGCTGCCGGCAGCTGGCCCCACCACTGCTGCTGCCACTGCTTGCTGTCTGTGTGGCACTGCCTCCCCCTCCCCTGCCACCAGTCACCTCCCTCTACGGCTGACAGGCATGGGGTGTGATCACTTGGTTGGTCTGGGCCTCCCTCTGCAGGGCGATCACTGGCTGACCCCACATACCCGCCACAGCGTCGCTGGCTGGTGGCCTGGCCTCCCTCTGTGGCCGCCCACCAGGTGGCCTGGGCCTTTCTCTGCTGGGCAATCGATCATGGAGTTCCCCCGACCAATCGCATTGCACCTGCCTTGGCTGGCCTGGTGCCAGTATGTGTCATAGCGTGGTCATCTAGAGGGTGGTTCTACTGTTCAGTTGTTCGGTCAATTTGCATATTATGCTTTTATTAATATTGATAATGCCACATTCACATAACTTTTATTATAGTATACTAGAGGCCCAGTGCACGAAATTCGTGCACCAGTAGGGTCCCTAGTCCTGGCTGGCAATCAGAGCCGATCTGTGGGGCAACCGGCAGGGTGATCGGGGCCCTTGCTGGCCCCACGCCCTGCCACCAGTGATGTCCCTCTGTGGGGCGACTGGCAGGGCTATCGGGGGCCCCTGCTGGCACCCGCCTAGGTTGGCCTGGTACTGCCTGCTCGCCAGCCCCACCCCTCACCGCCACGCTGGTCACCTCCCTCTGCAGGGTGACCAGCAAGGCGATCAGGGGCCCCCCACTGGCACCTGCCTTGGCTGGCCTGGGGCCTGCAGGCTGGGGGCAGCTCCTGTGTTGAGTGTCTGCCCCCTGGTGGTCAGTGTGCATCATAGCAACCAGTCATTCTGCTGTTCAGTCGATTTGCATATTAGGTTTTAATTATATATGATTGTTCTATTTTATTTTATTTTTTATTAATCTCTTACTGTGCCTAATTTATAAATGAAACTTTATCATAAGAATGTGTATGTAGGAAAAACCATAATATACAGGGTGTCCGCAAAAAATGTATACACACTTTGAATAATTATTAATTCCAGTGGGTTAAACTTGAAAAGAAAGAAACATCAATTGAATTATCAGCTGTTACGTGTGTATATATACATGTGGGTTCAGTACTCTACATAGTTTCAGGCATCCACTGGGGGTGTTGGAATGTATCCCCAGAGATAAGAGGGACTACGTATGTTTATGTATCTGTCCATGTATTGGGACAGTCATAATTAAGACCACGTTATTGTAAATTTAAATGTACAAGATTAATTAAATTAATAAATTAAGTGTAAGTAGGTAGACATATGACTAATTTCATTCATATTTCTAAAAATTTATTCATTCAAGGCGGTCAAATTGCTTTTTGACCACCTTTTTGTTGGGGAAGTGGATGTTCCCGTCTAATTAGAGTCCTCTCATTTTCAGTGTGTATTGTCATCAGGGACCAGAGCTTTGGTCAAGAATCTGGGTGTAGTAAGGCCGTGTGTGGCAGGGGTGTGCCTGGTTCCAGGGGAAATGGCTGGAGGCAGAGTGCTCACGGAGAGGCTGGAGGGCGGGCAGGTTAGGTGGGCCAGAGCGTGGCAGAGAGGGAAGAGAAAGGACTGCCTTTCTCTGTTCTGGCAATAGTCGAGTCCTGAAAGCTTTTGGGTGGTTGTTTTCTTTTCTTAGTTTTAATTGATGTGTAATTCTTATGTTATAAAATTCACCCTTTCAAAGTGTGTCATTTAGTGGGTTTTAATATGTTCACAAGATTGTACAACCATCACCACTAATTCCTGAACTTTTCCATCACCCCTAAAACAAATCCTATACCTTTAGCAGTCACACCCATGTCCCTCTACTCTCCCGCTCATGCTCTAAATGTCCCCTAATCTGCTTTCTGTCTATAGATTTGTCTGAGATGTTTCATATAAATGGGGTCATACACATTTTTGTGGCTGGTTTCTTTTACTTAGCATAGTGTTTTCTAAAAGTTCATCCACGTTATGCTATGAATCAGCACTTCATTCCTTTTAATAGTTGAACATTCCATTGTGTGGATGTAGCACATTTTCTTTTTTTACTTATTTATTTATTTATTTATTATTTATTTATTTTTAAAATTACTTTATTGATTAAGGTATCACATATTTGTCATCAACCCCCCCCCCGTTCCCTTCCCAAACCCCCCCACATGCATGCCCCCCTCCCCCTGTTGTCCGTGATCACTGGTTAGGCTCATATGCAAGCACACAAGTCCTTTGGTTGATCTATCTTCCTTGTCCCCACCCTCCCCTACCTTCCCTCTGAGGTCTGACAGTCTGATCAATGCTGTTCTTGTTCTTCAGTCTATGATGTTCATCTTTTCTCCTAGATGAGTGAGCTCATGTGATACTAGGAATACACTTATAGGAACCGAAAATGAGACAAGCAATAATAGTTATGCTGAGAGGCAAATGAATCAGTCTATAGTGAGTTTCTTTCTGGGCCAACAATTCTTTTGAGTCCCGGTTTCTATGTCCAACAGTTGTTTATGTGTTCATAACAGCAATGATATTTCAGTTCTGGATGGTGGACAAATGGTGGTAATGCAGGTCCGACCCTCTCTGGTTTGGTCCTGGGCAATCTGCAGTGACGCACAGCTGCTGACTGCTAGTATGGCAAGGCATCGTCAGCGTCTTCCATCTCTGGACTGTTTCTCTTCTGACTTCATGGCTGGAGGGAGCACTCCTGTCAATTCCTCTCTGTTGCAGGAATCCACATGTCTCGGAGTTGTTTTCTGAAAATATACAAACATATTCTCGACCAAAAGTTAATAAAGGAATATTTTCTATAAATTTGACTTGCGATCCTTTTTCATTTTTTTGCCCAAACGATTTTCCTTTGGCTTGTTTTGACACCATGTATGTTTTACCTGGGTGTCTTGCTGTTAGCATTACAAATGAAAGTTAATTTTCTAAAGTAAAAATTTTCTAGATGTAATTTATTTGCAGGATATTTTTCCTTACATGATATTCTTCTACTATCCCCCCTTTTTTGGTTTAAATATTGGGAGGCTTTTGGAAATTTTATGCTGTAATCTTGATAGCTTTTAAATTTTACTTTTTAGCACATTTTCTTTACTCATTAATTAGTTGATGGACATTTGGATTGTTTCCACTTTGGGCTATTGTGAATAATGCTGCTGTGAACATCCATGTACACGTTTTTGTGTAGATACATGTTTTCAGTTGTCTTGGGTCAGTATCTAAAAGTGAAAATGCTAAAGCTTTCGATGTGTGTGTGCTTTCTCCAAATGGCTAGCCTGGCAGGCCCTGTTGGAATATGACAATCCGGTGGCCATGTTCCTGTTCTGCTTTGGTTGCTTTGGGCATTCACATCGCCGGTTTGAATTCTCCCTCGGCTGTGGGATGTATTTCACCAGATGCCTCAGGACACTTGCTGCCCTGGACGTGGTCAGTCTTTGTTGTTTGGGTTTTGAGCACATCCAGGATTTGCAGCTGACTCTTGAGCAGCTAATTTTCTTCTTTCCCGTTCTTGCAGGTTCTCAGAGTCCACCCTTAAGTGGCACATTTACTAGTATTGTTTCTGCCTATAACCCTGACACTGGAGAGCCCCTTCATCCCAAGCACTCAGAAGAGCCACAAGAAGCGTTTTCCTGAGCAAGGCCCCCAAACTAATGTTCTCTGCCCTTAAAGAGGTTCCGCTGAACTTAGACACCTGCTAGGAACAAACACAAGCATGTCTCTGAGCTGGCCCCCCTCCAGGGCACAGGGAACCCACTCTACCTGCATTGCTCTGGAGTCACAACACTCAAGAGTCGGGTCAAAGAAAAGACAAGACCCTTACCCTACACCTTTAAACTAAAGTTCCCCAGGAACTAGGCATGGGAGCCAGATCAGGTACAGGATCACTTTGCTTCTGTCGTTTCAAGGTAGTATTGGAGCCCCGAGTAAATAGCTGGACGGGACTAAGTGCCTGGGCAAATGACTAGCAAAGATCAGGCCCTCAGGCCCATTCAAGCAGCTGTCACCAGGTAGAGTCAGGCATTGCTAGTTGGAAAGGCCCCTGAGGATAGGAACTGGTTCTTTCTTTTTTTCCCTTCGCTACCCAAATGGGGTAGAGCTGGACCTCAGCATAGGATGCCCTAAGACTTCAGTGGTCGCTGTTTGCCGACCACTGCCCTAAGTAAATACTTGTTAACTGGATTAGTCACTGTTGAATGAAGTGGTTTCTGATGCTATCTTCCATCTTCCAAGCCCTTAGGGATTTTTTCCTTCATAATAAAGAAGGCTCTAGTCTTCACAGCCTGAACAATCTCTTGACTTTCCAAATTCTGGCACTTCTATACTTTTTAAAAAATTTGTATATGTTTCTTTGAGCCAAACTGATGACATATGCCAGGAGCCAGTACTTCTATAATCTTTGGTAGCAGGTAGTAATACTGGATACTATTTCTGTTCTGACAGAGATGGCCACATTTTGTTTGTTCAAAATGTCCTGTCTGATTCTTGTCCTCATACCCTGGGAAGTAGTGAAGGAATAATTTGGAAAGTGCAGGTAGGTTGTCAAGGGGCTTGCATTTAGTCTTGGATTTGAAGACATGGGAGAGCTACAGGAATGTAAAGTTAAAATGGCACTGTAGGGAATCTTCTATATCCGTTAGCATTAGAATCAGCTGGGAGTGACAGAACACGAAAAAGAATTGTGGCTTAAATGAGTTCATTCCTCTCTAATGAGCATGGTCTAAGTCAGCCAGGCTTTCTTACAGTGGGGCCATGACATCAGGAGCCGAGGCCCTTTCAGTCCTCAACATGTGACTTCTGCCTTACTGTCCCAGATGGCTGCTTGGGTGTCAGCCATCACTTTGACTTGCCAACCAATGAATGGGACAGAAGAAGGGATGAAAATGGACTTGGCCCTCCCTTTAAGAATACCTCCTGCCTGGCTGGTGTGGCTCAATGGTTGAGCATTGACCTATGCACCAGGACAGTGGTTGGCAAACTCATTAGTCAACAGAGTCAAATATCAACAGTACGATTGAAATTTCTTTTGAGAGCTAAAAACCGACTTCTGCGCATGGGCCACGAAGTTTTAATCGCACTGTACGTGTGCGCCCGCACATGGTATTTTGTGGAAGAGCCACACTCAAGGGGCCAAAGAGCCGCATGTGGCTTGCGAGCCGCAGTTTGCTGACCACTGCACCAGGAGATCATGGTTCAATTCCACATCAGGGCACATGCCTGGGTTGTGGGCTTGATCCCCAGTAGGTGGCATGCATGAGGCAGCCGATCAATGATTCTCTCTCATTGATGTTTCTCCCTCCCTCTCCCTTCCTCTCTGAAATCAATAAAAATATATTTTAAAAAAGTACAGAAAGAATAAAAGCATCCGCATTTCTGCCAGGTATATCTTAGCAAGAATATATCTAGATCTTGCTTATTTCTGGACGCTCACTTTTCTTACATGTGGCTTATCATGTTCTCCTCTCTGGGTCGCATCCAGCTTTGTCTGTTGTACATGCAGCTCCTAGAGCTCTTTATCCCTAAACTGCTGGTGAGCTGTCAGCACAGTGGACTTCTCAGCATAAACTGTCGCCCTGGTTTTGTTTCTCTTCACTTCTGACAATATTAAAGAACTCTTTCCATTCTCTATGTTTCCTGATATGAATTTCAGATAGAGATATGTGCTTCCTTGTTTAAAAGTGTGCCTGTTTATTGTCCTCATGCTTTAAAATATCCCCATGCCTAGTCAGCTGAGAAAACATTTGTTGTTGAATAAAGAATACATATCCTGCCTGGCTGGTGTGGCTCAGTAGATTGAGCATCGTCCCATGCACCAAGAGGTCACTGGTCCAATTCTCGGTCAGGGCACATGCCTGGGTTGCAGGCTCCATCCCCAGTGCGGGGCATGTAGGAGGCAGCCGATTGATGTTTCTCATATCGATGTTTCTCACTCTCTCCCTAAATTGATAATAAATTTAAAAAAAGAATACATATCCTGTTCTGGCTAGTGATTTTGAGGGATGAGGAGGTGGTAGGGGAAAAGGTAAAGGCATTTAAAAATCTATGAAACTCTGTAAGTCTTCCCACAAGAAGACACAGTCTCAGTACATTGACTTAATCTTTTTGAGAGAAGCCAGTGGTGTGTTGTAATGCTGACCATCTCTGCAACCTCAAATTGGTTTGCACTGCCCGACACACACCCTTCAACAGGATAGAACAGCAAGTTGGGATTACCTTATAAAACCTGGACATGTAGTTTGTTCTGTATAACAAATCTCAAGGTGTTTCTGAACATTACCCAAAGTTCTCCCTTTTTAATGTATTTTCCCCAGTTTTTCTTACAAAGAGATAAGAAAATTTTAATTATACGGTCACTTATTTTGGTCATTGTGATAACCTTCAAGCAAATATAAAGGATGCCTTTTTTAAAAATTGATTTCAGAGGGGAAGGGAGAGAGATGAAAACATCAATGATGAGACAATCACTGGTGCTATCTCCCATCTTCATAGCCCTTGGGGATTTTTTTCCCTCCATAATAAAGAAAAAAAATCACCTCCCGGTTCATAGGTTGACGCTCAACCACTGAGCTACGCTAGCCGGGCTAAGAAATGCCTTTTACTATTTTAGATGGTCCGAGAGTGTTTAAAGGCATCGAAGGAGGGTTTCTGGATGACTGTGGCCTGTGCCTTTTTAGACTTGGCAGCAACTCTAGTTAGGGTATCGTTAGAGACCTTGGCTTTGTCTTCTCCCACACTCTTGGGTCACCAGAGATTTCTGCCCTGTGCTGAGATCATTCCTCATTCTCTATTCATATCTGCTGTAGGGGCTGCCGTGAGCCTACAGTTCAGCGAACGTTGCTTCCTCAATATGAACTAAGTTAACTTGAGCAGGTCTCAAATGTGAAGTGCCACCGCCTGTTTATATTAGGGGTTGAAGTTTGGTGCTTCTGTGTTGTTTGCCGGTGAGAATGGGTACACCTAGAATGATGAGAAACCTAGCCTCCTGTCCAATAGACCTTCTCTCACTCGAAGCCTCTATTCTTAGTCTTGTAGCTTCTGTCAGAGTGCTGCTGGGTCTATAGCTTTTTGCCTAAGAAAAAAGTAGAATGGGTGGTTACCTCCCTGAAACGGTGGTTGGACAGTGTGAGTTCAGAGACCTGGTGGCTCTGTATTTTATTTATCTCTTCAGGGTGCTGTTTCTTTCCACATTGGTTTTAGCAACTCCCTCCCGCCACGGTGATTCTATTCAGAGAACCTCGACAATGAAGAGAGAGAGAGAGAGAGAGAGAGAGAGAGAGAGAGAGAGAGAGAGAGAGAGAGAGAGTGTGTGTGTGTGTGTGTGTTGAGTTTAGGCTCCACTTTTTCCAGAAGAAAAGAGCCGGGGGAGCTGGAACAGGAGTCACCCCAGAACATGAGCGTGTTGCAGAGCTGCCCAAACATGGGAGAAGGGTCCTGACTGCAGGGTGGGAGCCCTCTGAACTGGGACTCAGAGCCTCTGCCCTGCACAGCCCTCACTTATTTTGGGGTTAACTGAGAAAATCCTTAGGCACGAGGAAGCTGTGTCGTGTTTCTGTCTTCTACTTTATGAGTACTTTCATTTCATTATGGCGTGATTGAAATCAACTGAGAGAGGAGAAAAATTAAATTAGTGGCAGTTACAGAAACCTGAGCTCTGAAGGGAATCCTGAGAATTATCAGTAAGGTATGTTCAAGTGTAATCTACTTCCACTAAAAACTAGGTCAGATCTTTGTTGGGAAATAAATTTATTGTTAACAAGAAACATCTTAACTAGACTGAGATCCTTTTAAGCATTTGATGAAACGTTGCTCTAAAACGTGTAAAGTTGCCCTGGCCGGGGTGGCTCGGTTGGTTGGAGTGTCGTTCCATGCGCCCACAGGTAGTGGTGTGGTAGGTTCAGTTCCCGCTCGGTACCTGCGGGAGGCAACTGATCAATGTTTATTTCTCACATAGATGTTTCTCATCTCTCTCTTCTTTCCTTTCTCTATAGAAATCAATGGAAACATGTCCTTGGGTGAGGATTAAAAAAATAATAATAACAAAAATAAAACATATAGAGTTAACAAACTGAAAGTTTAAAACATATTTGCATTTTAGTGGTTCACGGTTGTTTGGTGATTCTAGGTATAATAGCTGGAGTTTGTCAATCATTTCTTTACAGCACAGTGTCTGTGGTGAAGGAATTGGCTGTGTGCCCCGCCTGCCTGGCAGTCTCTGTGGTGGAGCCTCCTTTTCTCAAAGGAGAGAGACTTGTGGCTGTTTTATTACTTACCTGCCTACTCACTTTGTGTGTGTGTGTGTGTGTGTGTGTGTGTGTGTGTGTTTATATTTTGCCTCTGTTTTTGACTCACGTGCCTCTTAGAATGGGAGAGTCCGGTGGATCCCTGGGCAGACGAGTCTATTCTTCCTAAGTCTGGGCCTCAGTTAAGGAAGTTATCTCCAAGACCACAGATCACTGATAGGATTGCATTTTGACAAGAGACTTTTTTGGAGGAACTGGAATCCTACCTTGAAATACACGCAGGACCGGCAGGGAGTGGTGGTGGTGTGGGTGGGATTATTCTCAGCACCAGACGCCTTTAAATAACCAAATCACTGTCCGCCAGGGCCTGGTCTGGAGGGTGTTGTAGTCCTGGAGCAGAGTTCGTCGGAGACCCGGACCCGGGCAGTTCAGTGGCTCGGGGCAGCACAGGCCCGCCATGCCCCTCAGCACACAGCACGGCTTCCCCAGATGCTGGTGTGTTTCTTAGGAAATGACAGAGAAACGGGTCAGGCCGTGAAAGATGTTAAGGAGCATTTTAGAAAAGGTTTTTGTTGTGTTTTCGTCTGGACAAGAAAAGACATCTCAAGATAAGGAGCAGCCAGGAAGGCCGTCTTCCTGCCCGTCCATCCTAACTCGGATCCCGCAGTGGCTTCTGTGTCCAGTGGCGGTCCGCCAGGGCCCCATCTCCTGGCTGCGCAGAGGGCAGCTCAGACCCTGTTGGGGGAGAGGCCGGGCTAAGCAGAGGGTTGGAGGGCAGTTGTCACAGAGCCTGTGTGTGCTTCCCTCAGGGTCTCGGCCCTCTGCTTCCCCTTCCTCTCCTCTCCTTGTTCTGCCTCGTTTTGGATTTGGCCGTCGGGAATAGTGAGTTTGACAAAATGTTTGAAATCTAACATATCCTGCACCAACAAGAATGCGCCTAGTTGCTTTGCAAAAGATTTATATTAAAACTACTCTTTATACTAAGAGAAATGACACTTCTGTTCTCTACCTGCTGTTTCGTTCCTCTCGATTCATTCTTTCTGTCACGATGGTTGAAACTTCAGGTAGCAGCTCCTTCCTAGCGGCCTCTTTGTCTTAGGCACAGCACCTAAGTGATTGCAGGTGCGGGAGCGCATGAAGGGCGGGGGGTGGCAGAGCTGTCAAGAAGCAGGTCTCTCTAAACTCCCTACGGGTCCATTGCTTGTGATCTTCTTTAGCTTACCTTGTGTGTCTTTTTATCAGAGGTCATTTTGGTGTGGCAAGTATGATGAGTTGGCTGACTCGCTGGAAGTTTAAAAATCGGAATCAAACCAAAAAGCAGTATGGTGAAAAGAACACCTGACCGGACCTCTCTGTGTTGCTAACAAGCTCTAATCTTGGCAGGCTGCTCCGGGGACCCCAGCCATACTCTCTGTGTGGAAGCAGGTTTTATGTATGTCCTACTTAGGAGGCTTGAGCGAGGTGACATTGGTGAAGAATGCCTTTGTACATCGTAATTGCTATGTGAATAAAGATTACTGTCTTTGATAAACAGTACCAGTTCTCAGCGCCAGTAACCCGATCCTCCCATCGGGGTTTAGAGGAAGCACAAATCCACAAAGAGGGCTTGCCCACTTCCCAGTGTGAATTGTATTCACGAGGCTCACATGCATTTTCCCTGCTTTCTGATCCTGTCTCTCTCCATGCATTAATGAGATGGTCCGTCATGTCCCACAGCAGCTGTATTCTCAGTACAAAGTTTCCCTGTGACGGTGCTTGTGTTGGATGATCTTTAACAAAGATGCAAAGCTCCTGGCCAGAAAGGTTGTGTCCATTTCTCTTGTTCCTCCCACTACCTTAATCCTTGGCTTGGTTATCAGCCAGCATAAGCATAGGGGAGAGTCTCACTTGTCTCACTTAAGTCCTTCTCAAGGTTGAGAGTCACAAAATGGAGTTATAAAGTCTCCAAGAGCAGCAGCAAAAAAGGAAATGGCCCTAGCTGGTTTGGCTCAGTGGATCGAGTGTTGGCCTGCAGACTGAAGGGTCCTGGGTTCGATTCTGGTCAAGGGCACATGCCTGGATTGTGGGCTCGATCCCCAGTAGGAAGCGTGCAGGAGGCAACCGATCCATGATTCTCTCTCATCATTGATGTTTCTATTTCTTTCTCCTTCTCCCTTCCTCTCTGAATCAATAAAAAAAAAATTTTTTAAGGGAAATGGAAATGTGGATGTTAAATTCAGCAGCCTCACACCCAGATTGCTCCCCTGCAGTGTCCCTGAGGTGGAGAGAAGGACTGACTGGTCTTCAGGAGGGCATTATCTCTTAGCCTTTTTTTCTCTCTTAATATTTTTATTGAATTCAGAGAGAAGAAGGGAGAGTGAGAAACATCAATCTGTGGGAATCGAACTGTGACCTCCTAGTACGTAGGTCGATGCTCATCCTCTAGCTCTTTGAAGCTTCACATTCAGACCCCTTAAGGTGGATGTAGGAACACCTGTGGGACTTTGTCAGGTGAGAGCTTTGGGCTTGGTTGGATTTTAGCAGGTTATAATCTAATTTAACCTAATCTCACACTCCTGAGAAAGGGGGTGTCTTTGGTTTTACTTTGAAATATATGGTGCTTCTTCAGGAGCCACACCTGGTTCATCAGACTCGTGGTCTTTCCGGTGCCTTTACTTCAGTAGCTTAATAAATGACCCAACAATCCAAATGATGAATAAAAATTCTATTGTGTGAAGACAGTAGATAATAGACAATTAAAAGTGGGCAACACAAAGTGATGAAGTCATCCTCCGCATTCATTAATCCCACTCCCATGGTTGCTTCTCTAGGAGGCACTGGTGCGTCTTTGCTCGGTGAAGCCTGAAAAAGGGCACTGCAGGGCGAGGGGGGCGTGGGTCTCAGGCCGCGCTTGGTGTCTGGGCTGCCTGTGTACAGCAGCAGCAGGGGCGTGGCTCAGAGATGAACCCGATGGCTCTCCTTCAAGTTGAGTGTCTATTCTTACTAAAACAGCAGTGGTGGCGAAGCCATTTCCTATCGTTAGCAGTGGTTCCTAGCTGCCTTAGTTGTAGGGGCCTCTGGAAATCTCAAAGTCGCTGTGTCAGTGAGTGCTCTGGCGGGGTCCCTACCTTCAGCAGAGGCTCACTACAGCTCCTGGGCAGCACGTTTGTTCCCTGAGAAGTGTAAGTGCTCCTCGCCTTAGGAATCCCTGCACCCACTGATGCCAAGTGGTGAGTCAGAATTTGCAATGGACTGTCACTTGCAAGGGTGCCTCGTTCCAATGGCAGCCCACACGTTTCATGGGCGGGGTGGACGATGCAGTCTGTGACAGCGGTACTCCCTCCAGAGCTACTGTGCACTGCGCATGCCAGTTTTCCGGGGCTACTGGGGCCATTCACTCTTTTGTTCACAAGCATTTAGTCCCTCTTCTGTACCAGGTACTGATAACAAAAGCCAGGAAACTGAGCCTGGATGCTAAGCTTTGGCCCAGCGATTGGCAGCTAACACGGAGCTGTCATAAAGATGAAGGTTCTGACGTGCAGCGACCCTTCCCGGTGGAAGTGTGGTCTTCCCTGGGTGGGAGGAGCTGTGAGCCATTACTTGCTGACAAGCAAGGCAGGGCGATGGAGCGAGTGGCTGCTTGACCCTGCTGTCTCCCCTGCGGGTGCTCGTTCTTGTCTGGCACAGAGGGGTCTAAACGCATTGCTGAGCCTTCACTGTTTTCCATGCTAAGCTCATTCATATGTTAATTTTCTTAATTGTAACCACCTTATGAAGTAGATACTGTCATCCCTACTTTACAGATGAGGAAACTTAAGTGCAAAGAAGTTAAGGACCTTGCTTAAGGTCATGGAGTGAAGGCAGGATTCAAATTTAGGGAACGTGACCCAGAGTCCACTTTGTTGGGTTTTTTGTTTTTTTATTTCAGAGAGAGGAAAGGAGAGGGCGGGAGAGAGAAACGGATATCCATCAGCTGCCTCCTGCACACCCCCTATTGGGCCACAACCTGGGCATGTGCCCTGACTGGGAATTGAAGCAAACCAACAACCTCCTGGTATATGGGACAGCGCTCAACCACCGAGCCGCACTGCCCGGCCCAGAGTCCATGGTTTAAACGATGTGAGAGGCTGCCTCTAGGTGAAAGGATACAGTGCCATCCCCTGACCTCCCTGCCTGCAGAGCTCTTCTCCTTCTGGGCTGGCTCCTGCCCTTAACACCGAGCAGGAGTTGGTGGACTAGGGTAGGAGGTCCCTTCTCTGTGACCCCAGATGTGGGCCTGGCTCTGCCTTTCCCCAGCTGGCCTTGCCTCTCTGACATGTTTCCTCGTCTGTAAGGTGGAGGTGATGTTGCTTCCTGGAGTCATTTAGGGAATTAAATACAATACGAATTTAACAGTTCCTGGCTCTGAGTAAGCACCTAATAAATGTTAGCAAATATTTATTATCGTCGTCCCCCCGCCTTGAGACTAAGCCAGGGAACAATTTCTCAGAGACCAGATTCTAGGGCCTGGGTAGGCCGGCAGTTCTCCTTTGGTTTTGACAAGACAGTAATTTTATTCTATGTATTTTCTTTCTTTTTTTTTTTTAATATATTTTATTGATTTTTTTTACAGAGAGGAGGGGAGAGGGATAGAGAGAAACATCGATGAGAGAGAAACATCGATCAGTTGCCTCCTGCACACCCTCTACTGGGGCTGTGCCCACAACCAAGGTACATGCCCTTGACCAGAATCGAACCTGGGACCCTTCAGTCTGCAGGCCGACACTCTATCATTGAGCCAAACCGGTTAGGGCTCTATGTATTTTCTTGACTCTTTTGGTGTGAAAAGCAGAGAGGTAAAGCATTATATGACATATGTATTGATCCAAGCAAGAAACTGAGGTCCCCCCTAATGGTTTTGGCTCAGTGGATAGAACGTCGGCCTGCAGACTGAGGAGTCCTGGGTTCGATTCCGGTCAAGGGCATGTACCTTGGTTGTGGGCACATCCCCAGTGGGAGGTGTGCAGGAGGCAGCTGATCGATGTTTCTCTCTCATCGATGTTTCTAACTCTCTATTCCTCTCCCTTCCTCTCTGTAAAAAATCAATAAAATATATTAAATAAAATAAAAGAAAGAAACTGAGGTCCAATTGCAAAGAAAAGCCTTGTGTAACTCAGAGCCCTGTCTGAGGAGACACAGAGGACCTAGCGGGCGGAGAGCGAGCAGCGCAGGGGCTAGGTCCAGAGTCGCTTCTTGGTTAGTTCACTTTCAAGTGTGGTGAGGGTCCCGTCTAGGCAGAGCTGGTTTTCTCTGCTTTCGCGAGTACCTGCTGGTTAGTGCTGATTAAACAGCTCCCTTTAGCTTGGTGGGAAATAGATCCCATGACTTGTCCACTGTGCAGAGGCAGCGGAGCTCTAGCTGCGGCTTGCTGAGCCCCGTCCCCTGTCCTGTGCCAGACTTTCCCAAAGTGCTTGTTTGCTGTGGTTGGTTCTCAGCTCTCATGGCGGCTCACTCTGTAGGCTCCAAGCCAGGGTGATGCCGCGGCCACTGCCACCAGCCACTCAGTTTCCAGGTGTGAGGATGTGAGCTTCTGTGAAGCTGTCATCTCCCTCCTTTCTTCCTGTCTTCCGTGTTGTGCCTCTTTCTCCTGGTGCTTTTGCCATGCAACTAGTTTTCCAAAGAAAGTTTCCAGACACCGGAGTTAGAGCCCTTCCTCCCTCTCCAAGGAGTTTTGAGTTAGCCTCGGAAAGAAGGCAATTGAGGGCTCTGGGCTGCAGAAGGAAGAGTTTGCTGTGGGTAGTGAGCTAGTTCTGCCAGGTGGGGGACGTGCTGGGCGCACAGGGGAGTGCACGCCTGAGCTCTGGAGGAGCAGACTGGGCCTCACCTGCCCGGGGACAGCTCCCCGACCCGTAGGAGCCAAGGCCGAAGACCGATACCACCTCCTCGCAGTCCCTGTCCCGAAGCTTGTGCTTGCTCCGCCACACTGCCCACGTCGTGGCTTAAAGCAGCCATTGACTCCTGTTGATGAAAAGCTCACTCTTTGTAAATGTTCCCGCTTGGGGACTGGCAGGCTGTCTGTGCCTTCCTGTCTCTCCGCTTCTCTGAGGGTTGATGTCGATGGCTTCTGTCTTTGTCTCCACAGGGAACGCTAATGATCCATGACAAAGAGGTCACCCTCGAGTATGTACCCAGCCTGGATTTTTGGTACTGCAAACGGGTAAGTGCCTCAGAAATGAGGACCTGGCATCACAGCTCCTCCACGTCTCTAGGAACGCTGTCTGGTAGCAGGCATCGCCAAGGGCAAAGCTCTTGGTTCATTTCCGACGAACTGGAGGCCAGAGCCCAGTCACTGACAGCTCCGATCTCCCAGCTTCTGCCTGTGCCACAGAGTACTGGGCCTGCCGTGGGAAACACTTTTTGGAATGACTTAATTTAGTCCAGAAGACTGTTCGAGAGCCATTTGTTTGAAAACTGAATCACTTTTTCCCATTAGAAATCATGTAAATTGAGTTAACGTGTTACAGGCCCCAAAAGTGATTCCCATACGTTGGGTATACGTTCGGTTTTAAAAAATATTTGTAGTCAAATTGACTTCTTTCTCTTGCAGTGTAAGGCCAGCACTGCTGGACACCAACCTTCATGCTCATTCTGCAAGTGCCCGCGGGAAGGTGAGTGGGGTGGAGGCCGTGGTTTTTATCTTGTGCACTGAGCAAGGCACATGTTCTGCTTTTCCTTGGCTGTAGAGTAGTCATCCCTAAATATGAGTTGATCTTAAAAATGCAGTGTGGCCGAAACCGGTTTGGCTCAGTGGATAGAGCGTCGGCCTGCGGACTCAGGGGTCCCAGGTTCGATTCCGGTCAGGGGCATGTGCCTTGGTTGCGGGCACATCCCCAGTGGGGGGGTGTGCAGGAGGCAGCTGATCGATGTTTCTCTCTCATCGATGGTTCTGACTCTCTATCCCTCTCTCTTCCTCTCTGTACAAAATCAATAAAATATATTTAAAAAAAAAAAAAAAAATGCAGTGTGACTCCTCACCTCAGGTGGCTGCTAGTGAATGACTGAGATCTCCGAGGCCCACCAGGGAGAGCTGGATTGCAGGCTCCTCAGCCTGAGGTGGCTCAGTGGGCAGCTGAACAGAGGTCGGTGCTGGTGTGGCTCAGGGCGCAGCTGAGGATGTTAGGTTGGGAGAGTCTCCTGGCATCTGTCCGTGTGACCCCTTCCCCGCTTCTTTGAAGTCATTGGGAATCATTTGCTATCATTACTATTTTCTCATTTGCACTTGATGTAAACTTTGCAGGATCTTCAACAGAAAAACATTTGTTGAAGTAACAGTAAACTATAGACAAGAGGAAGTCATCATGATTGAGGGTGTGTGCTACTTTTATAGAGGAATAAGCCTATCAGCTCTCAGTCACTTGACTTTAAAGTAACTTTTTCCAGAAAAGCTCTAGGTGGACTCCCTTCAAGCAGCTCCCAAAGGCGCCCATAACAGCAGCCCTGTAGCAGTGACTGTCACGGCCGTCTTTCTGACATGACCCCTTGAGGAAAGCTAGGCATGGCCGTCACATACAGTTCCGTGCAGGACTCAGGCAGCCTTCTGTGCAGCCTCACGCTCCACGGGTGGGACGGAGGACACCTGCAGAGCTTCCTTCTGGGCTCTGACCTGAGCGGAGCTCCTCCCTCCTGAGAGGCTGTGGCGCAGGCGCAGTGACAGTCTCGGGAAGGCACGCTCTAGAGACATGCCCACAGGTGGGGAAGTGAGCACATGGCTCAGCTTTTAGCTGCTTACGTGACCAGATGAGGCAAAATGGTTTTTTTCTCTCAAGAAAGACTTCTTTCTCAGTCTGTTCTAACAAGTGAATGATGGTTTCTAAAACCCCTGGGCTGAGACAGCCTTCCGTGTAAGCATAGTGCAGGTGCTCACCAGGTGCCGTCGCCGCCATCAATCCTGTGTGGCCCCTAGAATGTCTCCTTTGGAGTCACATGGCTTCCTATAAACCCTCTAAGAATGATTAATTGCAAAAATGTGCCCATAATTAAATGGATAGATTATTCTCCTATAGAAAGATTTGTAATGAATCATTTATATTTGCCTGCTATAATTTTTTTACATATAAACAACGTGTATGCAGGTAGGTCTATTCTTAGCTTCGCCAGAGGAGACGAGACCGAGGTCTTACAGAATTTGAGACAGCTGTCCTTGTGTCATAACCCCAGCAGAAGCAAGGCGCCCAGACACATGTTTGGGATATATGTTTCTACCAAACTTCTAGCAAGCGTCATATTTTAGTAATTTTGTCACCAAATCTGTTCTTATCGTTGATTATAATAGTTAGTTCCAAGGTCTCATGAAGGATTTGTATATAAATGTTTGGGAAGTAACAATACTCAATATTAACTTAAAAACATTTTTTTTTTATTGATTTCAGAGAGGAAGTGGGAGGGGGGGAGAGAAACTTCAATGAGAAGAGAGAATCATGGATCAGCTGCCTCCTGCACGTCCCCCACTGGGGATCGAGCCCACAACCCAAGCATGTGCCCTGACTGGGAATCAAACTGTGACCTCCTGGTTCACAGGTTGACGCTCAACCACTGAGCCACGCCATCTGGGCTCATATTAAGTTTTTAATACTTGGGTAGTTCCTTCTGTGAATTTTTTCCTGTGCTCTCATTAGCTCTGAGTACTATCTGCCAGGGCACTTCCTGCAGGCGCTCCTGAGACTAGTGAAAGCACTCCCGGGCCAGTACCTGAGGGCAGAGAGGAGGGCCCTAGCAGCAGTGCTTTGGATAAAACCTGCCAGAGATTCTGTTTCTGTTCCTCTAGTGACAGACGTGAAGCAGGACTTAGTGGCTTACCCTCAGCTTCAGAAAACGCCCCTCCCACCGCCATCAGAAAAGCAACCCAGCCAGCCCCCAAGGCCCACTGACAAGGAACCGGAGCCCAAGAAGCGGGAAGAAGGACAAGAGCCACGCTTGGGACATCAAAAGAAAGAAGCAGATCGGTATCCGCCTCCCTCTCGAAGGGAAGGGCTCAGCTTCCGAAGAGACCGAGAGAAGGATCCGTGGTCTGGGGAGACCCGCCAGGATGGGGAGAGCAAAAGTGAGTGCTTTGTCGGGGGTTGTGCCGGATTGTGACACCGCGGTGGGGGTCTGTGCTGTGGCTGGGGACCACCACTCCCCACAGCCTCGCACAGCTGCTCAGCCTGATTGGAGGGCCCTGCTCTCCTGGGCCTTGCTGTTCTAGTTAAAGGGACTTCATCCTCCAGTAGCAAGTGGGTGTTCACATGCAGCCAGGCCTCCTTGTAGATTTCTAAGTGTTGGTGAAGCAGAGGAGGAGGCATTTATTTGACTGTAACCTTTGTCTTTCTCGGCTCTGCCCTCTGTGCGCGCTTGGCTCAGCCATCATGCTCAAACGCATCTACCGGTCCACGCCCCCGGAGGTGATCGTGGAAGTGCTGGAGCCCTATGTCCACCTGACCACTGCCAACGTCCGGATCATCAAGAACAGAACCGGCCCCATGGGCCACACCTACGGCTTCATTGACCTCGACTCCCACGCCGTGAGTGTCCCCTGCAGTGGCCTAGGGACAGCGGGCTGGGGAACCTCTCCTCGGGGTTTAAGTCCATTCGGGTGAAGTGACTGCCCGTGAGACGGGGAGGCCGCGAGTGGTTCCCGTCCACTTTTGTCCTGTGCCTTTCCCGTTTCCAGTCAGAATAAACAGCTTAGTCACTGCAGAGAGTCCGAGTGCTGAGCTTTCAGGAGTTCAGTGAGTTCTCTCATTTCTCCCCCCGTTTTGCCCAACCACAGGCGGGTTTCTGCTTAGTGGTCACAGCACACCCTCTTTCCGCGGAGTTGCTTTTGTAGATTCTTGTGACTTGAATTTTTAGCTGCGGGCCTTTTCCATGGACGTGACACCAAGCTAGTAATAAAACTCATTGGCACGGCACAGATCTCATGCTCAGAAATCACAAGGGGCTTTGTAAACTGGATCTGAGGTGGGGACAGTTGCAGCCTAAAATGAAGGATTTGAATTTCTGACATTTATATGAGAAACTGATTAAAAATAAAAAGCAGAATCATAAATCTGAGCTGACTGTGCTGTCTTCTCTTGTGGACAAACCCTAAGCCTGTGTCACTCAGGAAAAGTGCTGCTCACAATGCAGTGTTGTCCGATTCGAAAAGAAAGAAACCGAGGCCACCCTGGGCAGCCGCCTGCGAGGAGCCTGTTCCTGCGGGCCCTTCGGGTCAGTTCCGACCAGAGCACGCTGTCCGGGAACTTTTCCTTTTGAGAGGGAAGCCCTGGTCCAGGCTCCTTCAGAGGACAGGGCCTTTCCTCTCTTGGGGTTCACGCGTGTCTTTGGTTCCCCAGGAAGCTCTTCGTGTAGTGAAGATCTTGCAGAACCTCGATCCACCGTTTAGTATTGACGGGAAGATGGTAGCTGTAAACCTGGCCACTGGGAAACGAAGGTAAGGCAGAGGCGTGGGCCGGGTCCCATGCTGCCTCCACTTGAGATTTCGGGAGGAAACGCCTATTCCTGGCTGGAGAGACAGAGAGTAGGCATGGTGCCTTCCTTTTGTGGATTGCTCAGTTCTCTTTTACTAAAGCTGGCCTTGTTCTGACTCTGGGTTCCGCCCTAGTAGTCCTGGTACGTCAGTCCTTTCCTCTGGGACTGCCTGGTACCTTTGGGTCCAAGTGATGCTGCACTCTTGGATGTGCAGGACATTCTTGCTACCACCTTGCCCCTTGGAATTCTAGGAAAATGCTGACCTGACCTCCTCCTCCCCTCCCCTTGTTCACACTCCCAGAGCCCTGGGGACTCAGCTTCCTCTTACTCCTTCCCTCATCGTGGCCCAGGAATGGTAACGGGCAAATGGCTACGTCAGAGCGGCCGGCTTACAGGGAGTGACACATCTGGCTCTTGCACCCTCAGCTCAGTTGCTGTTTTGCTCCATCAGAGGCTCCATAGAAGTCCCGCTGCTCCTCCCCTCAGGAGTCTGCACCAGCAGAACTGCTTGCTGTGTGTGTGTGTGTGTGTGTTTGGGGGGGGGGGGGGGGTCCTTCCCTGCAAAGTGGGGGGAAGAGAGTGTCTTTGGCCAGTCTGTAGGGTTGGGCACTTCTCAGGTGACCTTTGGTGGCAGGCACATGACATGTTGTATTGTTTGTTGCAGAAATGATTCTGGGGACCATTCTGACCACTACTATCAGGTAGGCTTTAGCAGTTGGGGAGTGAGTGCTCTGTTACGATTCTCAAGCGACTGAAAGAGTGGCTGTGAGCCTCTCCAGGGGTCACCCTAAAGGTTAATGGCTATGGGACGTTTCATTCTTTTAACTTGCCTTTCTGTGATAGGGCAAAAAATATTTCCGAGATAGGAGGGGAGGTGGCAGAAATTCCGACTGGTCTTCAGATTCAAATCGACAAGGACAGCAGTGTGAGTGACCTTTGTTTTGTTTCTATTGTGTGTGTTTTTGGCTGGACTGCTCATTAAGATCTTGTCACAAAGTTGGCGAGAGGGGTGCTCATTCAGAGAGAGCACCACCTACAGGTCCTGCTCCTGTTTAGGTTGGCCAGCCTCGTTGGTTAGTCATTGGCGGGGACTGACATTGCCTGGTTTTATTCCCTCTAGCATCATCGGACTGCTACATATATGACTCGGCAACTGGCTACTATTATGACCCCTTGGCGGGAACTTACTATGACCCCAACACCCAGGTGAGTTTTGGGCTTTGTTCGCTTTGTCAGTGACTTAAGAAGTCCAGGTCTTCCGTCGAGTGTATTTATTTATTCAGGTGGATTTAAAGATGATGGCCTTTATATGAACTGCCTGTGTGGACAGTCAGTGCCTGTGGCTAGAACAGTGCTGCTCGTAGAAGAAGGGGCAGTGGGTTGCCTGGCTGTGTCCTACACCTGGAGTGGGTTGTCACCTTGCTTGATGTGTCTCTTCTTAGACTTGGGAGTGAGAGAACTGTTCTTTCCCCCAGAAGGGAACTGCTCCTAAGACCTGAAACTGCTAGGAAGGTGAAACATCCTGTAGACTTACCTGTTCCCACTGTCTTACAGCAAGAAGTCTATGTGCCCCAGGACCCGGGGTCACCCGAGGAAGAAGAGAGCAGGGAAAAGAAGCCAGCCAGCCAGGGCAAGTCGGGTGGCAAGAAGGAGACGTCTAAAAGGGATGGCAAGGAGAAGAACCGCGGCGGGCCGAGGGTGAGCGGACTTGCGATCTGCTCTTTTCAGCCAGAGTTACAGATGACAATACAGGGGTCTCTGCAGGGGATGCTTGGGTTGGAGGGGCAGAGTTGCTCAGAGAGCAGGCGGGGTCTGTCTCTCTCTCTCTCTCTCTCTCTCTCTCTCTCTCTCTCCTCTCTCTCTCTCTCTCTCTCTCTCTCTCTCTCTCTCTCTCTCTCTCTCTCTCTCTCTCTCTCTCTCTCTCTCTCTCTCTCTCTCTCTCTCTCTCTCTCTCTCTCTCTCTCTCTCTCTCTCTCTCTCTCTCTCTCTCTCTCTCTCTCTCTCTCTCTCTCTCTCTCTCTCTCTCTCTCTCTCTCTCTCTCTCTCTCTCTCTCTCTCTCTCTCTCTCTCTCTCTCTCTCTCTCTCTCTTTCTTTCTTTCTCTCTCTCTTACAAGCGCAGAAGCTGGGGGTGAAACAGAGGGACTCAGCTCAAACCCCAGCTCCTCCGCTCCAGTTTCGCTTCCTGCCTTCCCTCTTCAGTGCTGACTCTGTATACACAGCTCTATAGTGTGATTGTAGCGGGGATACCATTTTTAATTATTATTTTCATGCCTGCTTAGTAGAAATCCACAGTAAAAGTATACCCTTATTTTCTTCGTCATTTTGGCATTGTCTCTTCTTTCTGATCTTACACTGTCATAATGTGCAGCACTTAGCATTTTATTTCTCCGTTTAAATTATTCCCTTAAATTCCTGACATAAATAATCACTAAATAATATACTAAATATGTGTGTGTTTTATTTTGAAATCATAACAACTCTTAACCTAACTTTTATGAGAATTACCTTGGATTTTGTCAGTTTCAGGAAGATGCCAGTGAGGAGACAGCCCCCCCAGAGGATGTCTTTAAGAAGCCCCTGCCTCCCACTGTGAAGAAGGAAGAGAGCCCTCCCCCAGTAAGGCTGAGTCGGTGCCCGGGCTGGGCTGGCTCCGGGTGGGAAAGGAGGGTCAAAGGCGCACCTCGCTTTGACGTCGGTCCTTTAGCCCTCGTCTCCCAGCAAACTGTCTGCTCATAGAGCTTTAACTGGAGAAGCAGAGGCCGTTTTCTGTCCTCTTCCCCTCCACTCCGCTCCATTCCCCCCGGAGCAGGGACTGCCTCGCCCTTTTAAAGTTATAATCTTAGTCTTGTTAATTCTTTTCTTCTAAATGATCAACAAGACCCATTGTTCTGGCCTGGTGTTTCCTGTCTGTTGGTGCTGCATAAGAATGTGTGGAGTGGGTGTTTGGTCATTTTTATAGTTTGCTGCCTGGCCAAAATGAACAGTGGCTAGCAGTGGCACCTATTTTTTAGATGCCTTAGTGTGATAGTCTCGTCCCCTGGCTAGGTAGCTCATTTGGTTAGAGCATCATCCCAACATGCCAAGGTGTAGGTTCCGTCCCCAGTTAGGGCACATACAAGAACCAACCAATGAGCCCGGCCTGCATGGCTCAGTGGTTGAGCATCGACCTATGAACCAGGAGGTCAGGGTTCGATTCCTGGTCAGGGCACATGCCCAGGTTGTGGGCTTGATCCCCAGTAGGGAATGTGCAGGAGGCAGCCAATCAGTGGTTCTCTCTCATCATTGATGTTTCTGTCTCTCCCTCTCCCTTCCTCTCTGAGATCAATAAAAAGTATATATTAAAAAATAAAAAGAATCAACCACTGAATGCTCCTCCCCCCGCCCCTCTCTCCATAACAGTAGTAACCTGCTTTCGTTTTTACTTTTGATTGATCATAGGCAAGTGACCTTACCTTATTACCTAACAGTTTCCTGTGAGCTACTGGTAAATGCCCTGCCTGCTCCGCATTATTAATTCCGTTCATTGTAGCACATGTGTCCTAGCCCCCTTTGCCGTTCCCTTGCTCAGAAGCCATATCTCTACCGAGGGCTGTCCTTCGTTGCTTTCAGCCGCCTCCTATTCCCTAGGGGTTGCTGCAGTCTTAGTCTCCCCCCTTTTCTCCAGGTTACAGTGACTTGGAGGTGGTTGTATCTCTTCCTCTGAAACTTGTAAGGTTGTGGCTCTATTTCTGTGTTCTACTTCCGCTCTCCTCCCTCTTCCTTCTCTTCGCTGTTCCGTTGCTAGAGTCCCTGGTTCTGTCTCCATCTCAGTGAGCACGAAGAACAGTCAAGCTTGACCATGTTACATCCATCTGGGAAATGAGCAGTATGATCAGTGGGCCTATACTGAACCCAGTTCACTATTCAAACTAAAAGAAGAAATGAGAAGACCAGATCAGAATATCCAGAAAAACAGGCCCAGAATATAGGTTCAGTTTGGTGTTAATCCCTGGCCCTCTCCTTCCAGCCCAAGGTGGTTAACCCACTGATTGGCCTGCTGGGTGAATATGGAGGAGACAGTGACTATGAGGAGGAGGAAGAGGAGGAGCAGCCCCCTCCTCCGCAGCCCCGCACAGCGCAGCCCCAGCAGCAGGAGGAGCTGAGCAAGAAGGAGAATGAAGAAGACAAACTCACGGACTGGAATAAGCTGGCCTGTCTGCTCTGCAGAAGGCAGTTTCCCAATAAAGACGTTCTGATCAAGCACCAGCAGCTCTCAGACCTGCACAAGGTATTGGGGCGGGCCCTGGCCTTTCACACGGTAACGTTTGGTTTACCATCCGCGAGCGTTGCGGGGCTGAAAAGGCATATGCCGCCCTTCCTCAGCTGCACCCTCTCCGGCGCCCAGGATTAAGTCAGGCCCCTTCAGGAATAAGTTGCTCCTCCCTTTTTCCATGAGCTGCTTTGTATTAAGTGTGCCACCTTCAGAAAACTTCAGACCCAAGGCAAGCAGCGTGGCTGGAGCGGGGCGCCACGCGCGGAGCCTGCGCTGAAGACAGGAGGCGGCTATGGAGTAGGAAGCTGGGCTTCTCACCTTAGCTCTGTGGTTACCTAGCAACTGGACCTCAGACAAGCCCCTCCTCTGCTTTGGTACGTGGAGGCTTCCCCTGCTCCGTCTGGCTGGGACAGGGGCAGCTTCCCCTAGGCCACATTCTGCCATCTCTTCGCGTAGTGAGGGACTGCTGTGTGCCGTGCTGCGTTCACTGACATGCACCGGGCCTCTGCAGCCTTCCCGTTTGTATGTGCTGACAGCAGCCAAATTTTGGACAAGTACAGCCCCTAGGTGGACGCGTGCTGTGGAGGGAGCTCTTTCCACCCTCTGCAGCGGCTGCTGTGAGGGGGGTGGATTAGACTCGCTCTCCACACAAACCACGTCCCATGTGGCTGGAAGCCGAGCAGCTCTGCTTTCCGTAACGGGCACACCTCCTCTCCCAGCTGCCTCTGGAGGCTCCCCAAAGCTTCTGGGATTCTGACAGTCCCCACAACACCCCGCTTCCCGAGTCCCTTCAATCTTTTCAAATTCTGGGATAGCAGACCGACATTTACATTTCAGCTTTCTGATGAAAACACTAATAAATGGCTAAAGGGACAAAGGGTAGTAGTTGTCAAGACTGAAAAGCTAGCCGTCTGCTAGACCCACAGACGGGACTGGCCCTGGGGCAGGCGAAGGTAGGCCAGCACGCTCCCTTTCCTTGGAGAGAGCCGCGCAGAACCCCTCTGGTTTCTTCTCTCCCATGTGCCTGAGGGTGTTGTGAGGGAGCGGCCTCCGTGAGGGGCCCTGGCGGAGGAGGGGACTCTCAGAGCAGTCTGTCTGTTCTTTTAAGGCCTTGGGCTTCCTTTTAGTGTTTCTCTGGGGGCCTGAAAGTGAACAGTGTTGGATGCTGGGGGGCAGGCAGAGCATGTGGGCATTTGGTTTTCTTCCCTGGTGTGCTCAGATTGCCCTCTCCCGTCATTTGTATCTTAGGTAAAGAGATACAAACCAGAGTTGTGTCTTTTACATCTTAGCAGTAGAGAGAAGTCCCCTCTTGTGCCACCCACATGACTAACCTGTGTGACAGGCAGCATTAGAACCGGGGTGCCCGTTGCTGAGCCTAAGTAGACCAGTCAGGGATGGGTGCTTGCAGGGTATCGTGGCCACCTAGGGGACTGGTCATGAGAGGAGCTGCAGTCCTGAAGCAGCTCCGGGGAAAGGCCAGGAGGCGTTTCTGGACCACTCGTTCTAGACCCGCACTCAGAACGCCTTCTCTTCTCAGCAAAACCTGGAAATCCACCGGAAGATAAAGCAGTCAGAGCAGGAGCTCGCCTACCTGGAGAGGAGAGAGCGGGAGGTAAGCTCGGGGCCTTACGGCCTTGGCTCTGCTTTCTGGTGTAGAATTCCTGGGCTGTGCTGGACGGAGCACCAGGAGGCCCTAAAAGATAATGGAACAGTTCCCAACTCATCTCCATTGAAACGGGTGCATTTCATTGTGTATAAATGACATCTTAATGAAGTTGATACGTTTTAAAGGTGGAGTAGATCAGATAAACAGCATTCCACTTCCCTGCCCAGCTCTGAGAGTCAGTGCAGGGGTGTTGGCCAGGGCTGCTGGGGTCACCCTTTCCTGCTAGAGCTGCTCGAGGAGGGGCTTCCTGTGACAGCCACATGGACCTGCCGTCTGGACCACACGGTTAGCCAGCCTCGGCCCAGCCTCGAGCTGCCCCAGCCAGGGGCCGGTCTCGTGATGGCCGGAACCCGCCTGCGGAGCCTGTTGGAGCTGCTCCTCGGAAGAGGAAAAGAAGCTGGTGCAAGCACACGGCTATTCCTCCCCGACTGCCCCGCAGCCGCTGCTTCCTCCAGCAGCGTGTGTGGAGGAACAAGAGATTCCAGGGCTGGACGCTAGTTGAACTCCCTTCACATTAGGAGAAACAATCAGGAATAAAATGAGGCTTCCCCACTTCTCTGCCCCTCAGGTCTGTTCTTCTGCTTCCCAACAGGGAAAGTTTAAAGAAAGAGGAAATGATCGCAGAGAAAAGCTTCAATCTTTTGACTCTCCAGAAAGAAAACGAATTAAATACTCCAGAGAGACTGACAGGTAAGCCAGGAGCTCTTGACCTAACTGTGAAACCATCCCCTCCTCCAGCTGCGCTGCTGCTTTCTGTCCCAGGGAGCAGGTCTGTCTCCACTCCTTGAGCAGGAGTGTCACCCCACCTCCTGACCACCTGTCTTCACAGGGAGTACGTGTTTGCCTCAAAGATGGGCTGGCTGCTTCGCGGTCAGAGCCAGTGCTGGCATGGCCATGGTTGGAACCCTTTCTACCCACATCAGTCATGGGCCCGATAAGCGTGTCACACTCAGACTTCTTCTCTGGGGAACCTTCATTGTGACACATGGCGGGGGGGCGGGGGATATCCCATTGGGTCACTCTCTGCAGTTTGAACTCTTGGGCGAGGACAGAGGTGCAGGTGTCCACCAGGAGGAAGAAGGCGGCCTCCTCTGTTCCCTTGCCCTTCGCACCACTTCCTCCTGGCTCTCCTCCCCCTCCGTCTTCTTTCCCACTCACCCCTTTTCTGGGTGATGATGGTCCAGGACTCCGCCCTCATTGCGTTCCCCCTTGACCTGCACTGTCCAGGGCACCCAAAGCCACAGCCACCACAACAGGCTAACACGTCCTGTGACTCCAACTGAACCAGTTCTGTTTACTGGGCCCAGAACCACTGTTTCCTTTACCTCCTGGGCCTGTCCCCTCAGGCACCCCTGGGGCTTCTCACACTGAACAGTTACTCAGTGTTATGTCCCACATGGTACTCAGTCCGGGTCTGGGGAACCTGCTATGTTCCTGTTCGGAGTAATAATGTCGCTGCACCATGGTCTCCCTGGTCTGACCCAGTCTTCCTCCTCTATCCGCTGGGGCTAGTGGTCACATTCCTGATAAAGCCTGGGCCCCCTTTCTGGTGAACCTCCAAACCGGACTCCGTAATCGCACCCTTTGCTTGCAGTCTTCGTCCCTTCTTTCCCCTGCCACACCATGACCTTTGTGTGCAGGAGGCTCCTAAACCTCGTCTTGTGTGGAGGTGACATTGCCTAGAGGGAGGCCTGGTTTTCGGGGGGTTTCTTTGCCCGAGGAGTGAAGTCCAGAGGCCTGATGTAGCGAGATGTCCAGAGGTTATTTGCAGTCTGGCCCGAGCAGCCGTTTGCCAGTCCTGCCACCCCTCTCCGGGACAGTAGTATTCTCTCGCTGCGCCTTTCTTCTGGCTCACCGACTCCTCATTGGTCAGACCCAGTCAGATGTCCCCTCTTGGGATTTCTGTCATTTTTGGTGATGCCCCTTCCCAGCGTGTGTTCCTGTGCTGTAGTTCAGCAGCACAGAGCTGCTGTTGCACGCCCACGGCTGGGCGGTCAGTGTGCCAGAGCATGTGTTGACATGTTCTCGCGTCCTTCCCTGTGAACAGGGTCAGATCTTGGTCATCTCTGTATCCCCACAAACAAGTCACTTGGAAAGTGACGGTATCTGAGTATGTCTGCTTCCGTTGCAGTGATCGGAAGCCTGTTGATAAAGAAGATGTTGACAACAGCAGCAAAGGAGGCTGTGTTCAGCAGGCTGCTGGTTGGAGGAAGGGGCCCGGATATGGCCACCCTGGATTGGCTTCAGCGGAAGAGGTGAAATGGTTTCCGTCTTGTTGGGCTGGCATGAACCTGGAATATACTTACCTTTCTCTCTCTGTGGCCCAGAGCTGTGTCCCTGCCTTTGATCTGGGCTCTCTCCGCTACTGGCGAAGGACCTGAGCTGAGGAGCCCTCCGTCTTGATTACGGGTTATGACTAGGCATGCTTGCCCTTGGCAGTTTGCTGGGTGGTGGGAACGGGAGAGAGAAATTAGAGGAAGGCTCATCTTATTCTTACAGAGTCAGAGGTGAGGCCTTGTGGGGATTAGGGAGTTCCAGACTGAAGAATCGTTTGGTAAAAACATGGGAACTAGCAGTGAAACGTAGAAAGGCATTTAACATGTTTTTATTGATTTTTAGAGAGAGAGGAGGAAGGGAGAGGGGTAGAGAGAAACGTCCATGAGAGAAAATTGGATGCCTCCTGCTGGAGATCAAGCCGGCAGCCCACGCATGTGCCCTGACCAGGAATTAAACCAGTGACCTCCTGGTTCATGGGTCGACGCTCAACCGCTGAGCCACACTGGCCAGGCATGTTACCATGTCTTAGATGGCTGAAATTTGAAGAGCATGAAGTTAGTCCTGGTTTCCCAGGAAGGACTTTGCCCCTCAGATTTCAGGAAAAACAAAGAAGGTGAGAAGAGGAAGGAAACATTGCCCGCGCTGTGTTGACTTAGTCCCCCTGTGGAATTGCCAGCATAGGCTAGCTTCGCATTGTCTGGTGTTGCATTCTGTGTCCTGAAATGATGGCACCACCACCCTCCTTATTCATCTTGGGTGTTTGTTTATTAAACATCTAAAAGATTCTCCTGTGTCCTGATCCAAGCTGGTTCAGAAGCTTCTCTAGTCAAAGACCAGCCCAGAAGCTGATTTCATTCCTAGAGCCCGCCTCATAGTTTGCTTTTTTTTACAGACCGAAGGCCGGATGAGGGGGCCCGGGGTGGGGGCTCCAGGAAGAACCAGCAAGAGACAGTCCAACGAGACTTACCGAGACGCTGTGCGAAGAGTCATGTTTGCTCGATATAAAGAACTCGATTGAAGGACGGAGCAGTCCCCTGGGACACAGCCTCCTGTTTTGTTTGTCAGTCTCTCCTTTTGTTTTGTTACTGTTCTTGCTGCTAGAACTTTTTTAAATAAACTTTTTTTCAATGTGACTTTTTGGGTTGTTACATTAATCCCCTGTGGGTTGGTTGGAGTTGGCACTAATGTGGGCCAACTTAAGATGCTGCTGAATGGAGAGTGCTGCACTGAGCCTTGGAGCGCTGCCTGCTGCCAGGATGAGTGACCTTGAACTCTAGCCTGTGTGAATAGACTAAGAATTATTTTTCATAATTTAATTAATGAATCTAGCATCTCATTATCGTTTGTTTCTATTTCTTGGCTAACTGCTGGTGCTGAACTATTCCCATGTATTGGGTTACTACTCTAACGACCCTTGAAAGTCCTCTTCTGACTTCCCTCCTTGGGGGGTGGGCAGGTGTGACACCTCTCTGAGAGCCTGCTGGGTACTCAGTGCTTCACACGTGTGATCACAAGTCAGCACAGTAAGAAGCACATGCCTCTCCAGCCATGCCCCCTTTTCCTCCCCCCATGGCCACACTCTCCAAAGAGGTGTCTGCCCCTTTCAAACCCTCCTTCAATCCCCACGTCATTCACCCGCTCACAGGTGGGGGTTTTAATTCTTTGCAGCTGAAGGACTGTGTCCTATGAACCTATTAAGACTTTTAAAGATAATTCCTCAAGATAACATATATAGTACTAAGAATTGTACTTTCCAGATGTGACAGAGAATAATGTTTCTCAGGAAGGGACCTGCGTGTTCAGAAGGGCATCTCGGTGACATGCGGCAGGAGTGTGTGAACTCTCCGTAAAGAGGCAGAGTCTGTATTTAGGCTCAGCCCTGTGTATTGAGAAAGCAGCCATAGACAGTAACACCTAAACAAGTGGTGGTGCCTGTGTTGCAATAAAACTTTATTTACAAAAACAGGTTGCAGGCCAAAATTGGCCCAAAGGTGGTGGTTTGCCAACCCCTGTTCTAAGGGCACATCCAGCATAAGGCAAGACCAAGAAGAGTTCTGTACAAAGATGGGGTGGGGCTGGCATTTTGGAAGGGATGGATGGTCTGTGAGGGGTGGGAGATGGAAGGAGAGTGGGCATACACAAAGAAGAAAACATTTCCAGCAACCAGAATGTGAACTTAAATTGTTTGCATGCTGTGTCCAGATATAATTCCTTCCTCTTAGTCTTGAATAGGTCCTTTTATCCCTTAAAAAGGGAAAACAAACAGGAGCACACTGCATCACAGTACTTCCTGTCTGACCTCCACTAAGTAGGACTCAAAACACTTTGGGAGCTGGTCCTGGTTTGTCCTGAGCTGACCAGACCAGGGTCTCCTCCCCACGGTCCTCCTGCTGGGCCTGGAGTTGAGCTGTGGAACACGGCAAATGCTTCACTGTTGACTCTTTTTTTTTTTTTTTTTTTTTCACTGTTGACTCTTGTAGAGGCTGCTTAGCTGACCCAGGTTATGGGCTGCCCAGCACAGTGGTCGGCAAACTCATTAGTCAACAGAGCGGCAAACGGCTTGCGAGCCGCATGTGGCTCGCAAGCCACAGTTTGCCGACCACTGGCCCAGCAGAAGTACCAAGTTATTCTGTGACCAGGAATGTGTTGAGAGCCCATTTTACTTCTCACGGGTGCCTAGGAGACTCAGTCCCCTAGGGAAGATGAGTATTGAACAATTATTGGCATGAGAGCCTTGAGGAAGAAGTAAGGCAAGCTATTGGGATGTTCTGACATGGACTTGATTCTCATCTTTCCTGAAGACCGAAGACCTCAGAGACTAGTTTGGGCCATTGCCTACTTTTGTTCTTTTCTAGTTTTATTTTGCCACTTTAATGGAGAGTTTGCTGTTGGAAATAAGGTCTAACGTACTTAACATATTTTAAAAGCAGCACTTGGAGTATTGATGAAAGTGGAAATGGGTGAGAAAAATGTGTCACCCGGCGATGTCCCTGGGAAGTTCCCCGAGGCCTTTGATTAGAATGCCAGCTGCATAAGGGCAGGGTCTTGGAGGGTGCTCTTCATTAGTATATCCCTGGCACCTGGCACAGGGCCCTGGCAGCAGGCGCTCAGCAAGGAGTGGAGAGTGCTGAGCTCAGAGGTCTATGGGAAGTGCTGGTCGAATTAAATTTTAATTACATCTTTCACTTCATCAAAGCCCAGCTGGACAAAAATTATTTTCGTTTCTTGGTACAGGCCAGAGTTTTCACATCTTTTTTTACCTGATATTCTAGAGTAGCCATTCCCAGCCTGGGACCAAAACATGTGACTAGTTTTTTCTCTTGCCCAGTGGTGGAAGATTACGGGGGACAGGAAAGGCCTAATAATATTTCATTAAGTGGAGAACTTTTTTTTTACATCAAAAAAGTAGTAAAGGCAACTGTAAGGACTATCCTTTATTCTGTATGAACACATGTGGCTTTACTTAAAAGACAACTCACTCTGTTGTTTTTGTTGTCCTTATCAGCCGGGAATTTAAGCTTTTCCAGACCACATCAGAGTCCAGGCAAGCGTCTGCGGGCACAGCTCCAGAACTCAGCCGGGCAACGTCCACAGAAAAGGGCAGCGACCAGAGGATTTGGAGGACACACTTCCCTCTGAATGGAATCCGTTATTTTTCCTAGGCATCTCCTGCATGTTTAATAATGATTCTGTACCATTTATGAACAGCCATGTAGTTTTTATGACGGGTGAGGTGACAGCCCAGAAATGCTTGTCAAACTGCTCTGGGAGTAAGGCCATTAACTGCTACTGGCCAGTAAGTCTGGCAGGTTCTGGATTCTTGGCATCTTTTGTCCATTGCAAGTTTGCAAAAACCCCATCTGTATTTTTTTAAGAGATTTTTTAAAAAAATACCTGTATTTTATTGTTATTGGTTTTAGAGAGGAAGGGAGAGGGAGAGAGAGAAACATCAATGATGAGAGAGAATCATTGATCAGCTGCCTCCTGCACGCCCCCTACTGGGGATCGAGCTTGCAGCTCAGGCATGTGCCCTTGACCGGAATTGAACCTGGGACCCTTCAGTCCGCAGGCTGACGTTCTATCCACTAAGCCAAACTGGCCAGGGCTGATCCCATCTGTATTTAACCTTTAAATTTCATTAAACATACTTGAGTGCCTTCTGTGGAGCACATACATTTACTTTTTTCGGATGACAAGTTGTTTATAAGCTACCTAGTCTGTGGTATTTTGTTATAGTAGCCCAAGCAGAGTTGAGAGAGAGAGAGAGAGAGAGAGAGAGAGAGAGAGAGAGAGAGAGAGAATGTACATACATACAGAGCTGGAGAGAGGCAGAGAGAACAGAAATAAATGACCCATTATTCCAGAATCCAGATATTTCTACCTTTCCCTATTGTCATATTTTTAATTATCCAAAAAGTTCTCAGGGTCAGTCACTTAATGCCCTGGATGTAGAAGGATAAGCCATAATAAGGACATGTTTAGCCCAGCTGGTGTGGCCCCATGGTTGAGTGTCACCCCATGCACCAAGAGGTCCTTGGTTAGAGTCCAAGTCAGGGCACATCCCCGGGTGGTGGGCTCGATCCCCAGTAGGGGGTGTGGGTAGGGGGTGTGCAGGAGGCAGCTGATGGAAGTTTCTTTTTTAAAAAAATACTGATTTTTTTACAGAGAGGAAGGGAGAGGCATAGAGAGTTAGAAACATCGATGAGAGAGAAACATCGATCAGCCGCTTCCCGCACACCCCCCACTCGGGATGCGCCCGCAACCAAGGTACGTGCCCTTGACCGGAATCAAACCCGGGACCCTTCAGTCCGCAGGTTCGACGCTCTATCCACTGAACCAAACTGGTTTTGGCTGATGGAAATTTCTATCTCACTCCCTTCTCCCTCTCCCTTCATCTCTCTCTAAAAATCAATAAAAATATTTTTAAGAACATGTTTAAAGATGCTTTTCTAGGAAAAATATTTTTTAGTATATTTGAAGGTTCTGGTTTGGAATCTCACTGACATCCTTCCACTTAGTTATCTAGAAGAGAGTGGTATGGGTGCCGTTTTCCATAACTAAACTGATACCTTTCTCTGCCTTGTCATGGTCCATTTTTCAGTTTGTATAAGTGACCTGAAAACTCAGTTCCACTAAAAATACATTTATTAATGGGAAGTTATATGCTAACTGGATGCACAAAGATCACCACCTCACTGGCGGGAGGCCAAAGCATCTCTGAATCGTCCAAGGATCTCTGCTGCTTTCTGCCACAAATGTTATACCTTTCACTTTGATCGTGGATTCATCTGTTGTTCAACAAATCTTTACTGAGGGAATACTCTGTGCCGGGCACCAGTAGAGGGACCAGGGATAGAGTAATGAACTAAACAGACAAAAACTCCTGCCCTCCTGGAGTTTACATTCTAGTGGCTGAAGGCATGGACTCTAAAATCAAGCCTAATAGCTCAGGTCCCAGTTCCAACGCATTATCTCTGTGTGACCTCCCCTCTCCGTAAAATAAGGACAGTAATAGTGGCTTTGGCTAGGTGGACAGCAGTTGCAGCTAGAAGTGGTCAGATCCTAGAAATATTTTGAAGGTAGAATGAGAAGAATTTGCTGACAGGTTGGGTGCAAGAAAAAAAGTCACAGGTTACTCCAAGGTTCTTGTGCTGAGTAACTGGAAGCAGGGAGTTTCCATTTATGAGCCAGGGAAGGTAGTGGAGAGGAGGTTGGGTTTTGGCTGTGTTAACTTGGAGATACTAGTAGACATCCAAGTAGTAACTATTAAATTAACCCTTAAAGTAACAAGAGAATATCAATGGAATGATACTCTTTAGACCTGCTTTCAAGAATCCTCTTAATTTCCATGAATCTCAATTTCCTCACGTGCCAAGTGGATTTAATCACCATTTCATAGGTTATAAAGATGAAAATAGGTATTTGTAAAGTCGCCCAATCATCTTAGCGTCCAATACTGCAACGTAAGATGAACTAGCGTTCCTTCTCTTAAAACCGGGTTAGACGTACTTGTAACAAAAGACAAAACATTACTACGCCTAGTAAAGGTGAAAGCTCTAACCCGGGTCTGCAAAAGGCAGCTTGGCAACGGGCGCGGGTTTGAAGAAGGGAAATCGCAGGAAATTAACAGGGGGCGTAGTAACTGACAGGCGGCCCTAGCGACCACACTTCCCAGCAGCCCTCGCGCAGCCAGGCGCCTCCGCGGATTGGACGCCTCCTCGGGGGGCGTGTCGGGGGAGGGGGTGGGCGCGAGGAACTGTGGGTAGGAGACGGCAGTCGACGGAGGCGCCATTTTGTGGAGCGGTGGTACCCGGTTGGAGGTTCTGAGGCACAAAACCGCTACTTCGGCCACTTGGATCCTTCCTGGAAGTAAGTGCGGCGGCCGGGCGTAGCGACCGGCGGGCCTCGCTGTCGGGGCGGGCCTCGCGGAGTCTCCCTGGCCGCCGCGCTCGGGCCGCGGCCGTCCGCTCCGGCCGGACCTCTCCGCGGACCAAACTGCCCGAGGCGTTGGAGGCCCGCGCTCCTCGGCGCCGCCTGCGCTGTCAGATCTCCGAGGGCCGCCTCCGCCCCGCCCCGCCCCAGGCCGGCCGCTGTGGGCCCTGAGTGTGCCCCTGCCGGGACGCGCGCCCCGCTCCGCAGCCCAAACGAGCGAGGAGCCGTCGCGGCCCTCGGGTCCTTCTCGGCACCCCGCAGCCTCCCGCCGCCCTGGCCCGCCGCGCACCCCCTCGGCCCTCCCCGGGGGCTGTTGGCGGATGGCTGCTCTGCGGCTGGGAACCTCGGGGGGGCGGGAGGGGCGTGTGCAGGGGGCGAGGGGGAGCCGGACGCCCCAGTCGGCCGCGCAGGCGCCGGCGCCGCCACCTCGGCCGCGACAGCCCAGGGCGGTGGGCCTGGGCACTGCCGGCGTCGAGGGGCGGCATCAGCGGTCCTGCCCCGGGCCGCGTTTCCCCCGACGGTTCTCTCGCGCTCCCCGAGGCCGCCGGGGCTCGTTGGGGGCCGGCTCGGGAGCAGCGCCCCGGCCTCGCGGGCGCCGGCGCGGCCGGCCGTGTGAGCCGCGGGGTCGGGGCGGGCCCGGCCGCGGAGGTCATTGTTGCTCGGGAAGGAAGCCGTGTCCCCGTGGGTCTCCGGTCAGGCGGAAGTAGCTTTGGGGCCGCCGCTGCGTTGTAAGTGGAGTAGATTTCCATCAGCTCAGCATCCCGGCTTCTACAAGCTTTTCGATTTTCCACCCGAAGTGTTTGGATCTCACGTTGCTCCTCAGTCAAGGCCCGATGACTGTTGCGACGGTCGTCCACCCCACTGGCGTGCCTTTGCTGCGGAGCCCCGGGCGCTGCGGCCCGCGCCGGCCTGTTTGCTGTGTAACCCGAAGCGGGAGCCGGAAAGGCCTCCCGCCCGCACCCTTTGCGGGCTTGTTACCGACAGGGTCTCTGCTGTTTGAAAGTAGGCTTCCTCCTCGTTAGCACAACGGCCTGATTTGAATGTTGACAGTTTGGTCCCCAGCTTCCCTACCCCCCTTCTAAGGCTTTGATGAAATTCCAACCTCGCTAGTGTCCCCGTCATAGAACGATGGACAGTGATTCAGATTTGCAGCAACCGATCTCTCTTTTCTTCTAGAAAAAAACAAAAACAAACCCCACAAAATTTGAACCTTTTGGAGCAGTGTGCTAGATCTTCAGTAAGACAATGGGTTCCGACAAACGGTAAGTTACTGCTGCACATGCTTTAACCTCAACATTTCAGTGGGGACTGAGCAATTTTTTAAAAATTGTTTTGTGTACCAAACAGATGTTGAAGTGTCCGTCTGTGCCAGGCATTGCTGTGAGCGCTTCCATGATCCTTGCTCTCACAAGCATGCCGTTGAGTGAGAGAGAGAGTGGTGTGTGATCCTGCTGTGAGGAAGGAGGTGGAGAGTGCTGTCAGAGTGCGGGGCAGGGGTGTTCTGGGAACAGCCAGTTAAGCTTCCTGGGGAAAGGATCATCTAAGGAGGAGCCTGAGGGGTAATAGTAACACAGGTAAAGGAGTGCACGGTGGAGTGGGTCGCGGAAGGTTCCAGGGTGGATAACAGCCGTGCAGGCAGAAGTCAGTGCCTGGCCGCAGCAGTAAGCGACCGGTGAGGGCCAGTTCTTGTTGTCCCCTGCATAGCAAGATGATCCCGATTTATAGGCTGGGAGGTCTTGGACCATGGATTACACGTAAACTGCTCAAGAATTAGTGCAGAATTAAGTGAGAGCTGTGGCTGCTGTGTCAGCTGTGGCTTCTCCCACTCCCACCATTTGATTTAACACACAGCCTTTCCTTACTCAGCCACCTGCCTCCTTAGTATTGAGGCCAGTCCCAGTGAAGGAGCAAAGTGATGGCCCAGAGGGACTCAGGAAATGGTCTCGTCACGTGATGCTGTTAGTTCAATTCTGTGTCAGCGGTCTGGTTCCAAGTAACTTACTAAGTGAACATTTACCTTTTCAGGGCCTGTCATCCCCATGCTTCACATCCTGAAACAGTCCTAGGCTACTGGTTGTCATTGATTTCTTTGTATTTGAATGCCGTAAATATGCCCGTATAAACCTGTCCTTTGTCGTCCCTTACACAGCAGTTTTATGAACCTGGGAAACAATTTGTGAAATAACTGGGTATATCAGTGGTCAAGTGGGTTTAAGCCTCTTGTTTTTAGATTTCCCAGTGCTGCCCAGTAACCAAAAATAAGCTAGATGTTACAGGAAATAAAGTTCTCTGACAGTGCTGGTTATGTCTGACAAATGAACTCCTTCGTTAACTGCCTGCTCGGGGGAGGTGTCTTTAACTCATCCAGGCTGTTGTGATGATAGCCTTGGGAGTGGACGCATCAGGATGTGCTCTCCTTTGAAACTGGGTGAAGTGCTAATAATTTATTTCTCCCTACCTTTGATCGCTAAGATGGAAGTCAGGGGTAATGGGGTGATGCATAGACCCCAGGCTTGGGAAAATACAGGATACATTTGAACAACCTGGCCCTTTCTCAAAAATATTAAACCCAAACATTTGATATCTGAATTTTCCGATTTAGCGCGAGTTCCTAAAACTTAGTTTTGCATTTAGGAATATGGATGTTTTCCCAGTGGTTGTCTTTGTGACGCGGAGTTTAGTGATAAATTTTAAGGGTTACATAAAACTATTTGTATATCTTGTAAACTGAGCTGTGGGTGTGTGTTCAGCCATGTTTTCAAAATGTGCTTTACTTTAGATTAAATGCAAATTATTTTCCCTGGCAGAGTGAGTAGAACAGAGCGAAGTGGAAGGTACGGCTCCATCATCGACAGGGATGACCGCGATGAGCGGGAGCCCCGGAGCAGGCGCAGGGACTCGGATTACAAGAGATCCAGTGATGATCGGAGGGGGGATCGATACGACGACTACCGAGACTACGACAGTCCCGAGGTGAGGGACAGCAGCTGCTTATGGGGCTGTCAGAATTAGGTATGAATTGTACGCATAAAGCCTCCAGGCTTCGGGAAGTAGTATCCCAAGGGTGGGCATCTCCTGGAGTATGACGTTCAGACTGTTCCAGTCATAGGGACACGGCCAGGGCTTCCTTGGCTCAGCGTGTCCCAGGCGCTCTAGCGCTTCACTTCTGTGACTCACTGAGGTCGCGCTCCACCCTGTGAGGTGGGTGGTATTCCCATTTTAAAGATGCAGCTGCGGGTGTGAGACTGAGGCGGAGTTTCCGTTATCTTAGCGCAGCTTGCTTCCTATCCCTTTCGCGCACGGCTTCGTTTCAGAGCAGTCGCGCTGCACGTGTCCTTTTGCACTGGCCTTTTCCGTCCACTTTTTCCTCGCACATCAACTTCATGTCGTAACATGTAATGGTGTCTCACTGTGTTGGCTTCTGTACACTGAGGGGTTAAACCGTGCTTCCTGAACGGAATGATTGTTGACAGGGTTTCTCTGGTTTGGTTCTGCTGTTTCAGAAAACACTGCAGTGACCTTGTCATGGAGTTCTTGTATCCTCGCTGATGTTCCCAAAGATAACTTCCAGGAGTGGGGGGCCTGGGCCCGAGGGCATAAACCCAGTGTGGTTTTCATTGTGGTTTTGTTTATTGTAAATCAGAGAGAACGTGAAAGGAGGAACAGTGACAGATCCGAAGATGGCTACCATTCAGATGGTGACTATGGTGAGCATGACTACAGGCATGACATCAGCGATGAGCGTGAGAGCAAGACCATCATGCTGCGCGGCCTTCCTATCACCATCACGGAGAGCGACGTAAGGGGAACAGCAGTTGCATCGAGCATTCTGGGCACAAGGAGCTTCCTCCCTTGTCTGGTGTCACTGTTTTAGCTCAAGCTAGTAGCTCAGTTAGTGAAATAGGGCTGACTTTAGGGTAGACTTCTCTCAGTTTGGTTCATTCATTCCTACAAATTCCCATTTCGGCTTTGGAAGTCAGTGTAGAGTTTTCAGACATTCCTTACTGCAGGGATCGGGACTTGTTCCTTCAGTAGCCCTTAGAAGGTAGTCAGTACATTTTTATTGAATTGATTACCTATTTGTATCAGTAAAAACACTTTTGTCATGATCTGGCCTCCCATTTGATTTGATGAAAATTATACTATCATTTGACACATCTGCGAAGCCTGTTGGACAGGAAGGCCATTCCCTGACTCCCCGGTCCTCTGACTGGCCAGCTGGGCCTGGTGTGCTGGCACTGCCTGGACTCTCTTATTTTCATTCTTGTTTGTTCGTTTGTTTGTTTGTTTTCTCAGCACTGCCTGGTTCCCAGTGGCATCTGTCATTCCACCCAGGCACATCCATCTCCAGCCTCCCCCGCAGGCCACTGTGGACATGTCCATCGTGTGCTTTTTTCTGCTCAAAGGCTACTTTCTGCAAAGCCTTTCCTGGCCCCAGGTGGAATGCCTTCTCTTCCAAAGCTCTGTTCGTGACATTCATGTGGCACTTACACTGAGTGGCCAGATTTTTATGATCTCTGAACGCATAATAATCTGGCCACTCAGTGTATATCCTATATAATAAAAGGCTAATATGCAAATTGTCCCCTCGACCAGGAGTTCGGCCAGCAGGCAGGCCGGCCAACCACCCATGTCCCCTCCCCCAGGCCAGGCTGGCCGGACCCCACCCA